>ML794612.1:20793-39807 GCA_009831015.1 Picea engelmannii
CCCTCTCTCTCCTCACCCTCACTCACTCACTCTCTCTCTCTAACACTCTCTTCCTCATCTTCACCTCTCTCCTTCTCTCGCTCTTTCCCTACATCTCTTCCCCTCTTCCTCTACCGCTTTCTCCCTCCCTCTACACCTCCCTTTCTCTCTCCCCCCCCCTCTCTCCTCTCTCCCAATCTCACTCTCTCTCTCCCCCCCTTTAAAACTCTCTCCATATTTACCTCTCCCTCTCTACCCCACTCCCACCCCTATCTCACTTTCCATTTCTCTCTCTTCCTCTCTCTCTCTCCCTCACACTCTCTACCTCTCTCCCACTCTCTCTAGCTCCTTTCCTTCTCTCTCTACATATCTCTAGAGAGAGAGAGAGAGAGGTGAACAAGAAAAGGGAGGGTGGTGATAGTGGAGGAGAGAGAGGGAAAATGGGGGAGAGGAGAAAAGTAGGAGAGAGAGAGGGGGGGGATAAGGAGAGAGAGTGAGCAAGGATGCAAGAGAGAGAGAGAGAGAGAGAGAGGAAGAGAGATAGATGGAGTGAGTGAGAGGTGGATGTTCGATAACACATGTATTCCAATAGAGGATGAACACCTTCAGTAACCACTCACACAACCAGATCAAAGATCAACAAACCGATGTTTTGACGTGGTAAAACCCCTACAGGGAAAAATCCATGGCCCTAGCCAACACGACTACTTGGAGAAGTTTATTAATGCAAAAGAAAAAGATTGCAGAGAGATTTTACTATAGATTTTTTCACAATAAATCATTGACAAATGACCCTCCATGCTCTTTAAATAGAGATCATGGACCAATCATGTGTTAAGCCACAGATCAATGGCCGTTAAGATCGAGGAGAATATGAACCGTCGAATCACTCTATGTTGGGAACATATCATGACCGCCAGATTTCCTAACTACAAATGCATACTAATGCATACTAAAGAAACCCACTAATAAAAACACTTTTACCTAACGACACATTACACCAAGTAGATCTTAACTAATTCCCAAGTGTCTAAATATCCTAACATCCCCCTTCAAGAACAACTTGGGATAGGATTGAAGGATTTACAATAGTGACACAAGAGGAGAAGGAAGGAGGCATTAGAGCCTATGCCCCCTTAAATTACAACTTCTTTAACTTCTAACATAGATCGAAGTTTGGAAAACTTCACTTCTGTAAGAGACTTTGTGAAAATCTCTGCAACTTGATCTTCTGTAGGGAAAAAGAGCACTTCAATAACTTGATCATGAATGATCTTTCTGATGAAGTGCATGTGTAGCTTGCTGCACTGATGTTGACTTTGGTCTTTGACGATCTTGATGGCAGTCTGATTGTCGCACCAAAGGTTGGTCGGATGCTAGTGCTGGAATCCAAACTCTGAAAGGATTTGTCGAAGCCACAAGGCTTCCTAACCTGCATTTACCGCTGCTCGATACTCTACTTCTGCTGAAGAAAGTGAAATAGTCTGTTGTTTCTTACAGGCCCAAGTGACAGGTCTTGAACCAAGGTTGAAAACATAACCTACAGTAGACTTCCAATCATTAGGGTCACCCCAATCTAAATAATTGAAACCAACCAATAAAGGAGTCCCCCTTGAACTGTAATGTATCCCAAAATGAACTGTACCACGAACATAGTGAAGTATCCTTTTAGTTGCTTTCCAATGGATTTCATGGGGTGTTTTCATATACCCAAAAACAAGACCAACAACAAAGGAAATATCAGGAAGGATATGAGTCAAGTATAATAGGCTACCAACTAACTGACGATACAGGTTGGCATCAACTTCGGGAGAATTACAGGTGGCAGTAAGATTGAATCCAGATTGGAAGGGAGAAGGGGATGGTTTACAATCATTTATGTGAAATCGACAAAGAAGGTCTCAAGAATACTTAGAATGGGAAAGAAAAATTTCTTCACTGGTTTGGAAAACTTGGAGGCCAAGGAAATAGTTCAAAAATCCTAATTCTATCATTTCAAATTTCTTCTTAAGGTTGGTTTTCACATGGTTTAAAATTTTTGAGTCACTACTAGTAAGGATAAGGTCATCAACATAAAGGAAAAGGATTATGAGATGAATTCCTACTTTCTTGGCATATACATTAGAATCATAATGGCATCTAGAGAATCCGGTGTCAATAAGAAAGTTGTCCATTTTGGCATACCAAGCTCGGGGAGCTTGCTTTAGACCATTAAGAGATTTCTTAAGGCAAAAAACAATGCTAGAGTCATTGTGGACATAGCTAGGAGTTTGTTCCATGTATATTTCTTATTGAAAACCTTCATGCAAGAAGGACGATTTAACATCCATATGATGGACCTCCCATTTATGTGAGGCAGCAAGGGCAAGAACAAGGCAGATGGAATTCATTTTGGCTACAGGGGAAAAGGTTTCATTATAATCAATTCCTTCAACTTGGGAAAATCCTTTGGCAGCTAACCGAGCCTTATGTCTTTCAATACTTCCATCTGATGCATACTTAGTTCTGTAGACCCATTTACATCTGACAAGTTTTATTCCTTTTGGAAGAGGTACAAGATCCCAAGTATCGTTTTCCATTAAAGCACGATACTCTTCATTCATTGTTGTATCCCAATCTGGATTACTTGAAGCTTCTGCAAATTTATCTGGATCATGAGTCTCTAAAACTTGAGCCAAAATAGAAGAGGCTCGCTGGAACTGTGAAAGTTTCCAATGCTAATATGAAGGATCACCAACAATATCACCAACTTCTTCTCATGTTGAATGAACCCATCTAGGAGGCGTTGGAGTTGGTGCTGGTTCAAGTTAAAAGGACTCATCTGGAGGAAGGTGAGCAGGCAGAGGTGGATTTTCATCCTCACTATCATCATCTGAAGAATAAACCTGAATAGGAACAGAAGAAGGCACAAACGCCAAAGATGGATCGTAGGTCGAAGAAGGCACAGTCGCCGAATTAGTCTCGCAGACCAATAACTTTTCATCAAATTTAACATCTCTTCTAATAATAATTTCATTACAACGTGGTTGAAGAAGTCTATAACCTTTGACATCTTTAGAATAAACAAAAAATATACACTTCTTACTTTTAGGCTGCAATGCTCTCCTTTTCTCATCAGGAATGTGAGCCCATGCTATACTGCTAAATACATAGAAGTGACTTACATCTGGTTTAATTTTAGTCCAAGCTTCTTTCAATGTTATATTTTTAAGAGACTTTGTGGGAGTGCAATTTACTATGTAATTTGCACAGTTGATTTCTTCCTCCCAATACTTTAGACTTAATCCCTTAGATTGGATCATACAATTAGCAATTTCTTTTAATGTGCGGTTCTTTCTCTCAGCAACACCATTTTTTGTGGTGTATATGGAACAATATGTTGCATTTGGATTCCCTATGTAGTGCAATTACTTGTAAAATTATTGTTGAAATAATCGCCTCCATTATCTGTTCTTAACTTTTGAATTTGATTTCTAGATTTCTTTTCTACAGGGGCCTTGTATGCTAAAAACTTGTCAAAAACTTCGCTCTTAAACTTTAAGAAGTAAACCCAAGTACGTCTGGAAAATTCATCAATGAAAGTTAAGAAATACTTGCAAAAAGAAAATGAAGGAGAAGAAAGTGTACCACACAAATCACTGTGAACAAGATGAAAAGGGCCCGAGGCATGCCAAGAGCCATGTTTGTCAAAACTGTCTCGATGATGTTTGCCAAGAACACAACCGGGACAAACACCATCTCTGCATGAAACATGAGGAAGACTAGTCACCATATGTTGATTACATAGTTGTTGTAATGAGCGATAGTTTAGATGACCAAACCGTTCATGCCAAAGTTTTCTCAAGTCATCGCTATGAGCAACAAAAAACTGATGAAAAATGTGATGACCCAAATTTGTCAAACTTGTACAACCTGGTAATATCATCAACAATTCTAGTTGCAAGAACATGCTTAGGATATTTTAGATCCTTGATTACAACTTGGCGAGGTGAAAACTCTACGGTTTTACCTTCACCTGAATGAGTGATTTGATATACTGATAGAAGGTTACAAGAAAGACTTGGAACACATAATACATCATTGAAATGACCATTATCTACTTGAATTGTTCCAGATCCTACAACACTAAGAGATCTATCATCGCCAACAAATATTTTCTTGGTGTTAAAATCATTTAGAGCAGAAAATATGTCTTTATCCTTATCCATATGATAATATGATCCAGAATCAATAAGCCACTCATAAAAAGAAGAAGTGGAAGTTGTATTGAAGGAGAAACTAGAAGCAGAAAGTGCATGTCCATGAGAAGAAGAGAAAGAAGTAGAATAAATATTGATGTTGTGCTTTTTCATTGCTGCTTTTAAAGATGCCATCTTATTGAAACATTTGGACTCATCATGACCATCTTTATCACAAAAGTTGCAATGTCTATCAGTTTTCTTACTTTTATGTTTTTCTCCTTTGTCACCATTAGGAGCAGGAGTTGTCTGAGCGAGTTTGGGACCCTTATGTTTCTTGTTGTTGTAGCGAGGATGTTGCTTCTTGGGATTCTTGGGTTTATCTTTCTGTTGGAAAAATAAGGCTTTGTTGGAGGTACCTGCAGTGCTGATCACTCCAAGTTGTACAAGCTTATCTTCGTCTATAATCAAAGAAACACAAAATGACTCAAGAATGGGTTTTTCTATAAGCTATCCCTAGAGCCTCTCTCATGGCATAAAAGGTAGATACAAACACATAATATGCACTACCTAACTTAGAGATAATAAGATAAATGCAACATTCTTCCTCCATCTTTATCTCACATTCTTCACATAAAATTATGAGTGTTTTAAACTTAAATAGATAGTCTCCAATGCAAGAAAAATCACTTGGATTTAAAGCTAGTACTTGATTTTCTAATTGTTGTGCTCGAATAATATTGAGTTTACCAAACACAGTTTCAATATTTTCCCAAGCTTCATTAGGGTCATAAATTTCTTTAAGGTGGAACCTTAAATCAGGAGAGATGGACATTCTGATTAGTCCACATGCTTCGTCACTCCTATTAGCCCATTTGACTTTCTTATCAACATTAGTGGGTTCTTTTTCCTTTCCCAAGGTAATCCGGTACAAGCCTTTACTTATTAATAAATCCTCCATATGAGATTTCCATTGGAAATAGTTGGTGCTAGTAAACAAAACATTACTTGAAGAAGCCATATTAGATATGTATATAATATGGATTTAAAAAATGAAACTGATGTTCTGGATGGAAATATCTCGAACAATTATGCGGTTTTTAAAAAAAAAAAGACACTAAAAACGGACTTCGAATGTGAAAGTTATGCCCTTTAAAAAAAATGCATAAATGGTGACAAAAGGACCACGTGGTGGTGTAAGCTGCTTTATGAAGTGACCCACTTTTATAAAAATAAGTGGGGATCGCTTTTACAATGAAGTTACGATATAAAAGAAAAGTTGCATGCAAAATAAATAACTCTAAAATAAAATATTAAAGATACCTATAGTGATTCACTTTTATACTTGAAGTGAAATACACTTTACAATTTGAGCACGAAATATTTCAAAAAAAGTAACAAAAATAGAGACTTGAACTCAAGACCTTTTACTTAATAGGGAAACTTTTAACCAAATGGTCTAGAAAAACATATTGTATTGTTTAACAAGAGGATTGGGGGTGTTGTCATTGTTGTTGTTGAAGATTACCTTGAAAAGCATGCTAAAAAAAACTTTTTTCACACTAGGAAAAATTTCCACTTCTCGATCATAACAAGGGTTAGATCTCAGTTAGCTTACCCTGAAGATGCACCTTTTCCTATCTGTTTCTGATTTTCCGAGATCACATAGTGCATGGGGAAAAGATAATACATAGATATAAAAGAGTAGCAACCCATAAACAAATAATATAAAACCGAAACAAAACAAAAAATAATACTATGCAAAAATTAAAAAAATGCATATTCAGGCTTTATACCTCTGAATCTGTTTGAAATGGCTGTATCTTGGGAAAATGAAAACCTTTTCGAGTGAAACAAAAAAATGTTTATGACTGAAAAGAGCACTCCATATGCAATGGAATAGTCCTCTTAGCCTCTAAATGTACGAAAATGACAAAAAATGGAGATGAGACAACTTGGCTTCACGATCTCGATCTACAACAGGAGAAGGTCTTCAAACAAGCTCTGATACCATGTTCGACAACACAAGTATTCCAATAGAGGATGAACACCTCTAGTAAATTCTTACATAACCATATCAAAGATCAACACACTGATGTTTTGACGTGGTAAAACCCCTACGTGGAAACATCCAGCCCCATCCAACGTGGCCACTTGGAACAATTTATTAATGAAAAATACAAATATTACAGATATATTTTACAAGAGAGTTTCTCACAATCGATCATCCTTAAATGACCCTCCATGATCTTTAAATAGAGATCATGGACCAATTGGGTGTTAAGCCACGAATCAATGGCCGTTAAGATAGAGGAGAATATGAACCATCAGATCACTCTATGACGGGAACATATTGTGACCGTCATATTTCCTAACTAAAAATGCATACTAAAGAAACACACTAAGAAACCCACTTTTACCTAATGACACATTAGACCAAGCATATATTAACTAACTCCTAAGTGTCTAAATATCATAACAATGGAGAGTGAGAGGGAGTAGAGGTGTAGATGCACTTAAATCATAATTCAAATTTTGGGAGTATCATATTTGATTATGAATACTATGATATTTTACTATGAATACTATGAGAGAGACAGGGGCATATTTTTAAACGGGAGCATATCTACCCTTGGACCCTTATTGTTTCTCGACCTTCATCCCCCTCTATGCCTAAGAACTTGCCTCTACTTCAGCCTTGGCTCCATCTAACCCTAGGCCCCCACCTATACCCTACCCTTGAACCCCTCCACACCCAAGCCATAATCTCCCTATGGTTATACCCCTTCTTTGGAGTTCCCACAACCCCTACACCTTCATCCTAATTCTTTAACCACTGCACTATTCCTCAAATCACTTTCAATCCTAAGCCCCTAGGTCCTAGTTTTCCCTAATCTACTCCACACCTTTATTCCTAAAATTATATGGTCCATATAATAAATTTTTTGTCCTTTGCATTAAGAGTGCACACACAATTTTGTGAGAAATAAATGAGGTTGAGCATTGTGCCTGCCTCACATTCTTGTCGAGCAGGAGTGCAGATGTGTTCCAAGAATACACGTGTGCTCCTATTGGATAAGAATATGAGGCAGGCATAATGCTCATCATATTTCTATCCAAAAATGCGACACCATCCCAACATATGCACACAAAAACAACAACAATGAACATGTTTTTTGTTTTTTAGTGTCATTGGAAAACAAACTTTTGTCTTGTTGTGTAATTGGTAGGAAAATTCGTGTAATTGGAAGACAATTTTGAGTGGAAATCAAAATTTTGTCTTGTAGTGTATTTGGAAGGAAACTTATGTCTTGTTGTATAATTGGAATGCAGTTTTGGTATTTTGGTGTACTTGGAAGTCATTTCTTATCTTTTTGTATTATTGGAAGGCATTTATTGTCTTGTTGCATAATTGGAAGGCACGTTTTGGAAGACACTTTTGGTATTTTGGTGCACATGGAAGGAATTTCTTGTCTTGTTGTATAATTGGAAGGAACTTTTGGTCTTGTGGTCTACTTGGAAGAGATTTATTATCTTGTTGTATAATTGGAAGACAAGTTTTGGAAGACACTTTTGGTCTTTTGGTGTGCTTGGAAGGCAATTATTGTCTTGTATAATTTGAAGGCACTTTTTCTCTTGTTGCTTACTTGGAAGGTATTTCGTGTCTTGTTGTATAATTTAAAGACAAGTTTTGGAAGACACTTTTGGTCTTTTGGTGTACTTGGAAGACATGTCTTATCTTTTTGTATAATTGGAAGGAAATTTTGGTATTTTGGTGTACTTGTGTTGGATTATNGGGAGGGGGTGAATTAGTAATGAGAAATTATGCCAATTATTAATCATTTAAACCACAGAGTATATTCTTTTACTTATTCAACCATGTTCATTTGTTAATCATCAATATATTCCTCTATCATAAGAATTAACATTCATTAGTGCATAATAAACAATAACAAACACATCCACACAATGCACAATACACCAATATTTATGTGGAAACCCAATGCGGGAGAAAACCACATAATTCTTTTCTTATATGTCAAGAATTACATTCAAGGAAGCACCAACTTCCAATTCTCCAGCTTCAACTAGAAGGAGGCTCTGACCCCCTATATTTTCAGGCTACAACCTGAGGGAAGCTCCAACTCCCCAATTTTTTGGCTACAACTAGAAGGAGGATACAACCCTCTATGTTCTCTGGTTACAACCAGAAGGTGGCTACAACCACCTATCCTTGCCCCATCCAATCGCCCTGAAATATACGTGCCAAATGTAGAAACTGCATATGTCACTGTCACAACCTGTTCTGTCAAATATCTCACTTAGAAACCTATCACTGTATACTCATCAACCAAATCAGATCTACTCACTAAGATCAATCACCAAGACAACTCTCAAACATATGCACAATATCACCAATATGTGCATCAATCAATCATGACAACTCATAATCATCATCAAGATCAATATGTGCTTCTAATAATATACTGTAACACCCTGGGTTTTGAGCCCCCATATTAAATAATGTATTGTTACATTGCTAAGAGGCCAGAGTGCCCAAACAATTATTAAAAGTCCAGTGTGCCTAAGAAATGTAATGTTTTGACCATTATTAATAATAAATACATCGTTGGATGCTATACGCACAAGGACTAGAGTTATAGGGGGCTATGATTCCACAAGAGAGGGGGATTGAGGGGCTAAGTGGTTATTTATTTTATATTACCCATTTTGTGTAACCGAGGGGGGGGGGGGAATCAGTTATGTGAGCTCTTGGGGGAAGGCCAAGAGGTTCTTGATCCCCAAGAATTATAAAAACCTATCCCTAGTCTGTAGAAGGGTTCGTTCGTTCACCCGTTGGAAAAATTTTCTCATTCATTTTGATCATTCACTCACTCTCATTCTCGTCCCCAATCTGGTGTTGTTGCTGGTCTCCTCACGTGTTCATTCACCCGATTTGTTCACTGTTCATCCTCTCTCATGGACTCTACACTCCATCCATTCCTTCACTCACTCACCCTTCCTCATTTTGGTGTCTTGGCTTGGGAAAGGAAGACGAAATGCTGACGAGAAACCACGATTTTGTTGGATGTAGATATTGCTGGTGTAATCCAACCATGATTTGAGGCTTGGATGTATGAGATGCTTGGCCTATGATCAACTTTGATCACAACTGCATTGGATCCCTAGAAAGAGAGGGACTGCCTGAGGGACTGCGTGGCAGAGAAGGGTCGAGGTCTAATCTCTTGGGTGGTGTAGGCTGGGTAGAAGAGAGATGGGTACTTGGATTGCTATGAGTGTTGGAGAAGCCTGTGAGAGATTGAGTGCTGACTGGTTTGGGAAGCCAAGTAACACTCTGGAGCCATCCTTGTGGATTCATAGCCCTGGCTCGGGGGTGACATGCTATTGAGACTTGGAACAACATTGTCTATGGTTGGGTGGAATGTCCTTGGTTTGCAGCCAGTTAATGTCTTATTTTATAAAAGATAAGTGCTCTATGTTATGGTTTCCTTGATTATGTATTTATTTTTGCTGCGTATCAAATTATTATACCTGATATTGTACCTATAATATGCATGCTTGCTAGTTAATGTTTTGCATGATATATTGTGCATGTCTTTTATGTTGTGGTATGAATCTTGATCATTACATGTATGTATTTCATGATTATTTATTAAGTAAGTGTTATCAGAGTTTCCAGATGATCCAAGAAATGTGTTCTTGGTGTGGAATGTCTTCCTTTGGGAGGCTGGGTATGTTATAGTTGAGTAACAGAGAAGAATTGTAGTGGTGTTTCCTAGCTTGGGTGGCAGGGGACATTAAAAATTGGTATCAGAGCTTCTGGTTCAAACACCGGGATGTTACGGGCCAGAACAAGTGTGAATTGGGAAGATTCGTTGTTACAGATTTTATACATATTTGCATGAATTGGGAAAAAACAGTGGAAGCGTTGAGTGTAATCCCCAAATGTGTAAACAGATCTGAGTTTGAATGATTCTAGGATTTTCTAATAAGTTAATGGTTTTGATTTGCGGAGTTGCAGATCTGAATTCGACTTGAAAGGTCGAAAATTTGAGTTTTAATGGATGTCGTAATGTTGTACAAAGTTTGGAGAATCGACGGTTGAGATCGTGTTCAATCTTGGATCAACGGTCCCGATTTGTCCTTGAATTTTTTTAAAAATTTGAATGTTTACAAAGTTTGGCATAATTACCAAATCAAGGGTTAGGATTGATTCGACGATTTGAAAATGAGGAGCATCGACGGTTCCTATTCATTTCGGCTATTTGGGGAGTTGGAGAAAACCAATGGTCAAGATCATCTTGGCTGAGATGTCAATGGCCTAGATTCACCTGTGATTTTGTCAAAAATTCTAAGTGTGGAATTTCTCCAACAAAAATCGTCGACGACCGATGGTTGGGGGTCAGAGAATTGGGTGAAGGGTTGAAGTTTTTTCAAATAAAATCTTCGATTGCTGATGACCGATGGTCGGGGATCGACATAAAACCTCCGAAGTCCCGAACTCTGGAGTAAATATAGACCCTCCATATTCGGGTACATGTGTTTGAAGATTAGCAAGGGTCGTAAATTCGACATTTGACAATCTGGGGGTATGGGGGTGTTCAGCAGTGAAAACATTCGAAGTCCTGAATCCCAGAGTAAATCTAGACCGTTCGTGTTGAGGAAACGTGTCCACAGATTAGTTGATTCGAGAGTTAAACGTTCGGGGAATTTGTGGTGTAGAGGGGAGAAGTCTCTCGAAGTGCTGAAGTCCTGAAGTCATGAGGCACTGGGGTGACGTGGCCTACTGACGTCACCTAGGGTGACGTGGACACACTTGGAGCTTTCCACGTGTCACCGTGTTTCATGTTTTTCAAAGACCGTTTGTGCCAGTTATTATATGACATGTGTCACCCATTAGATAGGGCTACGTGTTCGTGCCCTATTTTCTTCCACGTGGCAGTAGATCCCGTAGTCTGAATATTTTGAACTCTGGAGGATTCAAGGCATAAGAAATGGGGTTGAGGAATCTCAAATTCTGGAGTCCATCTCAGACCTTGATTACAGTAGACATGTGGTGCAAGATCCCAAGGTCCGGAGACTTGGTACTCTGGAGATTTTGAGTGCAGGTTACTTGGGTCGAGAACTCACGAAGGTCGAAGTTAATATCCACCGTTGATCGGGAGATGATACGTGGAGGAAGGAGAGGACCTCTGGTATTTCAACACTCCATGAGATCTGTGGAGAGGTGCTTGGGAAAGCCCTAAAGTCCTGAGTCGCGAAGGAAATCCTAGCCATTGATCGGGACATGATATGTGGCAACAGATTCTCCAGTCCAGAGAATTGGCACTCTAGAATAATTGAGAGTGTGGACAGTCTAAAAATCCCAAAGATGGAGTCCCAGAGCTCCTTTTGATCATTAATATCATCCCTTGATTGATTTTAAACCACACGATGTCTAATATAGTGATTCTAACCTAGAAAAGCGCCAAGAAGGATTTGGCTGCGGTTTCAATCTGTGGTCACTTGGGAAAGTGGGTTGAAGGAATATTTGGTGCAGAATTGATTTCTGTATCGAACTAGGGATAACATGGAAGTGTTATTTATATATATTCTTCATTATTTGAAAGGATCTGTAGCATTGTTGACCAATTTTGTTATCATATGCTTAATTCTGATAAAATGGTCACTTGCACATTTTGTAAAATTAAGGGATTTAAACACATCAACTCAGAATGTGTATTGAAGAAATGGAAGAGGGTGAGGGATCCTCCAACCATGATAAATAGGCCAAAGGATAGAATACCATAATTGGCAATGCAGAGAGAAAATCCAATGGATGCAAGGGCCGAGGAGAGAAAGCGACAGTGCTAGAAACTGTGAAGAGCATGCAAATAGAAGTGTAGAGCTACAAGGAATACAACGAGAGGTTGATGAGGGAGAAAATTCAGATAAATTCTCGAGTGATGCAAAGCTTAAATCAGTTTCAAGGTCAAGCCAAGAGTGGCTCAAGGAAAGAGGAAGAAGGTAGGTGTCATGAAAGAAGAGATTATCGTGGCAGAGCGGGTTATTCCAGAAGTGCTAGCAGGGCTCATAGACACCACTCACCTTCTTACTCAACAAGAATGTTTTATGCATCTGAATATTCCTTAAGCAGTTTATAGGTGTCCCTTGTTAGGAACCAAAGAAGGAGACATGATATGGACAATTGGCAAGGAGATCTGAGGAAGTTCAAGCCACCATCCTTTGATGGTGAAAGGGAAAGGGAGGATGATGTTGAAGCATGGTTGCTTGGTGTTAAGTACCTGAATAAATCTACAAATACAATCACCACAAATATTGAATACGCAATAGATATATAGAGAAATATATAAGAAACCACACTTTATTATAGAAACCCTTGAGGTATGGAAACACCATATAATAGATCCTATTATGGAAGGGATCCTCTCATGTTCACTTGCCTCTTCGAGGAGGCTTCCTCCTAATGAGCTTCAGTTCCAAATACAATACTTCTCTTCATATCCCATTACATTTCTTTAACCCATTTATATAGTGCTATCATCACCTAATAACATTCTAGAGAAGGAATCTTCTAAAAGAAGAACCTTCTAAGGAGTCCTCTTACATTTATTATATCTAACTACCCATTTATTATATCTAAATACCATAGTGGGCCTTATTTAATAAATTAGTGGACCTAGTCTACCTTACATTCAATGACCTCCACTATCTCTCTAGCTACCTAAAATTCCACCCCCCTTATGAAATCGTTGTCCTCAATGCTTGTTATGAGGGTGTACAACCATATGCCAGGGTCCCATGTATAAGTGTGGACCATAGTTTTGAAGTAGACTAAAGAACCACAGTCCCATTTAGAAAGGAAATCCACCATGATGAAGTAGTCCAACCTCCATTGTAAACCAGGGTCCCATGTCCAAGTGCTCATGTGAACTCCCCACATAATATTTAGGAACCCAATAAACGACTAAAAATGATGCTCCAAAGACTGACACCTGTCATGTGGATCCAAATAAGAATATCCATCCACATAGTGGAAAAGGGTTGTAGCAGAATCTGGAAGGAATAATGCTAGTGTATAATATGCATGATGGAAACTAGTAATAATCATTGGCTCCTAATTTTTCACATTGATGTTCTCTACAGAAGGTGGATTAGAGTCATCAAATAAAATATGAAAGTGGTTGTCATCCCAGAAATGACAACTATCCATATACCAATCATCACAATCGGCCTCAAAATCATACCAAACATATACTTCTTGATTATATTCATCCCTGATGTTCACCATAAGATATCTCTCCTGCATGCTATCCAATGAATATTGAATACTACAAAAACTATCCTTGATACCATCTCCAAGGTCATGCAATGTGAGGCTATCTACAAGGTCATGCAATGTGTCATATAATTGGGCTTTGAATGCTTCAGTTATCTGTACAATTTCTTCGAGGGTTTGAGAGGGAATAACCATTGGAAACACCACATAAAATATACTAAAATAAATCTCTTAAAATTATTTATCCAATAACATTGATTTGGTAACAATATGAGGACCCTATGAAAAGTTATGAATTCTATAGTCCCGTCATCGTCACAAAACCCCCCCAAAAATAACTGATTTTAAATCAGTGATATCTTCACTTCTAGAGATCCGATTTGGACGATTTGTTTTTTGAAATTAGGTGAAATTGTGAGAGGAACTCAGATCTGCAATGTTTTTGAAAAATTAATCCCTAGCTGCTACAAAAATCAGAAAATTCACGCGGTCGTCTACGAAAAAACCCTAAAAATTGCAGATTTTAAAATGCAAATAACTTGACTTCCCAGACTCTGTTTCAGATGATTTTTTTTTTTAACTTGGGTGTTTTTCTGAGAGGAAATCAAATATACAACTAGTTTTTGAAAAAATTTCACCAAAACCTACAAAAATCTTCTGGAATGTCACGACCTTTTTTTTTCCGAATAAATAAATCTACAAAAAGTAAAAATATTTGGCCACACTTCCTGCTAAGGAAAGTGCTCTAATACCAATTGTTAAGTACCTGAATAGATATACAAATATAATCACCACAAATACTGAATACACAATAGATCCACATAGCAATATAGAAGAAACCACCCTTTATTATAGAAACCCGTGAGGTAGGGAAACACCATACAACAGATCCTATTATGGAAGGGATCCTCTCCTGTTCACTTGCCTCTTTGAGGGGGATTTCTCCTAATGAACTTTAGTTCCAAATACAATACTTCTCTTCATATCTCATTACATTGTTTTAACCCCTTTATATAGTTCTACCATCACCTAAGAACATTCTAGAGGAGGAATCTTCTAGAAGCAGAACCTTCTAAGGAGTCCTCTTACATTTATTATATCTAACTACCATAGCAGACCTTATTTAATAATATAGTGGACCTAGTCCACCTTACATTCAGTGACCTCCACTACCTCTGTAGCTACCAAAAACTTGGACTCAGGAGATATTTCCAATTGCACAACTATTCATCAAATCTAGAAGCCGAAATTGCCACCTACCACTTACATGGAAAAACTGCAATGTGGTGGGATCAAATGAAACAAGTTAACATATTAATGAAATAGGATCACTTGGAAGCAATTCAATAAGTATTACTAGATGGAGTACCTCTCAGAGAATTTTTATGACAAGAAAATGAAAGATTTATTTGAACTCAGGCTGGGAAGCATGACTATGGCAGAGTATGAGAAGAAGTTCTTGGGATTGTTAAAATATGTTGGGTTCATAAACAATGAAAATGTGAAAATGCAAAGGTTTTTGAGTGGACTACTAACCTTTTATAAAGAAAATATTTGGTATGATGATCCCAAGACCTTGATCGAGTCTATCAGGAAGGATAAATACATGTATGAGAAAGGCCAGGGCAAAGAATCCATGCAAAAATATTGGAAGGACAAAAAGAAGGAGAAGTATGATCAAAGGAGGAAGGGATTCAAACCTCTTTTCAAGATCAATATGTTAAACATGATTTCAAGAAGGAAGACTCCTCGGGAAAAGGGGGAAGACCACCAATCCAGTTTTGGGGATGCAAAGAATATCATTTGTACAAGGATTGCCCACATAGAAAGGACAGAGTGAAGAATATGGAAAACATCCAAGAGGATAAAACAATTGAAGACATGGGGAGGATTTTTGCAGCCTTAGATGATCGACAAGCATAATACCAATCCAACATGATCGAGGTGGAAGGTAAGATCATAAATCATTCTGTTGCTATTTTAATTGATTCAGGAGCAAGTCATTGTTACAATGATTATAAAATAGTGGATATATTACATTTGGAGAAAAGTAAGATTGGGAAATCAAGTTTGGTTCAACTAGCCACTAGAACCAAAAGGAGAATCCATGATATGGTCATAAGTTGTTCCATAAGTCTTAATGGTGTGAATACTAGTGTTGATCTAAATATCATATCATTGGAGTCTTATGATATTCTAATTGGAATGGATTGGCTGGACAAGCATCATTCTGTCCTAGACTGTCATAGCAAGACATTTACATGTCTTAATGGAGATGGAAAACAAAGCACTGTGAAAGGAGTTCCAAGACCCATCTCTAAAAGGAATATTTCAGCCTTACAACCGAAGAGATGTTTCAGAAAAGGGTGTCAATTGTATGCAACCCATGTGGAGGAGCTAGAAAATGAAAAAGGGCCAAGCCTTGAAGATTTCTCGATACTACAAGAATTCGAGGATGTATTCCAAGAAATACTAGGGTTTCCACCAAAAAGGGAAATACATTTCTCTATTTATCTAGTGCTAGAAGTTGCCCCGATGTCAAAAACACCTTGCAGAATGAGTACTCCCGAGTTAAAAGAATTACAAATGCAATTGGAGGAATTGTTGAAGAAAGGCTACATATTTCCAAGTATTACACCTTGGGGAGCACCAATACTCTTTGTCAAAAATAAAGATGGAACCTTGAGGTTGTGTATAGAATTTTGATAGCTGAATAAGTGTACTATAAAGAACAAATATCATATACCCAAAATTGATGACCTCTTTGATTAGCTAAGATGAACAAATATATTTTCAAAGATAGACTTGAGATCAAGATACCATCACGTAAGAATCAAGAAAGAAGACATCCAAGAGACAACCTTTAGAACCAGGTATGGGCACTATGCATTTGTAGTGGTGCCATTTGGATTGTCCAATGCACTCGCTGTCTTTATGTGCTTAATGAATGACGCATTTAGAAATTACTTGGATAAGTTTGTTATAGTATTCCTAGATGACATACTTGTCTATTCTAATTCAGAGGAAGAGCATGAAAATCACCTAACAATGGTACTGCAAGTGCTAAGAGAACATCAGTTGTATGCCAAGTTGAGTGAGTGTTATTTTTATCAAGAATAGATCCATTACTTGGGGCACATTATTTCAAAACAAGGTATAGCAGTAGACCTTGAGAAGATTGAATCCATTCAAGGATGAAAAATTCCCATAAATGTTTCAGAAGTCGGATCTTTTATGGGGTTAGTTGGTTACTATAGAAGGTTCATAGCAGGGTTCTCTAAGATTGTTCATCCCATCACTTCTTTTCAAAATAAGGGAATTAAATTTGAATGGACACTTGAATGTGAAGAAAATTTTAATTCGTTGAATGAATTACGTACAAGTGCACCTATTTTGAAGATTGCTGACCCAAATGAGAATTTTTTGGTATGCACAGATGCGTGCAAGGAAGGACTTGGTGGAGTCCTCACTCAAAATTGACATGCCATTTTTTATGAGTTCAGAACGCTTAAGGAGCATGAGAGGAACTATGCCACACATGACTTGGAGCTTGCTACCATTGTTCATGCATTGAAGATGTGGAGGCATTATCTCATGGGAAAAAGATTTGAATTAAGAACAAACCTCAATGGTATGAAGTATCTTTTTGATCAACCAACTTTGAATGTCAGGCAAACAAGATGGCTTGAATTTTTAAGTGAATACGAATTTGATATCAAGCATATCAAAGGAAAATAAAATAAATTTGCCAATACACTTACTAGAAGAGTGCATTTCATGCATGATGCAACTGTCAATATGCATCAATCAGACTTGAAGAGCATAATTTTAGATGTTTTTGTTACAGATCGGCATTACCTATAAGTAAAGGAAATATTACAACAAGGAGATGTACAACAGAAAGTTAAAGAGTATGAGATAAAAGAAAATTGACTACTTATGCACAAAAATAGAATTTATGTTCCTAGTTCTAGAGAACTTAGGAATATTATACTAAAATAAATGCATAATGTTCCATAAGCAGGACATCTCGGTTACCAGAAAATGATTACAGCAGTAAGAAGCCAATTATTTTGGCCACATATGAAAAAGGATGTTGTTGATTACATTGCCAGACGTATGGAATGTCAGAAAGTGAAGGTTGAACATAGACACCTAATGAGTTTGCTACAACCATTACCAATTCTAGAGAATAAATGGGAAGTGATAACCATTGAATTTATAACTAAATTTCCCAGGACAACAAGGAAACAAAATTCAATCATGGTAGTGGTTGATAAATTGAAAAAGGCTGCTCATTTTGTTCCTGTAAAAACAACTCATACAACAACTAAGATTGCAAAAATTTACATGAAGGAAATTGCTAGGTTGCATGGGATACCTAGGACAATTGTCTCAGACAAAGACACAAAGTTTACTTCAAATTTATGGAAAGGATTATTCAAAGGATTTGGTACAAATCTAAACTTTAGCACAACATACCATACACAGTCAGATGGAGAGACAGAGAGGGTCAACCGAGTAATTGAAGACATGTTAAAAATGTATGTGATGGATAAGCCATCTAAGTGGGAAGATTACTTACACTTGGTTGACTTTGCCTATAATAATGGGTATCAAACTTCATTGAAGATGAGCCCATTTGAATCCTTGTATGGTAGAAAGTGAAATACTCCAGTAAGCTGGGACAACCCAGCATATAGAGTGGTACTTGGGCCAGAGTTGCTCAAGGAAATGGAAGACCACATGGTTAAGATTAAGCAAAATTTAAATGCAGCTCAAGATAAACAGAAGGTTTAGGCCGACAAGAATAGGACAACAAGAGAATTTAAAGTAGGATAGCATGTGATTTTGAAAGTAAATCCCAAGAAGAGCTCTTTGAAGTTGGGCAGTTGTATAAAGCTGGCAGCTAGATACTGTGGTCCATTTGAGATATTGGACAGAATAGGGTTAGTTTCATACATGATTGCATTACATGTTTCCATGAAAGTTCATAATGCATTTCATGTCTCTTTTCTAAATAAATATGTACATGATCCTAACCATGTTGTTGATTGGCATCTGCTTCAGGTAGAGATAGAGGGAGACTTTCAGGTCCAACTAGTGCGAATACTGGATAGAAAGGTCAAAATGCTTCAGAATCGAGTTATAGAGCTGGTAAAAGTTCAATGGACCTACTATGGTCCCGAAGATGCTACCTGGGAGCATGAATATGCCATGCGGGAAGAGTACCCACAACGTTTTGAATAAATTTTGAGATTTTGATCTCTTCTTTGTATATGCACTAAGGACAGTGCCAAAATAAGGGGGAGGGGATGTAACACCCCGGGTTTTGAGCCCCCATATTAAATAATGTATTGTTACATAGTTGAGAGGCTAGAGTTCCCAAAAAATTATTAAAAGGCCAGTGCGCCTAAGAAATGTAATGTTTTGATCATTATTAATAATAAATACATCGCTCGTTACTAGACAGTCAAGGACTAGATTTAAAGGGGGCTATGATTCCACAAGAGAGGGAGATTGAAGGGATAAGTGCTTATTTATTTTATATTACCC
>ML794612.1:39857-56056 GCA_009831015.1 Picea engelmannii
GGGGGAATCAATTACATTATCTCTCGGGGGAAGGAAAAGAGGTTCTTGATCCCCACAAATTACAAAAACCCATCCCTAGTCTGTAGAAGGTTTCGTTCGTTGACCTGTTGGAAAAATTCTCCCATTCATTTTGATCATTCACTCACTCTCATTCCCATCCCCATTATTGTTCTGTTGTTGGTCTCCTCATGTGTTCATTCACCCTATTGTTTTACTTTTCATCCTCTGTCGTGGAGTCTGCAGTCCATCCATTCCTTCACTCAGTCACCTTTCCTCATTTTGGTGTCTTGGCTTGGGAAAGTAAGAAGAACTGTTGAAGAGAAACCACCGTTTTTTTAGTTGTAGAGATTGCTGGTGTAATCCATCCATGATTTGAGGCTTGCATGTCTGAGATGCTTGTCCTGTGATTAGCTTCGATCACAACTGCGAGTCCTAAGAGTCCCAACATGGAGATTCTAGACCAACTGCACTGGAGCACTGGAAAGAGAGGGACTGCCTGAGGGACTACGTGGTAGAGAAGGGTGGAGGTATATTCTCTTGGGTGGTGTAGGCTAGGTAGAAGAGAGTTGGGTACTTGGATTGATGTGAGTGTTGGATAAGCATGTGTGATCTTGAGTGTTGTTTGGTTTGGGAAGCCAAGTAACACTCTGGAACCATCCTTGTGGATTTGTAGTCCTGACTCGGGGGTGACACTGTTGTTGAGGCTTGGAACAACATTGTCTACGGTTGGGTGGAACGTCCTTGGACTGTAGCCAAGAAATGTCTTCTTTTATAAAATATAAAAGCTCTCTTTTATGGTTTTCTTGCTTATGTATTTGTTTCTGTTGCGCATCAAATTATTATACCTAACATTGTGCCTATAATACACATGCTTTCTAGTTAATGTTGTGCATGATATATCGTGCATGTATTTTATGTTGTGGTATGAATCTTGATCATTACATGTATGCATTTCATGCTTCTTTATTAATTAAGTGTTATCAGATTTTCCAAATCAACCAAGAAGTGTGTTCTTGGTGTGGCATGTTGTCCTTTGGGAGGTTGGGTATGTTACAATTGGGTAACATAGAATATTTGTAGTGACATATCCCGGCTTGGGTGGCTGGGGAAGTTACATATACCAAGACAAGAATGCTACTTATTTTCTTTCTTTATGTTTAGATTTTTATTTTTCCTCAATGAATGATTAGCCACAAATTTTTTTTTCAGCGAACGTGCCATGATCAATTACCTTTTTATTTTTTTATGGATATCCAACCATTCTTACTCACGTCGATGAAGGATTGAAGCATCACTGTATCTATTCCTCTTCCGACTTTTCTTTCCAAGCGTACTATAGCCCCAGGGGGTCACGAGTTTTTTCCTGCCAATTGGGTTTCTTCCTTCTCCCCCTCCATGAGGATGGTCTACAGGGTTCATAGCTACTCCTCTTATCAACCATAAAATATGTGTCAACAATACTACTAACAAGTGCCTTCAACCATGTACCAAGTATGTACCAATCATGCATCAACTACACACCAACTATGACTCATCAAGATGTACCAACATCATCAACTATACACCTCATGTATGTGCCAACTCATCAACTACTTGTATCAACCATGTAACCAAAATGTACGTCAACCATATACCAAAGAAATACACCAATATAACCATCAAAATTTATCTAACAATTCATCACTCTATCCATAAACCAAACACCATAAACCCTTACATCAAACCATGTGCCACAAGCTCACTGTTATGTAGCCTCAAGCTAAACCAACAAATTCAACAACACATCACAACCAAAAGACCAATATCCATATGCCAAATACCAACAACAAAATACCAACTCTATCCCTCAACAAATCTAATATATGTAGCAATACTGAACATCCAATACCATCTCAAGAGATAAACCCTAGCTCACAAAACATACCTCAAACAAGATGTGCCATAACTCTCATAAATAGATCCCAACCATGTTGTTGTTGTGGTTCTTCTGTTGCGATTACGTTGTCGCGATTCTACTGCCTCGATTTTTCTGCCGCACTTTTTCTATCGCGATTTTTCTGTCGTACTTTTTCTGCCACGATTTTTCTGTCGCACTTTTTCTGCCACACTTTTTCTGCCGCAATTTTTCCGCCCCAAGTTTTCTGCCGCAAATTTGATCTGTCAATAATACCTGCCAAAATAACCTTTCACAAAATATATATTCAATGATATTCAATAGGTGCTAATGGGAGACCCTTGCTCTCTTATTTATACTCTCCAAGTAACTTCCTCTAGAAGTATCAACTTTTGTCCACTTAACTTAACCACTTTGTCCACTTAATTTAACCTTTTCCACAAATAGTAAGTTCTCCACTCTTAGTTGCAACTAACTTTATTATTTAATTAATTTCTTTTGCAACCACTTTGACTTATCCATTAATAGTAAACTCACCACTTCTTGTTGCAACCACTTAATTATTTAAATAATTTCTCTTTGCAACCACTTTGACTACTTTATTATTTAAATAATTTATCTTGACTCACAACTTCTTGTTGCAACTAACTTTTCTATAATCAGTCAATTCATAACTTCTTTTCCCTTAACTAACTTCTTGTTGCAACCACTTTATTATTTAATTTATATCTTGGTCAAACACTTTGACTATTCAATCTTCTCATCACAATTACTTTACCATAATTACCAAACTCACAACTTCTTGTTGCAACTAATTTATTTTAAATTATTTTCTTAATGCGACAACTATACCTGTGATTAAATCCTAGTTACCATCAATTTGACTAGTACACTTCTTCTAGGAGCTTCTAGAATAATTGACTTCTTTGACCTTCTAGGGGGCTTCTAGATAACTCATGAGGGTTCTCCAACTTCATATGGCCATAACTCTCTAACCGTGAGGAGTTATGTGACGTTCCACATATCACCAAAAATGACATGACATATACTATCAATCTAGAATAGTCTTACCTGTAAATTCATTGATATTCATGCCTTTATACCTCAAATAGTCTCGGGTCCCTTACCCATGCCTTTGTGCTACTAGAATTCGTTGTCGAACTTCTCCAAGGGTTGACATCAATCACTAAGGGTTGAAATCAATCTACAATATAAATCTCCAAGGGTTGACATCAATGAAAACCAATAGTTGAGACCATCTGTCCATCAACCTAAGCCAACTATCTGACAACTTGGAAGACATTTCTTGTCTTTTTGTATAATTGGAAGGATTTTTTGTCTTGTTGCATAATTGGAAGGAAAGTTTTAAAAGGAACTTTTGGTCTTTTGGTGTACAAATGTCTAAGGTAGTTTTTTGAGGAATAGATGAAGCTTGATCCTAAAAATATTCAAATAGGGCCTAAGAAATGTGATTATACCAATATTTGAAACCATACCATGAAATATACACAACAATAAAATATAACACACCAAAGGTTCCCCATTGGCACCTTCACTAGCGTCACATAGTGTAGTGTAGGGTTTCCAAACACTCCACATCAAACACTCCAAGTATACAAGGGTTTCAAAATTCCACAAAACCTTATCAATATCAAGTGCTTATTTACTCTATAATGTTTCTCCCAATATCTAGAAATTTCTTCAATAACTCTAGCATTGAAGAGAATGAGAGAAACTACAAATGAAGAAGAGTAGAAAATCTTGAAGTACTCTCATGTTTTTTTTTATGGTTAATGACAATTTTCTTCAATGTTGTTAGTATTCTTATACAATTAGGTCATGTGCACATTCCATTCATCCTATGCTACTCGGTTGTGAGAAAGGGTATTAGATCCCTCTCGTCATTATAATTCCACTCATCCTACCACCATATTGGTGTATGCAACTGTTGGGCTTGTGATATGGTTAAATTAATGATGATGATTATATCCTTTTTGATCGATATTATAGGTGTATTTTGCTATTTTGAAGAAGTTTTGAAGGATTCTTATATCAAATAGTCATAACATGTATCGGGTATGTATAATTGATTTTTTGTGATGGTTTTAAGCTTAATTTAGTTTTATTTAATGGTTTCAAGAAGCTAATGCGCAATTTGTGTGTCACAGGAAAAAATCACATGGCATTTTTCCATTCAGTAGCCCATCTAGTACTTCATCTGACACTATTACAGGAAACTAGCTTAAATCTTAATGTGTGGGAGCATGAAATGGAATCTAAAAAATCCAACACATGAGTTTTGTGCGTAATATTCCCAATTAGATCCCATAGGGCCGTTTCCTGAAATTATGAATGGATTGAGAGTCGTTCGTGGTTTTCAATTCAACATCCGATACTCCATCGGACACAACGTCCGTCACTCCATCCTGCACTAGAACCGTGGGCGAGTTGGCGATTATCATATCGACGAACAGTGATGGGAAAATCAAAGACATGGGTTTTTCTTTTGCTCGTGGCCTCCAGCTACTTAGATTTTGACAACTTGGATTGGGTTGTTATACTGGGCGTTTATTGGCTCTCTTCGTTTCTAGAAGCCACTGACGGTTAAAACGCATCAAGTGTAATTTATTGTTTTTAGAGGAGGTTGACCCTTCCAGTGGTCGAACTCTCAACTTGTAACCTCTATAAATACCACAGCAGTGGTCAGACAAATAGAAAAAGATTGTTAAGTTCAGAAGCTAGCATCATTTTTGTTGTTTCAAGACATTTTCACAAACTTATTTAAAACTGTGTTTTTTTAATTTAAATGTTGAAATCGTGTTGCTTGAGCTCATGATTCACCGTTGAGGAGTAGGCATGAACTGTTGGGGTGCCCACCAGTGGTCTGGGTGAATATTTAGTTAGTTTGCTTGTGAATTCGAGTAGTGTAATTGATATTTCTTTTATTTTCTATACATGTGTTTTTATCCTTTTTTACTTATTGTGTAATTGTTGTTTATAGTTTAATTGTTTCAGTTTCTTGTTGCAGATTGATTATGAAGGATAGTGTTAATATGCCATGTCTCTTTAATTAAATAGGAAAGAAGCTTAAGCTTAAGCCACTAACCCCTGTGTGATTAGATGATAGTTAGAATTTATGCATGCTAAAATAGGATAATTAGAAGTTAAAACATAGTTAAAACATAGTATAGATTTAATAGTTTCTTTGGCAAAGTTTCGGTGGATGGATAAATTTTGATTTTAGTTTTGATTCATAGTTTGCTTATTTAGTTGCTATTTAGTTTTCTTATCTAATTTGCTATTTAGTTGGCTTATTAATTCTCTTGTTATATGCTGAAATAGAAATAAGATTTGAATTATGCTTTTATGAGTATTTCCATTTGCAATTTAAATTGTTAAAATAGGATTAGTTTAATTTACTTTATGCAGTTTCCATTCTAGATCTAGATTGCAATTTGAATTCAAAGTTTGATTTTGATTTTAGTTCTTAGTTATAAATCTTTAGTAGTATGATTTTTCTTACATTAGCATAAAATGCAATTGAATTAAACATAATAATGTTTTCATATTGTTGATGACTAATGCATAAATTGAAGAATCACATGGATTTTCAGTGTAGTTGATGTTTCTTCTATAATGGCCAAGTTCTCATTAGATCGCCTAATTCATACCTTTCACTTTTCTATATAAGTTAGTATTTAATTTATCCCTCTTGAGTTATCATCAATTGTTAAATGTCATCGTGATATCATAAGACACCAAAGACATAACCATCAACACTATATTTGAAGTTTTCTTGCTTTTGTAGATTAGAGAATAGTTTTCCTGTTATTGTAGATTAAAGAGTAGTTGTTGATTAACTTTTATTGTCATGATGTTTTAATTCAATAGATTAAGATTTCCTTTTATAGATTGAAGTAATTATGAAGTTTATCTTAAGAATAGAGTTTACTTGCTTATTAATTTGATTAGTTACTTGTTGAGTAGTTTTGGTTAGTTTACTTGCTGCAGAAGTTACCATAGGTTAGTTATTTGATTGCTTATTAGTTTACTTGTTGAATATGTTTCCATAATTTAGTTTGAATAGGGTAGTTTCTTTCTTGTTTAATTGCTTACTTGTTGCTACTTATTGAATTTGAATAGGTTAATTAAATTAGTTTGATGTTGTTATTGCTCATTAAATAGATTAAATAGATAGTTTGTTTTTTCTTATTGTAATGATTAAGTTAATTTTCTTAAAGTAGGGTTTTCATTTGCTTTCCTAGGACAATCCATCGATCCATTGTTCAAAATTTACTTAGGGTAAATAGTTAAAGCTTCTTAATAGGGTTTGATCATTGATAGTCATTTCTTAAGTAGATTAGATTTCAGATAGACCATTTCCCTAGTTAGACTATACTACCTCTAGCCTTTCTGCCTTAAAACATATAGTGCTACAACTCTAAGTTTACTTACCCCGGGTTGACAATTTAATTGAGGGTTTTTAGTGCATATAGAACACCCATCAGAGACATTTTATGTGTCACTTAGTGAAATATTCCCAATAAAATATTAGACACATTGTCTCTATGAATCCCCACATGATTTCATGTGTTATTAGCATTGTCGATTCTTGTCAATCTAAAATATGGAGCCTTCAATAGGATCACAACAGTCTAACCTACTTGTTCGAACAATAATTGCATTGGGATTTTATGCCCCCAAACCAAATTGTCAATATGTTCCTGAATGGCTTGAGGAGGTGAGTTCCAAATCGTTATAAAACTCTAATCGGGCCTCGGATGGATGAAAAATCAATTGCATTGAAATCAGGGAACCGTATTACATCTATGGGCACCCCTCCCCTGTGATTTCATTGTCCAAAAAATAGTGTGTTCGAGGATCTCCAAAACTAGGGTTTTTCTCAGTGAGGGACAATGCAATTTTTGAACTAGGGGTCGATTTTGAAAAACACTATGTCGGACGATTGTGGGTAGCATGGTCACATGGGCCTTGGATAAAAAAACTTGCTAGAGCTTACAGATCTCAATTATGCTACTTGGTTTGGATTTTATGTCCCCAAACCAAATTGTCAGTATGTCTTTGAATGACTTGACGAAGTGAGTTTCAACTCACCATCAAAATCTAATTGGTCCTCAGATGGATAAACTATCAGTTGCATTGGATCCGTGACACTAGATTACAAATAGGGGCACCCCTTCTCAGTTGATTTTGAAGAACATAGTCAGGATATTGTGGGTAGTGTGATCACATGGGCCTTTTAAAAACACACTTGCATAATCTTATGGCACTCAATTGTGCTTCTCGGTTTGGATTTTATTCCCCTGGAACAAATTGTCAATGTGTCCCTGAATGACTTTAGGAGGTGAGTTGCAACTCACCACAAAACTCTAATTGATCCTCCGATAGAGGAACTGTCAGTTGCGTTAAAATCCTAACAAAAAATAAAAAATAGAGGTACTCCTTCCTTTTGATTTTGATGCACGAAAAATGGTTTGTTCAAGGATCTTGAGAACTAGGGTTTTTCTCTGTAAGGCACATTGCAATTTTTGAATTAAGGGATGATTTTGACGATCATATCATGTTCTGTGCCCTTGTATAAAATATATGGTTTTACACATTACAAATTCGTTGCATGATGCAAATGGAACTTCAATGCACTTTTAATTAGATAATTCTAGGGTTTTGATATTCAAGTCTTATTTAGCTTTTATCCTCAATTGAAGCTGTTGTATTGACTACATATGCCCCATAGGACATTACACTTGGATATGATTGGACACCCCTTAGAGAGATGATGGATCCTTCTTTTCACCTTGGATGTTGGCCTTTTCACCTTGGACGTTGAGAATTATTAATGATGATGTCATGCGCTATGATGGTTTGATGATAGTGGGGCTGACCTACCACTAGGGCATCCATTTTGATGATGATTTGGGGTCCTTTGACGATGACATGTGACCTTTTGACGAGGAGGTGTGAATTTTCACCATGATTTTCACCTTTTAATGATGAGACGTGACCTTTGGAGGCCCTTGCACCCTCCTAGAGCATGATGTCACCCTCATTGTGGTATCATACACTCACACATTCCATTCATGAGGGGATATTTTGGTGTATTAACACGTTTTATTATTGTTTGAGGCTATTTTGGGGGTCGAACATGACCTATCCAACTTTTATCATGGATGGAGATAAAATCTTTCTATACCTATCCTAGAAATTCATTTCAATTTTGCTTCTCCATCTTTGTTCCCTTCTTCGAATCCTTTAGTTGTTTCAACTATTTCTTAGTGAAAATGGAATTATTAACACATTCTTCATCATTCCATCTCTTCGATGACTCATTTATATTTGATTTGATCTTGTATAATTCTAGACACATTTCTTTGATGAAAGGACATAACTGTCGTTGATTTTTCATCGGGGTGGATCCTGATCATCGATCTATGAGTTCAGATATTTATCCCACATGCATTGGGGCATTTGATTGTGAGGTGTTTATATTTTTTAACCCTCCCCATGTAATTCATGTGTGAATCCATGACGATATGGACCATGGAACACATGATAACTTGTTAGGATCTGGAAGGCGTCACATCTAGGACCTGCAAACAATTAATTAATGACTCTAAATTTAGACGAAAATGATAGATGGGAAATAGGTAGTTCAACATGCATTTCGGGAAGATGTCTCGTGGTAAAAATTTTCCAATCAAGTTCGAGCTAGGCCTTTCGATATGAAATCTTATGAAGACCCTGTGGGAAGTGGAAAATCGATAGGATTCGGGAAGAGTTGGTCTGATAGGATTCAAAAAGGTGCAATCCACTAGCATTGTGGAAGCGTAAAATTTGATAGCTTTTGGTAAAAGGAAAATCCGATAGGGAAAGATTGAAAGGATGAGCCTGATGGGTTGACATCATCCAAATTCTACGTCAGATAGAACATGTCAGCATGAAACATCAGGTGGAAATATCAATGCCACGAGGAGTGATCCATAAGATGAAGGGGGATTTCACACCATCCTGACCTGCTGATATAGTAACCCTGAAGAGACAAACCCAATAAAGAATAGTCCGATAGGATTACCAGATTGGGAAAAACCTGAAAGGAAAATCTCGACTGTGAGGTGAGAGCCCGATAAGATGATTTCGATAGGGTTTCAAAATCTGATAGGGAGAGACTGGAAATAAAAAACTAATAGCTCGCAAATGGTTCAACTGTGAGTGGATGAAAACTGACTGTCGATTAAGAAAAACTAATAATTCAGGTTGTTGATTTGAAAAAGGGACCAATCTGAGTGAAGAGGATGAGAATTGTGGTTCCATATGATAAGAGAGAACCCGATAGGATTTCAAGCCTCGCATTTCAACAACTTATAAAAGGACATCAACTCGCCATCTCTATGGTACAACCTTGACGAGGGGATACCAATAGACTTGCAACCTTCAAGCTTCAGATAAGGTCTTAATGTAATATAAGCTTAACATTCTGAATGGGAATTCTCGATAACGGAAAGAATAATAAGGATAGTCTGATGGGAATATACCACTATGCATCAAGGTTCCACCATGGATTAGAGTTCCACATAGAGGTCAAGGTTCTATCATGAATTAGGGTTCCAATAAAATACAATAAAACTCGGACCTTGGAATAGAAATGAATGAAAAATAAAATTATGCAATGGTGTTAAAATAAAATCCTATTGGGTTTAGGACAAATAATGATTAATTTTGAATGTTGGATTCAACAAGGATTGAGATCTGATTAGAGAGGAGCCTTGTGAAGATGTACAATATTAGGGGATTCTGACATGCACACCTGAGCTTACCATCATTTTTATTAATTAGAAGCTTGGACCTTGAGTTCCTTCTGTTTTCTATGCATATGATCTTCTTCTTAAGCATGATATTCGTGAATAATTCAAATATAAGAAGTATATGGTAAAGAAAGTGACTTTATTTAAAGAAACCTTATTCCTGCAACCAAAAAAATAATAAATTTGTTACTGCTAGTATGCTACATAATTTAGATTCTTTCCCCTTGCCATTTTAGTAATCAAATGAAAAAAAGTTGAACATAAAGGCTTGTTCAAAATGAGGAAATGAAAAGAAGGAATTATTCCTGATCTTGGCCTTTTATGAACTAAATTTTTGTTGCAAACCAATATTATGTGGATAAAGATGTCTTGCTTTCTTAGCCGAAAATAATATCTCAAAATGTTAGAATACATTAAAATGTCTAATTCAAGTCATGGGTTGTACATTTAGGAGTCTAATAAACCCATGGGAGTTCAAGCTTGAATATGAAGACATTAGGTATAATGTGCAAGCAATAGGATGCAAAAATGCAAATATATTCTTCATTCAAGTCAACCATTTACTTCTCAATGAGGCAGTGAGATGACATTTCAGACTAATTCACATGGAAAAAATATATCCTTAAAAGAAAATTCTCTTCAAGTCATATAAAATAGAACATTAAACAAAATAATTATATCGTATCAACAAATATTTCACAAACTGCAAAAGATTCCAAATATAACCTACCAATCTCATCATGTAAAGATCAAAGAAGCATCATAAACCAAAGGTATGACAAAGAACATATGAAAGAACAAGATAAAAGAGATTATTAGTCATGAAAAAATTCCTTAAAAATAACAATTAGTAAATATCCAAAACCCTCACCTTTCTCAAGGAAGGTAAAGAACAATCAGTAGGCTCATAGTAGTAGAGGATTAGACATTATAGCTTAAATTTAGTAGGGGACCCCTTTCCTTTTGATTATAAAAGAAAAATTATTGGGAGTCATTGTGGCCACAACAAATGGCGACACACTAGAAGAACCAATTATCTTTGTCATAAAAAACTAGGGCCTTTACTTCAGATATGAATGTGAAGGATAAACTCAACAAATTGCAGACAAGTTTTCAATAGTTATGGGTGTTATCGCACGATTTGTAGTTATGGAAAAGTCCAACCCAAACAAAAGATGTGTGACACAACTGGGGACACATATCACTATCAATTCAATAAATACCCCCCTTGTTTTAGTGGTGGACAAGTCCAACACAAGGGAGGCTTCCAGGGCGACCCTAGGGGCATTACAAGGGGAGAGGACAAGATATGAAGGAATCACCCCTATAGGTCACTATTAAAAGATATTGAGGCTTGATGGAGGGTAAATATAAGTCAAGGAAAAGACTTCCAATTGTCAGTACCTGCAAAACAAATGTTAGACAACCCAAACCAAGATAATATATGATGAAATAAGCCCTGAGACAAGAGGAAAATAAAAAAGAAACCTTGTTGTCCCAAAATTGCAGAATATAACAATGATATATCAAAAAAAAGATAATTATAAGAACTGCAAATTAGAGCATCAAAATCAACACATGATATTGGACAAGAAAGCTTGAAATTAGTAAACAACTTTCCAATGCTTAAACCAAGATTTTGATGTCAAAAGAGGGATGTAGAAGAGTGTTATCAACAAATAATTATGACAACCCTATGGATATATCAAAATTTTTCTACAACAACGAATTATAACAACTAAAATCAGCAAGTAAACCACCCAAACAATATCCCTTTATTAGTAGATTACTTATCACAATTCATAAGCAAATTTCAACGGTAGAAAAGTAGAGAAATTGTGTAAGAGAGAGTGTTTGATGCAACCCTAATGGATGTTGCTTAAATTTTATTACAACAAACTAACCACTTGAATAAACAAGACTCCCTTGAAGTAGAAGAGATTTTAAATCATGTGAAATTCAAATTCAACTTGATCAATTTCAATTCCTCAATTTTCACGTATACCAATGCAACAATTTACTATCTCCAATGCAAATATTAGTGCCTTATTATTTGGTGAATTATGTCTCTTCCTTGGAAGTAAAACTATCCAAAAAAGAAGAGGAATTTTTCTTGAGATTTAAACCCTTATAAGAACCAAGGAAACGACAATCCTTCCAAATCATCTAGCTTGAAATCCAAGATGAACTAGGGTTTAAAAATATTCTAGGGGTGTAAAACCTCTTACACCCTAGAGAAAATGAACCCTAGCCACGAATTGCAATAAGGATGTAAACCATATTACTCCTTGTGGCAAGACTTGTATCCTTTCAATAGTAAATAAGAACAAAATTTGGTGGAGGGTGTAAGCCCTTTTACTCCTCCCAGGGTTTTAAGATATATTTCTTGAATTTAAACAAGCAAGATGAAAATAAATTGAAAAAATTACTCACCAAATCCAAGAGATAGTGTGCAAGAAAAACTCTTACCACCAAGAATCATCCAACTATTTTCCAAAGAAAAACATCCACTAGAAGTCACTATCCTTTATTTCTCCAATAGACAAGAATTGAATTCATTATGACAAGGAAAAGAGAGGCTGAAATTATCCAAGAGGGCCAAATTATCCTCCAAAGAGTAATATTATCAAGTGATAAGTTATATTCAATTGAAAAATTTATTGTCTCTATTTATAGAGGAAATCCCAAGTTATAGTTTGTCCAAATTACAATTAAATCCTTAATTTTAGGCTTAAACCAAAGTTACAATGCTTAATTAGCAAATTGTTTTTTTATTTCCCCCCCAAAAAATAACAAAATGGTGGAATATAAGCCCATAAATATCCTCTTCAAGGTGGAACGTGTGAAAGTAAGCCTCAAAAGGATAGAACATCAAGCTAGGAAGGTGACATGTCATCCCCAAATCAAGCTACAATGTGGGGCTTCAATCCCACAACACCACCAAGTGCACCAAATGTGCGATATGTCCCCTCAAAAGTGTGATGTCATGCTACCCAAGAGGAATATTTGGGCATAGGAGGGTGGCGTCCTCTTCTCTTCATGGTCCCAAGCCTCGTTCATGTGCTAGGGACATCATCCAAGGTGAAATTTTCATCATACTAGGCCTCCAATGTGTGGGGTGCAAGATCCATCCGATGGGATTTCATTCCCATATGGAGGTCTAAGTGGCTTAGTCCCTTCATGAATGACTTTCACTGAGAAAGGTCCTGCAAAGAAAAACAAATAATCACTCCAAGTGTCCAAAAGTCATATGAATCATGCCAAGTAAGCTACATTTAATAAAAGAACCACCAAAACAAGTGCATTAAGTCCCCCCTTTTCAAATAAAACAAATGCTTAGAGACCTTATAAACTTTGCCAAATTTAGGTATGGGAGGGGTGTCATAGTGCCCTATTGGGTAGGCCAATCTCCAAGTCAAGAAATTTTTCTGAAGAAGACTCTCTCTAGGCCATGTAATGAGTATGAGGTGGTTTGGGGTAGTAATTTTGGGCATGGGGTTCTTGACATATCAAAGGATCATATGGTCTCATCTATGGGTGCCTTTGTGGAGGGTGTGTTGCATTCTTCGTTTGCAATGCAACATTTTTCCAAGCCCTTTATTTTCCTTTCATTTTTTTATAGTCCGAACATTGAGTGGTATATACAATGGAAGGAAAAATAACACCAAAATGAATTTAAGTTAGAACACATTAACTTCTATATGCACTGGAAATTAAAGGACACTGCAATGCATTCCCCCATCAAGCAAGACAATTTTATTTATTTTGTTCTTAAAGGTCCTTTGTTTTTATGGAGAATCATTTCATGGATTTGAGGACCTTAGGGAGAGAATATATAAGGATAAATATGGATTTTACTTTTACAGTGCTAGCTACAACACCTCTTGGCCTTCATCCCCTTCTTCCCATGAAATGAAGTACAAGCCCTTCTTGGGGTCAATGAACTCAAAAACCCAAAATACAAGGAAACAAAGGGGAAGAAGTGTGGAAAGTGGTAAGTATGTGTGGGAATAGTACAATAACACTTCAAGGAGACCCCCCAATAAAAACCCTTTTCCCGAGGGTGAACTACTTACTAGGATACCATGTCAACCACCAAGGTGAAATAAGGCAAAAGGTATAATTTCCAAGAAAACATTCCATAATAAAGAAAGGACCCTTTGCAACATGATAAAATGATTCAATTATTAAAGTGATACTTACCATACGACTATACTTGTTACCCCATGAATCAAGACCTACTGTCCTTTCTGGGCTAGGCTGGCATGGTGGATGTTGCTATACTGTTGACTATGAATGGTGATGTGTGGTGGAGAGGAGGGGATGTGTCTTCTTAATGTGGGCTCAACTGGTCATCTATCTCTCGACACTCCATGTTTGCTACATGTGGGCCTCAAGACATCATATCACTAGTTTCCCGTAGGCTTGGGGGGTAATAATGGGTACCACAATAATGCCAAATTTCTAAAGATATAACCCAATATTTCAAGTACTTTCCATCCAACACACCTTTTTTAAAGAGTCAATTAGTGAGGTAATTTATTTAACTGTCTACAAAATTTTGATTAGATTTGGTTTAAACATGGGTTTACACTCTTTATAACAAGTATACATCTACATAAGTGTGTTCCTCATCTCTCTTTTCCCGACATTTCTTTGTTGCTAGAGAACGTCCATAGCCTCGACGAAGTTTCCCCGATATCATACAAGCATATACTCACTGCCAACGAGTGTCCATATCCTCGACGAGTTTACTTGTACTTCTCACACTATTAAATATTAATAGTTGAAAGAACCCTTTTATATTTTGTGAAGGAAGTGGGGTGATAAGAGAGCTACTTTGATTTTCTGAGTAGATGTTATGCATTTTATTTTAACCCACATATATCCCCAAGAACCATCATAGTAGTAGTTAGCTTATTAATGTGAGGTTGATGGATCTCTAAGAAAAAAGTAGATAGGAACTTTCCTCGACTTATGGATTTTCGTGGTATGCTTAGTAAGCACATGTTTTCCACCACAATTATTAGTCTTTGCCCACAACTAAGAACTTCATGAAGGTTTTTCAGATGGAACAACCCATGAATTCCAAGACTTGTAAGAATGTATTTAGTGTATAATCAGAGTTGAACCTTCCCCATATTCAAATTGAAACATTAATCATCAAGGAAAACGAGGAAGTAAAAGTAGCTCAGGAAATATCAACAATCAAATTGAAAGATGAAAACAATCTGTACAAGTGGAAAGCAAGAGATGAAGCTAACCAAATTTTGAAAATAAAATCAAGTTAAACTAAGAGAAACCTAAAACTGCAAATGTTAGTCATCAAAATAAAATGAAACTGGTTGAAAAATAAGAAAGGAACACAACTTGATGGAATAAATATGGGACAACAACAAAGTATGAATGATATGTGCAAAGGCATGATTATACAATTCTAGGAATTGAAATAAGGTAAAAATATTTATTAGATGAACTCTCCATTGCAAGATCTCCTAACATGAATGATTTTGAAGACCAAAGTGAATAATATGGAAATCGAAAAAAATCAACAAGATAATGAAGAAGAGTGATCATGCAATCTGATATCCAATCGATCTCTGTATTCCAATAGGTTTGAATTTTACTAGGTGACAAAAGATTGAATTGTTGAAATGCTTAGAAATTTAAAATCCAATAAATTTATAAGTAATGTATGAAAAGAATTCACATCCTTTAAAGCTTACTACCATGGATAAGGTTTAGTTGAAATAGGATTTTGAAAGTGCGAGATTTCCAACATTGTATATTACATTACTCCAAGGTATTTACTTCCTTTTTGATTATGAACCTGGATGATTTCCCTGATTTTATCATTCACAACTGAAGGGATAAAAGAAAAATGTATAAAGAAGAGGATAATATTATGCACATATTGAATTGAATGAGGTTAATTTAACTAAATTAAAGAAAGAAAAACATCAACAAACTATGTTAGTCATGAAAAGAATCATCGGTTTGAAAGAACACGCATATGTTCTTGGAATGCATGCACTCTCTTATGCCTAAGTTTCCATTTCTTTCCTTGTCTCTCTTTATCTCCACCCTCTCTCCCCCTCTCTTCCTCTCTCACTCTCTCTCATACCTTCCTTCTTTTCCTTTCTCTTTACCTATCCCCCCTATCTCTCTTTAACTCTTCATGCTAATCTCCATGAGAAATATGAGAATATATAGACTATACATATAACCACAAATAAAGTTGACAGTTCCATCAATTGGACAAGAATATATGTAAATGCTATCCATTATATAAAACATGGTGGTGAGGTTAGTTGATATATTCAAAACAACATGCAACATTTGTGTGTATGTCCTTTGACTAAATCTCTCACGCGATATGTTTCCCTCAAAATTTAACTATTAGTTTGAAGGGATTTGGACATATAATATTAGTATATTTACACATGAGAAAATTATATCCCCCTTGCTCGATCTCTCTCTCTCCC
>ML794612.1:65519-91342 GCA_009831015.1 Picea engelmannii
TAGTCTCTCCCTCTCTACCCCACTCTTATCCCCCTCTCTCTCTCCCTCTCTATGCCCCTTTCTCTCTTTCCCTCTCACTCTCTAATTCTTTCCTGCTTTCTATACAACCCTTCTCCCTCTCTTTCTCTCTTCAACTCTACCCATCCCTCCCCTCTACCTCTCTCCTCACACTCTCTCTCTCTATATATACCCCCTCTAACACTCTCTCCCTCTATCTCTCTCTCTCTGTAACACACCAAGGACAAGCCCCTGTTGAATTGTAATTATATTTACAGGCTAGCGAGACAAGTGTTTATAAGTTGGAAGACTTAGGTGTTTATTAGGTCGGAGAGACCAGATGCTAAGGCCAATGAGCTTGATTTTGTATATGTAAATACTCACATCATTAATAAAATTACATCGTTTAGACCGATCACGAAGAAAGAGTTATGGGGTACTAAGCTCCACTAGGTAGGGAAAGGGAAGGGGCTAAGTGTCTAGGAATAGAGGCTAAGCTAGAGGGACTACCTCTAAAGGAATAATATTATATTATTATTTTCTGGAGGTTAAGTTTTGACATAAGATATGTTGTTATAAGTTCCTAGGGAAAGGGAACGAGCGTTAAGAGGAGCTCGTGCAGCTTTAAGAAGACATGTGTCAACCTGGGCGCATGCAGTTTTTAGGTGGAAAAGTCAGCTCGTTGGGGGTTCCCTCACCATTCTCGTGATGGTCTCCACTCTGGAAGTCAACCATAATCCCCATTGATTCACATACTGAGACAGGAAGAGAATTGACATAGCTATCCATTGCCTCCATCATTGATCTTTGCAACTTCTGAAACCCACACACCCGTGTTATGAAGCTAATTGTTTTCCTATGAAGCACAACACAACTTCATAGTGTCTGAGCCATATCATGCCTTAGCCTTTGTTGTTGCTACCCATGTTTTCTCTAGACTGGTGTGGCTTGATGTCATTACCAGAGCCCATATCCAATTTTTGGTGTGGAGGTTACCCGTTGAACTTAGGATTTGGATAGAAGAGGTAGGTTGTCAGGCCTGTGAGCAATTCTCTTCAGGTGAGAGAGTGTGTTGAGGAAGTGAGTTCTCCTAGAGGGAGTCCCGTAGCAGCTATATTACTTTGAGACTTCTAGTCCAACCTCTTGTGGAAGCCCTGGAAGGGAGGTGGACAACTGATGGACTTGTGATAATGAATGTGTACATTTCTAGGGTGGGACAGGCATGTGGGAAATGAGGGTCTGTGGGATGTGGGCGTAAGTGGCTCCTGGGAGAAAATCCTTCCTGTTGATCTATGTGAATTTCCTATTGTCCTTTCCAAGCCTAGGAATCCCTTTCCCAATGGAGTTTAGTCCCATATCGGGGGTGACCCACTGCTGAGCGTGATGAGCAGCATGGTCTAAGGCTGGGAGGTTCATGGAAGGTATGCATGCAGTTGGTGGTCATCTATTAAAAGATAAGTACCAAATATTTGTTCTCTGTATGATGTGTATATTGAAATCAAGTTATAATGTTATTAGAATTGTCTGTATATATTGCATGTATGTTTTAATGTTGTTTCTGCATGAATAGGTGTATGAACAAAATGCTATAAATGTTTAAGTTGCATTAGATAGATATGTATATAAATATATATGGTATCAGAGAATAAAATTTATTCAGTGGCATGGCCTGACCTATTAGTTTAAGGCCGAGAACGTCACAAAATGGTATCAGAGTAGAAAACCAAAGATACAGATCTTTAGGTAGCGTTACCTGACAAAGGTTTGAGGGTTGGGGACGTTACAAAATGGTATCAGAGCCATGGTTTCTACACTAAGACTAGATGGACCATGTTAATGGTTAACGAGAAAAATATTTCAGAGTGAATTATTGTCAAAAGGGACAAAATTCGAAGTTTAGAGTGTCCTTGGGTGCCAAGAGAATACCATGGTCGTATTATGAAGCTCAGGAGGTATAACAGTTTATGGAATGGAAACATAGAAAGAAGCCACAATAACCGTTGTGCTGGGACACGATGTTTAAATTTGGGTTGTAGGATCTATTTGGGAGAAGGAAGACCCTTCACAGTCGTCGGATTTAGAAAAGATGCAGGAAAGTTAACCCCTAAGTCCTTTGGACTTCGCGACTTCGACGAAGTTTACGTGTGATAGAGCAGAAGGGTTTGAAGCCCGAAGTTCCGAATTTCCTAAGAGGAGCTACACCACAAATTCTAGGATAAATGCTTGACCTTCGGATCGACCGAAGACATAACATAACCATTATATTAATCCAAGAGAAAGAGGTAAGGCACAATGGTCAAAAACATATCTTAGTCGTAAGATCTGCGTGCAAGTGATTGTGATTTGCAGATCTCACAACAGTTCTGGAGATCAGCGTTCGGGAGAAACAAAGTATGCTAAGGTAAAACCTTCTGAAGCCTGAAGTCTCGAAGTCTAGAGTTAATCCAGAATGTTCATTGAAAGAGACATGTGTCAGCAGATTGGCTAGTTCAGAAATTTAGCGTTCGGGAGAAATGGAGTGTGCTAAGCTGAATTCTTCTAAAGTCCCGAAGTGACGTGCAATGATGACATCACCCAGGGTGATGTGGAATTCCTTAGTCCTACCACGAGTCAGTCAGAATGGAACTTTGACGAACTTGTTAGACCAAAAGAAATCCGACACATGGGGCCACGTGCCACCACCATAATTGTTGACAATTGTACCATATGGACCCCAGAAGATAAAGTAGTTTGGAAGTTTGGAGTTCGGGATATTTGAGGAATGCAAGTGTAAAATATTCTGAAGCCTGAAGTCTCGAAGTGATGTGGCCTGCAGACGTCACCAGGGATGACATGGACACATGGGATGTGTGCCACGTGTCAGTGAGTTAAGAACCTGTGGAAGATAGAAATGCCAGTTAGAACGTGACACGTGCCACCTGTCATATTGGACCACGTGTCTGTTTCTAGTATTCTTCCACATGGCACTCTTCTTGAGCATGGTTAGTGGGGCCCCTGATGGTTGCAGGGGATGTGTGGCGCTAGATCCTACACTATGGAGGATAGTCACTTCGGAGGAAAGTGGGATCATGTGGGTTGAGAACACCCAAAGGCCGAAGCATCGGAGTTCATCATGACCATTGACATTCATGGACGCATGTCAGAAGATATGACACTCCGAAGGTTTGTGGCATTGAAGGCTTTGGAAACCATGAAGCACAAAGTCCCGAAGCTAATTGTGGTCATTGATTTGGGTAGAGAGCCGGGACCATTGATTCCTCTCACATTAGTTGTGAATTTCATGAGTTTGGAGTTCAAGAGATTGGCATTGTAGTGAGTTGAAAACACCCGAAGCCCGAAACTCCGAAGTGCAGAGTAAGCGCCTTTTGGTCACAATCATGGTCACATGCAAGTTGAGGATGAAGAAAAAGGGGCTAGCGCATGAAAGTGAATTGTAAGAACAGAGAAGGGCTCGAAGATAGATCGTGGGGATTCTTGATCGACACAGAACTGCCAAAAATAGAGTCTGATATTCTTTTGATTAAATCATATTGTTTAAGTTACTCTGTAAAATTATTAAAGACTAATAGCCTGACAAAAATTTGGTTGACTGCACATTTTTGCAGCATTACCAATTGTCAGAACCGAACTGAATTGTTACCTAGTGAAGAGAAATGGAGGAAGCGCAAGACACTTACAGTTTGGAGAATGAATCTAGAGGAATGGATGTCCTTTAGGAGTTTAAGGAACAAACTCCAATGGGCATGGAGAAGAAAGAGATAAAGACATGGGCATGATGAAAATCATTAAAACTTTACAGAAAGATGTCCAAATTCACCGGGAAGATAACAAAAGGCTTATGAGAGCCAGGGAGAAATAGGGTGAATTCAATATGAAGTTGATGCAGAGCCTGTAAAGAATTGAAAATAAGTTGGATAAGGGGATTGAATCCAAAAAATCAGAGAACCACAGGTCCCCTGATGAGGAAAGAAGAGGAATAAGTGGTAGCAGACATCACCAACACTTCGAAAAGCATTCCCATAAGAGAGCACATAGTATCTCAAGTCCATTCCCTGTCAGGAAACATAGGAGGTTTGGGTTGGATGAGTTGAAAGGAGAAAAGAATAAGATCAAACCTCCTACTTTTGTTGGAGAGAACCAGAAAGATGAAGATGTTGAGACATGGATGCTAGGAATGAGGAAATACTTCCAATTGCAAAACTATTCCTCTCATACAGAGGGGATAATTTCCATATACCAACTTAAAGGAAATACATCCATATGGTGGGATCAAGTGGTGCAAGTACAACACCTCAAGGAGAAAAATGTGACTTGGAAGGAATTCAAGAAACATTTTGAAAATAAGTACTTATCCAATAGATACTATGACAAGAAGATGAAAGTGTTCTTTGAACTTAAACTGGGCAGCATGACTATAAATGAATATGAGAGGAGGTTTATAGAACTGTTGAAGTATGTCCCTTTCATTAAGGATGAGGTAGTCAATATCTAGATATATATGAGTGGGATGACATCTTTCATCAATGATGAAATCCATTATGATGATCCTAAGACTCTGGAAGAAAGTATAAAGAGAGAAAACTGTTTATATGATCAACAAAAAGGAAAGCCTACTTTCCAAAAATATTGGGACAACAAGAGGAAGTTTAAGAGGGAGCAGAGGTAGAAGGGGAGCAAGCCACCATTTTTCAGAAATAGTCCTTAAGGACAACCAATTTTGAGAGAGCCCAGGATGGTTGAAGTAGGTGAGCAAGGGCCAAGACAGACACCTATGCAATGTTGGGTCTGTAAAGAAGATCATAAGTATAGAGATTACCCTCACATAAATGACAGGGTGAGATTTGTTCATAACGTTCAGCAAGCAGAAAGAGTGAAGGACATGGGAAAAAGAGTACCAAGAATCTATGTAGCCTTGGACAACAAGCAAGCTGAGTTTAAATCACACATGATTGAAGTTGAAGGTATGATCAATAACCATGCCTTTACTATTTTAATTGACTCAGGGGCTAGTCATAGCTATATAGATCCTAAGGTAGTGGAAATATTTCAATTACCAAGAAGCAAACATGGGAAATCTTGGCTGGTGCAACTGGCTACAGGAGCCAAGAGAAGGGTTGTTGAGTTGGTTAAATCATGTCCAGTGGGAATGAATGGACTGAGTACCAAGGCATATATTAACATCTTTCCTTTGGGATCATATGATTGCCTAATTGGTATGGATTGGTTGGACCAACACCATGACATATTAGACTTTCATAACAAAACATTCACTTGCTTGGATGAGGAAAGAAATTAGAGAGCAGTCCAAGGAATTCCCAGGGCAGTTATTATCTGGGAAATCTCATCAATGCAACTAAAGAAGTGTTAGAGGAAGGGCTATCAAATAATTACATCCCATATGGAGGAAGCATCTAAGGATAAGGTGCCAAATATGGAGGATCATGCAGTCCTGGAAGATTTTGAAGATGTGTTCAAGGAGGTACCAGGACTACCTACAAAGAGAGATATTGATTTCTCTATAAATTTAATGCCTGGAGCAGCTCGAGTATCGAAAAATCCTTACAGAATGAGTACACCAAAACTGAAGGAATTGCAAATGCAGCTTGAAGAGATTCTGAAGAAGGGGTATATATGGCCAAGTGTGTCACCTTGGGCTGCCCCAGTCTTGTTCATGAAGAAGAAATATGGGACATTGAGATTGTGCATCGATTTCAGACAATTGAACAAAGTGACTATAAAGAACAAGTATCCTCTACCAAGGATTGATGATATCTTCGATCAGTTGAAGGATGCAAGGATATTTTCAAAGATATATCTCAGGTCGGGATACCATCAGGTAAGGATTAAAGAGGAAGACATCAACAAGACTGCCTTTAGGACAAGTTATGGTCATTATGAATTCACAGTGGTGCCATTTCAGTTATCAAATGCGCCATATGTTTTCATGTGCCTAATGAATGGCGTTTTCTGAGAATATTTAGACAATTTTGTCATAGTATTTTTGGATGACATCCTTGTATATTCCAAGTCAAAATAAGATCACGAGCATCATTTTAGGATGGTGTTGCAAGTGCTAAGAGAGCATCAGCTTTATGCCAAATTGAGCAAGTGCATATTTTATCAAAACATAATTCACTATTTGGGGCATATCATATCTGAAGAAGGGATAGTAGTGGACCCTGAAAATATTGAGGCCATTAAAGGGTGGACAACACCTAAAAATGTGACAAAATTCAGATCCTTCATGGGTCTAGCTGGCTACTACAGAAGGTTCATTACACGATTTTTGAGAATATCTCACCCCATCAGTTCCTTGCAAAGGAAGGGGAAGAAGTTTCAATGGACATAAGAATGTGAAAAGAGCTTCCAACAATTGAAGTAGTTGTTAACCAGTGCTCCAATTCTGAAGATCACATATCCGAATGAAGATTTTGTGGTTTGCACAGAGGCATGCAAAGAAGCACTAGGAGGATTCCTTGGTCATAAATGATTTGTGATATGTTTCGAGTCCAGAAAATTGAAAGAGCATGAAAGGCTCTATGCCACTCATGATTTGAAGTTGGCAACCATAGTTCACGCTTTGAAGAAGTGGAGGCACTACTTCATGGGAAATAGGTTTGAGTTGAGGACAGACCATAATGGTCTAAAGTACCTGTTTGATCAACCCACTTTGAATGATAGGCAAAGTAGATGGTTAGAATTCCTCTATGAATATGACTTTGATATCAAGCATATCAAAGGAAAGGAGAACAAAGCCATTGATGCACTCAGCAGGAGAGTGCATTAAATGCATGCTTCAACCATTAGCATGTATCAGACGAATATTAAAGACATAATTTCTGAGGCTACAAAAGTTGATTTGCAGTACATGGAATTGGTAACTAAATTGCAGCAAGGTAAAATGCAACAGAAAGATGAAGATTATGAACTGGGAATTGATGGAATTCTCTTGTACAAAAACAGAGTTTATGTACCAAATTCTCCAGAATTGAGGAGTGTGATTTTAAAAGAAATGCATAATGTGCCTTATGATGGGTACCCTAGATATCAGAAAACAATTTCAGCAGTCAAGAGTCATTACCATTGGCCAGGTATGAAGAAATAAATTGCATAGTACATTGCTAGATGTATGGAGTGTCAAAGGGCCAAAGCTGAGCATAGACACCCAGCTGGGTTGTTGCAACCATTACCCATTATTGAGTGTAAGTGGGAAGTGGTGACAATGGATTTCATCATAGGATTACCCATAACAAACAAACAACATGATTCCATCATGGTGGTGGTAGATAAGCTCACGAAGGCCGCCCATTTTATTCCATTAAAGACTACTCACAAGGAAACTAATGTTGTTGATATTTATATGAGGGAAGTAGCATGCTTGCATGGCATACCCAAGACAATTGTGTCTGACAGAGACCCAAAGTTTACTTCAAATGTTTGGAGAGGATTATTCAAGGGGTTCAGAATGAACCTGAACTTCAACACAACTTATCATCCTGAGTCTAATGGACAAACATATAGATAAATCAAGTGATAGAAGATATGTTAAGAATGTATGTAATGGACAAACCATCTAAATGATAATATTATCTACACTTGGTAGAATTTACCTACAACAATGGGTATCAAGCATCACTGAAGATGAGCTCGTTTGAAGCACTTTATGGAAGAAAGTGAAACACCCCAGTAATATGTGACAACCCAACTGATAGGGCAGTGGTTGGGACAGAGTTTCTCAAGGAAATGGAAGAGCAATTGTTAAAGATAAAGCTGAATTTCAAGGCTGCCCAAGACATGAACAAAATCTATGTAGACAAAGGCAGAACCCACAGGCAGTTTAAAGTGGGTGATCATGTTTTCCTAAAGGTGAAAGCCAACATAAGTTCCTTGAAGCTAGGAAGCTATTCCAAGTTGGCAGCCATATATTGTGCACCGTTTGAAATTATAGAAAGGATTGGACTAGTAGCTTATATGCTTGCATTGTCTGCATCCATGACTATTCACATTGTATTTGATGTATAATTGCTTAAGAACTATATATCTAATGATAATCATGTGATTTATTGGAATGTGATTTAGGTGGAGCAAGAAGATGATTTGCAAGTACATCATGTGTGCATACTGGACTGGAAGAGAAAGCAACTTCAGAATCGAGTCATAAATCTTCTAAAGGTTCAGTGGACCTGGTACGGTCCTGAGGACGCAACATAGGAGCATGAAGATGCTATGCGGGTAGAGTACCCACATATTTTTGAAGATTTTGGAAATCTTGTTGTTGTTGTGTGTTGGCCCTTGACCAAGTTTTGGAGGAACTTGGTCATGTTTGACCATTTTTGGGACTTCGACAGGCTGGTCAAAGGTGGAGCGCAAGGCGAAGCAGAGATCGTAGGATCTCACCACCTTTTGCGGATATTTTGGGTTTAGGGTTTTATGTAACGGGTATGGGATGTCCGCCCATGGGTTTACCCATGCCTTGGCCCCTTTTGTAATGTATAAATAGAAAGTTAGGCAATGTAAGTAGGGGGTGCTAAGGATATATGATGCTAAGTGCAAGCAATGTAAGTAGTTGATCTATGTGATTGTAAAGGCTTTGTGCATACTGTGTGTTGAGAACTTGCAGAGCTGAGTGCAAGTGATTGTAAGGAGGATTTGTGCTGTGCTGAGCTTGGGGAAGGAGGATCTGGCGAGGTATGCATGGATCTCCTATCTTATGTGGAGTGGGTCTTGTGGCTCTGTGCATTGAATGAAGATAATAAAGAGAAGAAGAGTTGGTGGACGTAGTCCCACACTGGGGGTAAACCACATATATCTTGTGTTGTGGTTGCTTTGTGCATTATGGTTGTTATGTGAGTTATGATTAGTGTAGAAATATATGTTATATTCATATGATATAGTATCATAGTGCTTAGTGATGTGAATGAATGCTAGATCTGATCTATTTCTATATGCTAAGTGCTTGGATGTGGTAGATCTTGTTGAATACTCCGTTGTTCTGTAATTAGGGTTTTCTCCTGCGAAGTGGATAAGAGTTAAATATTAATGAATGTTAACTGCTAAGTTCTCTATTAAGTACTGTGATCACAAATCTGTGTCCCATATAGGTTGTAGAAACTTGAGTCCTGCAACCACCCCTGCCTCTACCTCAGGTGAGACTTCATCTTCTTCGCAGGTGTTGATGAAAGGGCTGGTAGTTGGGGTTTTGTTGGTGTGATGTTAAAGCGTTGAACCCTAGGTATGCCCCTGTGCCAAAAAATGGTTACATTGTCGGGACCTAAAACCGTGATTGCTGGGAACTGAAGAAAAGATAAATATTTGTGTGTAGATCTATTGCTTTAGTGCGTAGTATTCTACTTGACTTGCGAAGCTCTGTGCTAAGAAAGGAATCATATATGAAGAAAAGAGGTAAGATCTTAAAGCTTTGTGCTCTGATAAAGGTAAGATAATTGAAAAATTTTGTTTCGAAAGAATGGATCTAGGTATGTTTGATAGATTTTGTCCTAATCTGAAAAATAGGGCACAACTAGAAGAAAGAAGATTTGATATGAATAGATCTAATAGAAATAGCGAAAGATATGTCATTCCTATGCATAGAAAGAATTGTTGGACTAACACGTGGATGCAGGATCCTAGAAAGAATTTTTTGCAGAACCACCACTATGATCCTATTGCGTAGTACAAGAAAGGTTGATGATCATTTAAAAGAAAGAGAGGATTAACTCTTTGTTATAGTTGCAGAAGACCAGGACATCTTGCTAAGGAATTCCCTCGTAGAGGTTCTAGTTGTCTTTGATGTAACACTATGGATCATGAAGTTTTGGATTTCCCTAGAATGATTGCCAAAGTTGAAAATATGAATATGAAACAAGAAAACCACAAGGAAGGTCAAGAGAATAAGAATATGCTTAAGAACCAGAAAGAATCAGAGACTGTATTATTGCATATGAAAGAAACCTTGAATGATCATAGAGACATCAACTTATCAGAGGTCTTAAAAGAGAAGGAGTGCATAGAAACAAGAATAGGAGACTTCGACATAGACTTTGTCCTGGATGAGGAAACACAGGTGAATATCATGACATAAAGAACTTGGGAAATTTTGGGAAAGCTTGTTATGGTTCCTTCACTGGGAGGAATAGGATTATTTAAAGGGAAGATGATAACCCTATGTGGAAGACTTACCCAAATACCTATGACTTCTCATGGAACTTCGACAAAAGAAGAATTTGAGGTTGTTAAGTTTGTTGAGAAAAATGCCCCGTTTGCTATTTTTCTAGGAAAAAATTGGGTTGAGAAAGATCAGATACGAAGGAAACAAGAAGAAGAATCTCTAGAATAGAAAAAGAAAGAACTAAGAGATTTCATGGCTAAGAGAATAGCACACTTACTGGAAGAATAGGAGGATAATTCGAAGCTACTAAGGACCAGACACCTGGCTGTCGAAGTTGAAAGAACACAAGAAGACTTGAAACACTTGTCCATACAGGAGAGTAGAGCACCTACTCCAGAAAGAGAAGAAGTATTACCCTTGAACCCTATGAAAGACCCTCCACAGTGTGAATTTAATATGCCAAGAGGATATAAGAACAATAATGGAAATAGGAAACCAGTGAATTAAATCACAAGAAAGAAATCCAGAAAGCTCAGCAAGAAGAAAACAAAGTTAGAAAAATTGCAAGAAGTTCCAGAGAGGACTTCGCAGAAGGAAGGTTTGCAGAACTGGAACTTCGATGGAATAGCAGAACAAATTCGATTGGAACTTCACCACGATGAAGCAATATGACCATTGGAGGCATCTTGACCATTAGAATGATGCTCCAGAATGGCTAGAAACACAATTATTGCTGGAATGTTCGCCATTGGACCGTTGGGACCGTGCCATAACGGATGGAATTGCATGGATTGAGGTGTTCTTGCCCATTGGAAGATTCTGTTACGACGTTGTCTACTTATCCCATCGAGCGTTGCACCGAGAATTTTTTTTCCAATTGTGATTATCTGAGCCCACAGAGAACTAGTTTCTTTTGCGCAGTGCTTACAGAGAGCTCGCCATCTGTTCTGTTACATTGAGTGTTTGCTCACCGACCTGAGATATTTGATCTCGAGCGTGCATGTCAGACGACATGAGCATAGTAGAAAATTCCATCGAAGAGATCCTAATAGACCTCATGGATGAAAAGGTGATGTCTGTAGGCATAAAAGCTTCATCGACGCGAGCATTGGAAGCCTCCTTGTCGACTGTGCCGCGTCGGTCTAGTCGACCCGCTACTGAAAAACGTAGAAAGCATCGTGATGACTTGGAAAATGTGAAGCTCATCCCATCTATCCTTCCCAAATATATCTCACCTTTGGTTGGCATGGTTATTCGTGACAATGTACCGAGGGACTTCGACTACACCTTGATCACTACGTACCTCCTGAAGGGGATACACGCAGTCGGACTGTAGTTGGGACAAATTATGACATTGAAGATCAATGACTTCAACTTGGGAGATCGCAAGAACTATGGAATGCTCACCCCACATAAATATTTGACCAAGACAAAGGGGATGAAGTCGGAGATCATCCCTCAGCCATGGACCATGGACATCGTGAGGTCCACCATCCTGAATGTAATGGAGATACCCCACTTTGGAAGGCATCAGGAGGTTAACGTGTGCGTTAAACTCCTGTTTTCTTACTTCCATGGTGGTTATTTGTGGCTAGATAGATGCATCACTATAGATCCAATGTTGATCCATTGGATCACTAGATTAAGCATGCAAGGACCAGACCCACAAGAATTTTATCTAGGGAAGGCTGCAGATTGCACCTGTTGGCCTTGGATATGGAAGCAAGCGAAGACCAAGGAAGAAAAGGGAGAATGAGAACTACGTAGAAGACACAGTGACTGTTATTAGGTCGAAGTGAGAAAACGAGCATAAAAGATGAAGCGAAGCTCGAGAATGAAAGCCATTGGACGAGGAGATCGGGAATGACAGATAAGAAATAAAGAAGGATCGTGGACAAGACAGCAAGTGGAGAAAGCCACCGTTGGATGCACCGTGCGAGAAGGAAGGAAAGACAGGCTGGTGAAGCCCTAAAAATATGGGTCAAGTTGACCTAGGGTTTTGGTATCTAGGGTTTTGGACACCTAGGTTTAGACCTAAGGATGTTAGTGAGTGATTGTAATGTATAAATAGAGGTCAAGAGGACCTAGGTCAGGTTTTCGTTGGTTGGTATCAAGATAGGTTGTCATTGTTGCTAGTGATTGATCTGATTATTGTTACGAGAGACTATAGTGTGAGAGAGAGAGAGAAGTGTTGAGTGTGAGAGCCTTCTAGTATTGTAATATCTTCAGCTGGGTACGAAGATCAACCCTGCAGCTGGGTGCACAGGGAAGGGAGAGAAAGAGAGGATAAGAGAGGAGATCTGCTAGCTAAGAGCACAAACAAGGACTGTATTCTTTACTTAAATATAATATAGCACATTTCTGTGGACATAGCCCTAGAGAGAGGGTGAACCACATATATTTTGTGTTGTGTGTGATTGATATTCTGTCTCTGTCATTGATATACTGTGATTGCATTATTGTGTTAGATCTGATAAGTAGAGGTGCAGAGTAGATCTAAGTTGATGAGTGATATTTGAATGTTGTGTTGTTCTTGTGTTGGATCCACTTGATATCCCCTTTAGTTGTAGACATCTCTATCTTGCAATCCCCTCATAACTGCTTCAGGTGAGACTACATATGCTTCGCAGGTGTTGTTGAAAGGGCCAGTAGTTAGGGCTTGTTGGTGTGCTCTTGGAGCTAAACCTTGGGTCTACCCCTGTGCCAACAAATGGTTCCATTGCCGGGACATGAATCTTCTTGAGGGAATGTCAAGGTGGTTTCCATCGAAGATAGAGATTCAAAAGTGGATAGAAGATCAAGGAAAGGAATTCGTTGAAGCCCATAAAAAGAACCCTAATATTAGTTCAGAATATTGGTTGGAGAAATATATTTTTACCGATATACATGAGATATTCTTTGGAGGGATCCATCAAGAGCTATACGAGTGGCTAGCTAGATTAGCAGATACCCAGTTTGAGATCCGATCTAGAACTCCCGTGGTTTGGACATCAGAGCTGATCAAGAAGGTCAAGAGAGTTGATAACACCATATCACAAGTTGTAGATCACTAGTTTGATAACACCATTGGAGGGTACATCACATAGTTTTTTGTTGACAGAGTAGAATCATACAACCAAGCTGATAGATATTTCTTTAAGGGGCCCAGAGGTAAATTTCTGCATTTTCTGAAGCTGAGAATCAAGATGCTATATCATGAGAAGAACATCTTGAAGACACAATAGATTGGTCAGATCAAGAAAGGCTAATGTTCAAGAATTCAAACAGTGACATCGACACAAAAGCTGGACATACGCGCAGTGGGAGAGTGTTCCGATAAGTCCATCTTGCAAACCTATTTAAGAAGAACTATGGGGAGGAGGGTTTCTACAGTGGAGAAGAGGCAAATATGATAAACGAAGAACATTCAGAACCCACTAGGGAACAGGAAAGAAAAGCTGTAGAGATTCGCCGAAGAGAACCTGAAACCTTAGAAACTATGCAGACTATCGAAGTAAGTATTGTTATCCCTCCTATTGATTTAGTAGTATTAAGCAACCAGAGTAATCCCATCCACCAGACTACCTAGAGCACTATCAATAGTATCCCACCACATATTCAGTCATGAACCCTAGCGAGATCTATGGAAGATGAGATGAGACTTCCTTTTTTTAGAGGAGATGGATCCAAAGATCCTGATCAACACTAGTTCCTATGTGAAGCTATATGGAACATTAATAATGTCACAGATGAAGCAGTGAAAAGAACTTAGTTCAGTACAACTCTTAGAGATCGCGCACTGAATTGGTACATGAAGCTTGTTCAAGGACTTGCACAGCCTAAGCCACTGAATCAGATTAATAACACGTTGATTGCAGAATTCAAGAAACCTAAGTCGGAGTCACAATGTATTACAAAATTGAAGGAGATAAAGCAGAAGGTATCTGAACCTGTTTGGGAAATCGACCAAAGATTCAAGACCTTAATAGGTCGATTGACTTTTCAGATCCTAGACGAATAGAACAAAGAATGGTTCATTGATTCCCTTCTGCCACACATCCGGGTTCCTCTGATGCAACAGAAGATTGCTTCATAGTCTGAGGCACTGGAGATTGCCATGAAGCTAGAATCATCCCCTATGGGAGAATCCAGCTCAGGTATGAGTCAGATCTTGATTTAGCTAACTAGTTTTTCTCTGCAAGTTGAAGATATGAAGAAATACAAAGGAAAAGATAAAAGAGAAGACATATAGTGTGTCAGATGCAAATAGGAAGGCCATGACAAGGAGAGTTGTCCCCTATTCAATGAATACTTGGCTTCTAGAGATCTAGTCCCTTTGAAGCAAGTCACCTTACCTTGGTGCGAAGTATGCAGAAACAGACATCACCCTAGTGAGTGCTACTACATGAAAAAGTATGTTCAAACACCTACAAATTTGTACTGCACATTCTGTAAGACTATAGGACATAATGAAAGGGATTTTAGGGCTTATGATCTCATGCATGAAAGGTCAAGACATGTATACAAGATTCAAGGAGAAGTATAGCAAGAAGGAAACACTACGCAGTATAACTCCCCTGGGAGAGGAAACTTCAATCCTCGTGGTGGATTCAGAGGAAGAGGACGACGAGGAGGAATGGGTCGAGGCCGAGGACAGATCATCTATTATAACTACGTACAACCAGGACACCTCACAAGGGATTGCCAGAACCCTTGTACTACTTGTAGCTATTGTAGCTCGTTTGACCATGTTATAGAAGATTGTCCTGCGCTGCTAGCTAAGCTTCATGAAAGACGAGGACTTCAGCAGAACCCACAAGTACAATTGATATATGATGAACCTCATGGAGAAGACCCTAGAGTCATTTTTATAACCATAGGAGGCGTTGTTACAAGAGATGACAGACTAACCCAAGGGAAGATTGCAGAAGACTCAGGAATCATGAAAGCTACAGAGAATACCCAAACTTTTGATGCATAGAAAGAAGGACAAACATTTGAGGGAGAAAGAAATGAATTTAGAGGAGACCAAGGTTCCTCATCAAAGACAAGACCAACAGTGAGAGAATATGGAATGCCTTTGGCATTTGATCAGTCTGCTTCACCAAAAGAAGGAAAACAGGTAAGCAAGGTCATGTAATTTCTATATACTTGTATTAAGTTGATTCAAGATGAAAGTGTTGTACAAGAGTTACAAAATCTAATCAGACAATATGAGCTAGGAAAGATAGACCCCTTACTGAATAGGGTTGTACACCAAATTAGCAAGAAGAGAAGGAAAAATAAGGAATTACATTTGAATGCTCAAATAGGAAAGTACGAGATAGACTATGTAGTCCTCGACATAGGGTCGGAGGTCAATGTCATGACAAAGCAAACCTCGACACAGATGGGGAAACCAAAGCTGATATATTCCCCTATCAGGCTTAGAATGGATAATCAACAAGTTGTAAGTCCATTTGGTAGATTGGAGCATGTCCCTGTGGACATTGATGGAGTGAGAACATTTGCAGATTTTGAGGTAATTGAAATTGTTGATGACAACTGCCCTTACCTTGTGCTATTAGGAATTGCCTGGGCCTTTAATAATTCCATTGTGGTTGATTTAAAGAAGAGACATATTACTTTTGAAAAATATGGCCTTAGGTTCATCGCACCTTTAGATCCAGATGAAGGTCAGCGGTACACAGAACCTATCAGAGAAGAAGACCACACATATGCACTGGAAAACATATACAAATTAACAGCCAGACAACAACATTATATTAATCCTACAGCCGATGGAAACTTAAGTTGGCGAAGTGATAGCGCATGTTCATCGGACTCAAAAGAAGCACTAGAGAACTAGAAAAATAAGATGTATGACGTATCTACAAGAAGATGTGCTAGACTAACCAGAGAAGTTCGTTGGATCGACACAACAGTAAGTAACTTACCTACCTTTGATGGTTTGAATCCTTTGGAAACATTCCTATCAAACTTTGAAGAAAGTTTACCAATACAATAGAGGTTGTTGGCAATGGATGAGGCCTTGAAAGACACACCATCAAGATGGTGGGGGATGCACAAAAGTACTATCATAGACTGGACACAATGTCGTACTTTGATGACAACGCGGTTCTCAGCACAAGTAGAAGGTTGTGAAGTTTGCTACACAGGTTTAAGCTACCCAAAGGACCATGTGCGAAGCTGTGAGGTAGCCTGGAGAAACATTCCTCAAGAGCAGTGGGTACACAAATTCATCAACACCCTGGACACGACACCTATCAACTGGTACCTTCAAGCAAAACTGTGCCTCATCACTATAGATTGGGAAGGTATGATTCATAATTTTGTAACTACCTTCTTATTTGAAAGTCAATATCCATCAATAGATCAAGCATTATAGATTGTGAGACAAAAAGTATTCGAGGAGGCATCTAGCCTTCCTTTGGAACAAGAAGAGGATGAATGGACCACGCCTCTCCAGAAATTGCAAGGCTTCTACAACATCAATGTCGATGAAGACGATGATCTAAGGAAGGTGAACATTGCAGAAACATAGGGCAAGAGAGATGTGGAAGGACCAGGAGTCGAGATGCCATTCATTGGACAACCAATCAAGATTAAGAAAGTCAATATTGGAATAGAGCAGACACCAAAGTTTGCAAACGTTGGAGATTATTGGGATGTTGCTACCATTGATAAAATTATAGAGTTACTGCATGAATATCAGGACTTGTTTCCAACCAAGTTCATCGATATGAAGGGAATTAAAGGGCCTATGGGAGAGATGAGGATCCATTTGAAACCATATGCTAGACTAGTCAAACAGAGACCTTACAGACTAAACCCTAAATATAAGGAGAAAGTGAAGATTGAGCTTGACATAGTGCTAGAAGCAGGAATTATAGAACCTATCGAAGAGTCAGAGTGGATAAGACCTATGGTGGTCCAAGACAAAAAGATAGGATAGATCAGAATCTGTGTGGATCTCAAGAAGTTAAATGATTCTTGTCTGCATGACCCCTTCCCTACACCATTCACTGACGAAGTGTTAGATAATGTGGGAGGCCAGGAGGTATATTCTTTTACAGACAGATTTTATGGATACCATCAGATCCTGATTTCCAAGGAAGATCACCATGAGACCACATTTGCAACAAAATGTGGGTCCTATCAGTATACAGTGATGCCATTCAGATTGAATAATGCACCAACCATCTTTTCCAGGGTGGTGGTCGAAGCATTCAAGGAATTTCTTCATAATTTTTTAGAAGCATACTTTGATGATTGGACTGTTTTTAGTTTATTGAAAAACCATATTGAATGTCTAAGACTAATGTCGGACAAATGCAGACAGTGTCAGATTGCCTTAAACCTAAAGAAATTATTTTTCTTCTCACCATTTGGAGTGCTGCTAGGTCACAATGTATGAAAGCAGGGATTGCTAGTAGATCCCTCTAAAATTGCCATTATCGTTGTTCTGCCACCTCCTACTTCAGTTAAACAACTGCGCACTGTGTTGGGACACACAAGATATTACAATAAATTCATTAAGGGATATGCTCAGATTACAACACCCATGGAAAAACAGTTGAAGAAGGATTGCCAGTTTAGTTGGACGGAGGAATGCCAACAGAGCTTCAACACACTAAACGGAAAATGGTTACTGCGCCCATTCTGATTTTCCCAGATTGGACCAAGGAGTTTCATGTGCATGTCGATGTGTCTTCCATTGCTTTAGGAGCTGTGTTAGCACAACCAGGAGAAGGAGATATTGATCACCCATTAGCCTTTGCTAGCGGGAAGCTATCCACTGCTGAGATTAATTACACCACCACTGAGCAAGAAGGGTTAGCCATGGTGTATGCATTGCAGAAATTTCACCACTACTTGTTGGGAGGACACTTTAAAATGTTTACTAACCACTCTGCGTTGAAATACCTAGTCAACAAGACAGTGTTGGGGGGAAGAATATGCAGATGGCTGATGCTATTTCAAGAATATGATTTTGAGATCATAGTAAAGACAGGAAGAATGAACAAAGGTCCTAACCACTTGTCAAGGTTAGAACATGGAGAAGAGCCAACCAATTTAGACGATACACTATTAGATACACTATTTCTGGCCATTATAAAGATCGATGACCACTTCGTAGAGATATTCCAATTCTTATCAACAGGAATGACACCTAGTGAGTATACAATTCCCCAGAAGAAACAACTAGTAGTGCGCGTTGCATATTTATCACTTATAGCCGGACATCTATACAAGATGGGACCTGATGAGATATTGAGAAGGTGTGTTATGGAGGTAGAACGACCACTGATCATTGCCGAAGCTCATGAAGGCATCATAGGAGGGCATTATGCAGGAAAAGCGACTGCACAGAAGGTTCTAAGAGCTGGCCTTTGGTGGCCTACTTTACACAGAGATGCTAAAGAATATTCCAAAGCTCACGATGTGTTCCAAAGAGTTGGAAAACCATCCAGAAGAGACGAAACTCCATTGGCACCACAACTGACCCTACAAGAATTTGAGAAATGGGCCATCGACTTCATTGGACCTATAAATCCACCAAGAAAGCGTACAGGAGAAAGGTACATAATTACATCAATAAAATACTTGACTAGATGGGTCGAAGCAAGAGAAGTTAAGGATTGTAGTGCAACTATAGCTGCGCGCTTCATATTTGATGACATCATAACCAGGTTTGGATGCTCAAATATCCTTATGAGTGATCAAGGAACACATTTCATCAATAAGACAGTTGAAGCCTTGACTGAAGAATTTGCAGTTCACCATCAGAAGAGCACACCGTACCATCCACAAGAAAATGGGATAGTTGAAGCATTCAACAAGATCTTGGAGACAACACTCATGAAGATTTGTAGTGTGAACAGGGATGATTGGGATCTAAGAGTATCAACAATACTATGGGCCTACAGAACCACTTGCAAGAAGCTAACAATGCAGACCCCTTATAAGTTGGTGTATGGCCTTGAAGTCGTTGTCCCAATGGAATACCTGATACCAAGCTTAAGAATTGATGCCTTTACAGATATGGATGACACTGGAGCTGTTCAAAAGAGGCTCATGCAGTTGGTCAAGCTAGAAGAAGACATATTCATTGTAGGATTTCATCAGCAGGTTCAGAAGGAAAGAGAGAAGTCCTACCATGACAGGCACATCAAGAAGAAAGCTTTTGGACAAGGTGATCTAGTACTAGTATATGACAACAAGTTCATAAAAAATCTTGGTAAGTTTAGAACGCATTGGCTAGGGCCATGTGAGATCATTTATGTTACAGAGGGAGGAGTTGCGCAATTGAAGACCCTGAATGGAGAATGGAAGGAAGGTTTAGTGAATGGGAGTCGGCTAGAGTTGTACTATGACAACCAGTTGCCTCACAACTCTCAGTCAAAGCATGAAGAAAAGGGTCTAGGTACTAGGTGTAGTTGAAACTGGGTACCAGACACAGAAAAGACAGTCTGCAAAAGGGATGGAGAGGAGGCAAATATAATAAAATAGAGGTTGCACTGCCTAGTCTAAAGTTGAAGTAAAACCAAAAGATCAGATATGAAGTGCCTTGGGACGAGTCACATGTGAGTGTTGGGGGCCTGCTGGCCCTTGGATATGGAAGCAAGTGAATATCAAAGAAGAAAATGGAGAATGCAAACTGCACGGAAGAAATAGTGACTATTATTGGGTCGAAGTGAGCAAAATACCATAAAAGATGGAACGAAGCCCGAGAATGAAATTCATTGTATGAGAAGATTGGGAATGATATATAAGAAATAAATAAGGATCGAGGAAAAGTTACCAAGCAGAGAAAGCCATCGTTGGATTCTTTGGAGCACCGCACAAGAAGGAAGGAAAGGCAGGCTGGTGAAGTCCTGAAAATATGGGTCAAGTTGACCTAGGGTTTTAGACACCTAGGGTTTTGTACACCTAGGATTAGACCTAAGGATGTCGGTGAGTGATTGTAATGTATAAATAGAGGTCAAGAGAACCTAGGTCGGGTTGTTGTTGGTTGGTATCAAGATAGGTTGTCATTATTGCTAGTGATAGATCTGATTGTTGTTACGAGAGACTATAGCGTGAGAGAGAGAGAAGTGTTGAGTGTGAGAGCCTTCTAGTATTGTAATATCTTCAGCTAGGTGCAAAGATCAACCTTGCATCTGGGTGCGCAGGGAAGGGAGAGACAGAGAGGAGAAGAGAACAGATCTGCTAGCTAAGAGTGCAGACAAGGACTATATGCTTTACTTAAATATAATATAACACAGTTCTATGGATGTAGCCCTAGAGAGAGGGTGAACCACGCATATTTTGTGTTGTGTGTGATTGATATTCTGTCTCTATCATTGATATACTGTGATTGCATTACTGTGTTAGATCTGATAAGTAGAGGTGCAGAGTATATCTAAGTTGATGAGTGATATCTGAATGCTGTGTTGTTCTTGTATTAGATCCACTTGATATCCCCTTTGGTTGTAGACATCTCTGTCCTGCAACCTCCACATAACTTCTTCAGGTGAGACTGCATCTGCTTCGCAGGTGTTGCCGAAAGGGCCAGTGGTTAGGGCTTGTTGGTGCGCTCTTGGAGCTGAACCCTAGGTCTGCCCCTGTGCCAAAAGCACCCCGGCACAGAGAATCAAAGACATCTATGGCGATGTGGAGAAGGGGAAGTGAGGCTACAAGGTAGCTTCCATTTAGAATGACACAGTGTGCCTAGCCTACCAGTTGATCACTGGTAAGCTAGTAAGGAAGAACAGATCCATGCAGGTCACAGGGTTTGTTGTTGACCTCGCAGGAAAATGCATTGAAGGTCTACAAATGAACTAGGTGAGCTACCTCGTCAACCAGTTAGAGAAAGAATGTCGTGAAGCTCATGATTAGGGATATGAGTTCCATTCCAGTTGGCTTCTTATCCTCATCGCCTTCATTTCTTGGGAGATGCCGGAAGGAGTGATCTTCCCTGAGATTGAGCCGTTCGAACCCCTAGCTGCGAATTTCACTACGCTCTTGTACTTGAGCGACATGGAAAAGAAATGGAAGTTAAATGCAGTGTTCCACACCTATTACTTGCAGTTGAAGAGGGATATTGAGTCTTTCCCTCGTATGAAACCGAACACCCTGCATAGGTTTAGGCCATTTGTGAAGTTTCGCACAGATAGACATTTTATTTATATCACTGCGTGCAGAGACGAACATAAAGAAGAGCTCCAATCCTACTATAAGCTCACTGAGGAGGACATGGAAGAAATAAATAAGGAATGGCCCGCAGAGTTCCTTATACCAGTTGACCAGGCAGAACTATCTGACCTCGACCCCATCGGCAGTCTGGTGGTCACTCACGAAGAATATGATGCACCCAACAGTAGCAGAAGGAAAAATAAGGAAGAGGTACAGGAGTTGAACAATGCATCAGAAGATATTGCCTCAGATTCACCTGGAGGGGGAGGAGGTGATGAAGTAGAAAAGGAAGAGAACGTCAGGAAAGAAGACAAACCAGAGCAGGGTGAAGTAACACTGCCTAGGGAACACCTTGATGAAGCTGAGACATCCAAGAAAACAAAGGTTTCCCCCAAGAAACCTACATCGTGGAAGAAGTCAAAATCCAATAAACCACCATTTCAGACTGTGCTAATGGTGGATGACATTGAACTTATCATTCTGTTGTGTCAGACACCTCGGAGGATATATTGCAGCGAAACGAAGAAAAATATGAGACCATGTATGATAAGATTGCAGTAGAGTTGAAAGGATTACAACAGGCTCTTTGTTCGAGCCACGTAGTGTCTACTGCGCCACCACCACCAGAAGGAGCATAGTTGGGAGATGAGCCTGCCCAACTATGTAGAATAGCAGATGCAATTGAAGCTCACCTTCATCGTGTCCAGGAGGAAAAAGAGTAGGCCAAAGAGGCCCTGAAGCATGCAAAAGAGGAAGCCATAGAGCAACGTTAGGTTGCCCAACAAGAAAAAGATAACATCCAGGCAAAGTTTGCAGAGGATAGAGCGCAGATCCAGAAGCAGAAAGAACAGTTTCTTGCAAAGCATATTGGAGTTAAAGAATCATTCACTAGAGCACTTTGCTCTATGACGGGATTAAAACAAAAGGAAGAAGAAGCCACAGAGAGGCAGGTGGGAAAGCTTGTTGAATCCATTCAACAACTCCAACAAAGAGTAGAATAACTAGAATTACAAGCAGTGCCCAACACTCTACAGGAAGTATGAGACCAAAGGGAAGAAACTTCCTAGAGTGCAGTCCAGATAATCAAGGCATTGGCCTTAGAATGCAAACAACTCAGCAGTATAAGTGCGTAGACCTATGAGCACCTTGTAGAGGACCCTGAGCTAAGGACACTGGAGTCACAGCTCCAGGAGGAAAAGCAACAAACAACAACAGTACAAGCACAGTTGAAGCCATTGTTCGTAGTTGAGAGGATGAAAAGGTCCCAAGAACAACACATGGTTCAACAAGAGGTCCATGCCATCCAAAGTAAATAAATGGAAGTGACTCAGAAGCTCCAACCATTGCAGGACGAAGCTTGCTCAATTTTTGAGGAGATTGAAAAACAAGGTGCAAAACTAGAACAAGTGGTCACCACAGTAAAACAACATTTGGAAGGACCTGTGACGGAGAAGTTTCTTCATGAGTTTTTTGAGCAGGAGGCTCTGGCAAAGCAACAGGTTGAGGCAGCTCGATCCAAGCTCGAGGCATATTTACCCAGATCATAGTGAGTCAGGACGAGTCACAGGTGAGTGTTGGGGGCATGTTGGCCCTTGACCAAGTTTTGGAGAACCTTGGTCATGTTTGACCATTTTTTGGACTTCTACAGATTGGTCGAAGGAGGAGTGCAAGGCGAAGAGGAGATCGCAGGATCTCACCACCTTTTGCAGACATTTTGGGTTTAGGGTTTTATGTAACGGGTATGGGATGTCGGCCCATGGGTTTACGCATGCCTTGGCCCCTTTTGTAATGTATAAATAGAAATATAGGTGATGTAAGTAGGGGGTGCTAAGGATATATGATGCTAAGTGAAAGCAATGTAAGTAGTTGATCTATGTGATTGTAAAGGCTTTGTGCATACTGTGTGTTGAGAACTTCCAAAGCTGAGTGAAAGTGATTGTAAGGAGGCTTTTTCATGTGCCGAGATCGAGGAAGGAGGATCTGTCGAGGTATGCGCAGATCTCCTGTCCTATGCAGAGTGTGTCTTATGGATCTGTGCATTGAACGAAGATAATAAAGAGAAGAATAGTTGGTGGACGTAGCCCCACACTGGGGGTGAACCACGTATATCCTGTGTTGTGGTTGCTTTGTGCATTATGGTTGTTATGCGAGTTATGCTTAGTGTAGCAATATATGTTATATGCATATGATATAGTATCTTAGTGCTTAGTGATGTGAATGAATGCTAGATCTGATCTATTTCTATATGATAAGTGCTTGGATGTGGTAGATCTTGTTGAATACTGCGTTGTTTTGTAATTAGGGTCTTCTCCTGCAAAGTGGATACGAGTTACATATTAATGACTGTTAACTGCTAAGTGCTCTATTAAGTACTATGATCACAGATTTGTGTCCCAACTAGGCTGTAGACACTTGAGTCCTGCAACCACCCTTGCATCTACCTTAGGTGAGACTTCATCTGCTTCGCAGGTGTTGCCAAAAGGGCCGGTAATTAGGGTTTGTTTGGTGCGTTGTTGAAGTGTTGAACCTTGGGTATGCCCTTGTGCCAACATTGTGTAAATAAGTTGCACTAAGGACAATGAAAAAATAAGGGGAGGGGATTGTAACACCCCAAGTCCAAGCCCCTGCTAAATTGTAATTATGTTTATAGGCTGGTGACCCAAGTGTTTATAAGTTGGAAGACTTAGGTGTTTATTAGGCCGGAGAGCCCAGATGCTAAGGCCAATGAGCCTAATTTTGTATATGTAAATACTCACATCATTAATAAAATTACATCATTGTGTGTAGATCGACCACAAAGAAAGAGTTATGGGGGAATAAGGTCCACTAGCTAGGGAAAGGGAAGGGGATAAGTGTCTAGGAATAGAGGCTAAGCTAGAAGGATTACCTATAAAGGAATAATATTATATTATTATTTTCTGGAGGCTAAGGTTTGACATAAGCTATGTTGTCCTAAGTTCCCGGGGAAAGGGAACGAGTGTTAAGTGGAGCTCATGCAACTTTAGGAAGACATGTGTCAACCTAGGCACATGCAATTTTTAGGTGGGAAAGTCAGCTCGTTAAGGGTTCTCTCACCATTCTCGCGGTGGTCTCCACTCTAGAAGTCAACCATACTCCCCACTGATGCACATACTAATACAGGAAGAGCCTTGACATAACCAACCATTGCCTCCATCATTAATCTTTGCAACTTTTGAAACTCGCACACCCGTGTTATGAAGCTAACCATTTTCCTGTGAAGCACAACACAACTGCATAGTGTCTAAGCCATATTGCGCCTTAGCCTTTGCTGTTTCTACCCACGTTTCCTCTAAAATGGTGTGGCTTGTTGTCATTACCATAACCCATATCCAATTTTTTTTTCGGAGGGTACCCGCTAGACTTAGGAGTTGGATAGATGAGACAGGTTGTCAGGCCTATGAGCAACTCTCTCTAGGTGAGAGAGTGTGCTGAGGAAGTGAGTTCTCTTGGAGGGAGTCCCATAGAAGCTACAATACTCTGAGACTTCTGGTACAACCTATTGTTGAAGCCATGGAAGGGAGGTGGACAACCGATGGAATTTTGATAGTGAAGGTGTACACTCTTGGGGTGGGACAGGCGTGTGGGGAATGAGGGTCTATGGGTTGTGGGCATAAGTTTCTCCTGGGATAAAATCCTTCCTGTTGATCTGTGCAACTTTCCTGTTTTCCTTTACAAGCATAGGAATCCCTTGCCTCATGGAGTTTAGTCCCATCTCGGGGGTGACCCACTACTGAGCATGATGAGCAGCATGATCTAAGACTAGGAGGTTCGTGGAAGGTCTGCATGCAGTTGGTGGTCATCTTTTAAAAGATAAGTACCAAATCTTTGTTCTCTGTATGATGTGTATCTTAAAATCAAGTTATAATGTTATTAGAATTGTCTGTATATATTGCATGTATTTTTTAATGTTGTTTCCGCATGAATAGGTGTATGAATAGAATGCTATAATTGTTTAAATTGCATTAGATAGATATGTATATAAATATATATGGTATCAGAGCATGAAATTTATTCGGTGGCATGGCTTGGCCTGTTTTTTTAAGGCCGAGAACGTCACAAAATGGTATCTGAGGAGAAAAATAAAGATACTAGTGTTTAGGTAGCGTTACCCGACCGAGGTTTGAGGGTCGGGGAAGTCAAACTCTCTAACCCTCTCTCCCTACCTCCCTGTACCTTCGCTTCTCTCTCTTTCTCTCTCTCCCCTTATCTCCCTCTCCATATCTCTCCCCCTCTTCCACTCTCTACCTCTGTCTCTCCCTCCATCTATTTCCCTCTCTCTCTGTCCTCCCCATTTTTCCTCTCTCTTCCTCCCTACCTTTATACCCACCCTCTCTCTCCCACCTCTCTTGCCTCACTATCAATCTTAGTCTCACTCTCTCTCTCTCTACCCCTCTTTCACTGCTCCTCTAGCACTCTCTCCCTCTCCCTCTCTACCCCACTCTTCCCTCCCCCCCTCTCTCTCTATCTCTCCCCATATCTCCCCCACTCCATCTCTCTCCCCCTCTATATTCCTTTCTCTCTCTATCCCTCTCTCACTCTC
>ML794612.1:91444-127852 GCA_009831015.1 Picea engelmannii
TTCTCTCTTCCTCCCTCTCTCTCCTCACTCTCACTCTCACTCACTTTCCCCCCCCTTTAACACTCTCTCCATATTTACCTCTCCCTCTCTACCCCACTCCCCCCATATCTCACTTTCTCTCTCTCTCTCTCTCTCTCTCTCTCTCTCTCTCTATCTCTCTCTCAGTCTCTACCTCTCTCCCACTCTCTCTAGCTCCCTTCCTTCTCTCCCTCTCTTACACTCTCTACCTCTCTCTATCTACCTATCTCTAGTGGGAGAGAGAGAGAGAGATGGATTGAGCGAAGTGAATATTGATAGGGAGAGAGAGTCAAGGGGTAGAGAGAGAGAGATGGAGAGTGGGGGAGAGGAGCTAAGTGGGAGAGAGAGAGGGGGGGGGATAAGGGGAGAGACTGATAAAGGACAAGAGAGAGAGAGAGAGAGAGAGAGAGAGAGAGAGAGTAGAGGTGTAGATGCAATGAAATCATAATACAAATTTAGGGAGTATCATATTTGATTATGAATACTATGATATTTTACTATTAATATTATGAGAGAGAGAGAGGGGAAGAGTGTTAAATGAGGGCATATCTACCCTTGGACCCTTATCTTTGCTCGACCTTTATCCCCCTCTAGGCCTAAGAACTTGCCTCCACTTCAACTCTAGCTCCATATAACCCTAGTCCCCCACCTATACCCGACCCTTGACCCCCTCCACACCCAAGCTATAATATCCCTATGGTTGTAACCCTTATTTGTGGGCCCCACAACCCCTACACCTTCATCCTAATGATCTAACCACTGAAATATGCATCAAATCACTTTCAATCCTAATCCCCTAGGTCCTAGTTTTCCCTAAGCCCCTCCACACCTTTATTCCTAAAGTTATATGGTACATATAATAATTTTTTTTTCCATTGCATTAAGAGTGCACACACAGTTTTGTGAGAAATAAATGAGGTTGAGCATTCTGTCTGCCTCACATTCTTGTCAAGCAAGAGTGCACATGTGATCTAGGAATACATGTGTGCTCTTATTGGATAAGAATATGAGGCAAGCACAATGCTCATCCTCTTTATTTCCAAAAATGTGACACCATCCCAACATATGCACACAAAAACAACAACAACAAACATTTTTTTTGTTTTTTAGTGTCACTGGAAAGCAAACTTTTTTCTTGTTGTGTAATTGGTAGGAAAATTCATGTAATTGGAAGACAATTTTGAGTGGAAAGAAAACTTTTGTCTTGTAGTGTATTTGGAAGGCAAATTATGCCTTGTTGTATAATTGGAAGGCATTTTTGGTCTTTTGGTGTACTTGGAAGTCATTTCTTATCTTTTTGTATAATTGGAAGGCATTTCTTGTCTTGTTGCATAATTGGAAGGCATGTTTTGGAAGACACTTTTGGTATTTTGGTGTACTTGGAAGGAATTTCTTGTCTTGTTGTATAATTGGAAGGCATTTCTTGTCTTGTTGTATAATTGGAAGGAACTTTTGGTCTTGTGGTGTACTTGGAAGACATTTATTGTCTTGTTGTATAATTGGAAGACAAGTTTTGGAAGGCACTTTTGGTATTTTGGTGTACTTGGAAGGAAATTCTTGTCTTGTTGTATAATTTGAAGGTAGTTTTGGTCTTTTTGTTTACTTGGAAAATATTTATTGTCTTGTTGTATAATTGAAAGACAAGTTTTGGAAGGCACTTTTTGTATTTTGGTGTACTTGGAAGGAATTTATTATCTTGTTCTTTAATTGGAAGGAACTTTTGGTATTTTGGTGTACTTGGAAGGCATTTCTTGTCTTTTTGTATAATTGGAAGGATTTTTTGTCTTGTTTCATAATTAGAAGGAAAGTTTTAAAAGACACTTTTGGTCTTTTGGTGTACAAATGTCTAAGGTGTTTGTTCAAGGAATAGATGAAGCTTAATCCTCAAAATATTCAAATAGGGCCTAATCAATGTGATTACACAAAGATTCAAAACCATACCATGAAAGATACACAACAATAAAATATAACACACCAAAGGGTCCCCATTGGTACCTTCACTAACATCACAAAGTGTAGTGTACGGTTTCCAAGCACTCCACATCAGACACTCCAAGTATACAAGGGTTTCAAAATTCCACAAAACTTTATCAAGATAAAGTGCTTATTTACTCTCTAATGTTTCTCCCAATATCTAGAAAATTTCTTCAATAACTCTAGCATTGAAGACAATAAGAGAAAATGCAAATGAAGAAGAGTACAAAATCTTGAGGTATTCTCATGTTTTTTTTATGGTTAACGACAATTTTCTTCAATGTTGTTAGTATTCTTATACAATTAGGTCATGTACGCATTCCATTCATCCTATGTTGCTCGATTGTGATAAAGGGTATTAGCTCCCTCTCGTCATTATAATTCGAGTCATCCTACCACCATATTGGTGTATGTGCCATTTTATGTGTCACTTAGTGAAAGATTCCCAATAAAATCTTAAACACCTTGTTGGCACAGGGGCAGACCCAGGGTTCAACGCTTCAACAATGCACCAACTAAACCCTAACTACTGGCCCTTTCGGCAACACCTGCGAAGCAGATGAAGTCTCACCTGCGGTAGAGGCAGGGGAGGTTGCAGTACTTAGGTATCTACAACCAGGATGGGACACATATTTGTGATTACAGTACTTCACAAAACACTTAGACAACAATATGCATTAGTTCTTTAGTCTTATCCTCATCGCAGGGTAAACCCTTATTAGAGATCAATGAAGTAACATTAAAGATCAAGTACTTTCAATCACCTAGAACATAGCTTTAAATCAGATCTAACATTCATTTACCATCAATAGAGAACTAAGCATCCATCTATCTATCTAGTATATACAAGGATCAACACACTAATAGATAAACATCATAGATACCATCCACAATATTGCACAAAGCACATCGAACACAGGATATATGTGGTTTACTCCAATGTGGGGTTATTCCCACCAACTTCTTCTTCTTCTTTATTAGTCTCTAATCCTCTTACATTCATCTACTCCTGTGCACAAAGCCACAGAGACAAACTTCGCACTGTATAGGTGATCTGTGCACAACACACTAGATTCACCTTCCCCAAAACTAGGTCAAGGAACATAGCCAACTCCTTATCAAAGCAAAGCCTTACACAATCTGTCTGCACAAAGAAATTACAACTTCTTGCACTAAGCCAACATTAACCTATTATGCACATAGCCACTAGTAGTCATGCACTAAGCCAATTACAAGTAGTCGTTCTTACATCCTTAGCTACTTATTTATACATTTACAAAGAGGCCTAAACATGGGTAAACCCATGGGATGACATCAAGTAACCCATTACATAAACCCTAATAAACCCTTGCTGGGTCCACAAGCCCAAAAAACAAGCGATATCCCGCGATCTCAGCTCTGCTTGGGTGCTCCATCTTTGACCAGCCCGTTGAAGTCCCAAAAGTGTTCAAACACCACCAATGTTTCCTCAAAACTTGGTCGAGGGCCAACATGCCTCCAACACTCACCTGTGACTCATCTCGAGTCACTTAGATTTGGGTAATGCTACTTCGAAGGCCTCGATGTTAGCTCGATTTGCCTCGACTTGATGCTTCACCAGAGATTCATGCTCGATGAACTCCTGAATCACTTGCTCTGTAACAGGCCCTTCCAGGTGTTTTTCCACTGTCGTGACCATCTGGTCCAGCTGTGATCCTTGTCCCTTAATCTCTTCAAAAAGCGTGCAGGATTCATCCTTCACCGACTGTAGTCTCTGTGTAATCTCCATGACTCTACTTTGGATGGCAGTAACCTGCTACTGGACTACGCGTTGTCCTTGTGATCTATTCATTTTCTCAACTTCAGTGAGCTTCTTCATATGTGCTTGAACTGTCAGTGCTTGTTGCTTCGCCTCCTATAGTTGTGATTCCAGTGTCCTCAGCTTCAGATCTTCTACAAGGCGCTCATAGGTATGTGCACTTCAGTCGCTCAACTGCTTACATTCTAAGGCGAGGGTCCTAATCCTTCCAACTGCACTTTTGGTGATTTCTTCCCTCTAATCGCGCACTTCTTGCAGAGTACTCAGCATTGCTTGGATATCTATATCCATTACTATTGATTGAAGCTATTGAATGGCCTCAAAGAGCTTCCCCACTTGTATGTCGAATGACTCTAGTTCCTCCTATGCCAGGCATGGAACAGAGCAAAGTGCTTTAGTCATTGCCTCTTTGACCGTAGTTTGCTCTGCGAGAAGCTGGTCTTTTTCTTTCTGCATCTTCTCATTGTCCTCCTCGTACATCACCTAAATTTCATCTTTCTCCTTCTACGCAACTTGAAGTTTCTCTAAGACCTCCTCATTTTCTTGCTTCAAGGATTTTGTAGACTTTTCCTTTTATTCTTGGACTTGCTGAAGTTGAACCTCTGTTGCATCTGCTAGCCTTCGTAATTGGGCAGGCTCATCCCCCAATTCTGCAATCTTGGATGAAGAAGGCGCAGTAGGTACTACACGGCTCAAATGGATGGCTTGTTATATCTAATTCAGCTCTTTCTCGATTCTTTCATACATCATCTTCTGATTTGCTCCATGTCTCTTCAAGATATCCTCTGAAGTGTCCTCCACGACTGTGATGATGAGATCGATATCATCCACTGTGAGCACATTCTTCGACTGAGGCATTGTACTCCTCATCAGTTTCTATGTTATGCACTTCCTCCTTTTTCTTCCTTTTCTTTGCGCTAGTATGTTCGTCATGTTCGACCCGGGTGACCAAGGGACTTCTGATGATGTCGGGGTCGAAAAGTTCTACATATTCCACCAGTACAAGGAACTATGTTGGCCATTCTTTGGTGATATCCTCCATATATTCATCTATCAACTTATAATAGCATTGCATATCCTCCTTACTTTCATCCTTGCACGCAGTGATGTAGATAAAGTGTCAATCTGCACAGAACTTTGCTAGCGTTCTGTACTAGTACAATGTGTTGGGTTTCATTCATGGAAATGCCTCAATAGCATGCTTCAACTGCTGGTAGTAATCATGGAAGACAAAATTCATCTGCCACTGCTTTAACATGTCATTTGCATACCCCAAGGTGGAGAACCTTGCGGCCAACGACTCAGATGGCTCAGCTTATGGAAATGTCACTCCTTTCAACATCTGCCAAGCGACAAATGCAATCAGTACCAGTAACCAACTAAAATGAAATTCATAGCCCTAATCCTGCGCTTCGCGACAATCCTTCTTGAGCTCGTTGACGAGGTAACTCGCCCAGTTCATTTGCATTCCTTCTAGGCACTTCCCTGTGAGGTCTACTACAAATCCAGTGACATATGTTGGACTATTCTTTCTGACGATCTTGCCAGCTATAAGATGACAAGCTAGGCACACTGCACCATCTTGGATGGAGGATACCTTGTAGACTCACTTTCCCTTTTCTACATCGCCATAATCCTCCTTTATGCGTTGTGCCAGGGAGCGATCTGAAGTCTTCCCTGGGTAGAACTGTTGAGGGTTTGGTCCCTGCATGCTTAGTCCTATGATCAGGTGGATCAATGTCACATCCACAGTGACGTTCCTTTCGAGCCATAGATATCCTTTGTGATAGAATGACAGGAGGATTTTAACACAGGCGTTAACCTCCTGATGTCGGCCAAAGTGAGGGATCTTCATCATGTTCAGGATTGTTGACTGTGCAAGCTCCTTTATCTACGGTTGAGAGACTATGAACGACTTCTTCCCAATTGTCTTCATCTGGTACCTATGTGGCGTGAGCATCGCGTAGTTCTTCTGGTCTCTGAGGTTGAACTCGTTGTTCTTCAAAGCTGGGATGTGTCTTAACCGGGGTCCAACTATGCATATCCCCTTCGAGATGTACGCAATGATCAAAGTATAATCAAAGTCACGTGGGATATTGTCATGGCTAATTGTACCAGCCAAAGGCGGTATGTACTATGGCAATACCGATGGGATCTGCTTCACATTAGCCAGATCGTCACAGTGCTTTCTTCACTTCTCATTCGCGGTCTGGATAGAATGACGTGCAGTCAAAGGGGATGCTTGCAATCCTCCATTCGATGACGCCTGTCATCCTACGGACATAACTCTCTTAGCCATGAGATCCATGAGAATATCCCCCACAGAATTTTCTAATGTGCTCTCCTATAATCCTACAAACATAACCCTCTCAGCCATGAGATCCACAAGAATCTCCTCCACAAACTTTTCTAATGCGCCATGTTCATTTGTTGGAACAGGGGCAGACCCAGGGTTCAATGCTTCAACAACGTACCAACAAAAACCTAACTACTGGCCCTTTCGGCAACACCTGCAAAGAAGATGAAGTCTCACCTGAGGTAGAGGTAGGGGGGGGTTGCAACACTCAGGTGTCTACAACCAGGCCGAGACACAGATCTGTGATTACAATGCTTAACAAAACACTTAGACAACAATATGCATTAGTTCTTTATTCTCATCCTCATCACAGTCTAAACCCTTATTACAGATCAATGAAGTAACATTAAATATAAAGTACTTTCAATCACTTAGCACATAGCTTTAAATCAGATCTAACATTCATTTACCATCAATAGAGCACTAATCATCCATCTATTTATCTAGCATATACAAGGATCAACACACTAACAAATAAACAACATAGATAACATCCCCAATATTGCACAAATCACATCGAACAAAAGATATACGTGGTTCACCCTAGTGTGGGGATACGTCCACCAACTTATTCTTCTTATTTATTGGTCTCCAATCCTCTTACATTCATCTACTCATGTGCACAAAGCCACAAATCCAAACTTCACACTGGACAGGTGATACGCGCACAACGCACTAGATCCACCTTCCCCAAAACCAGGTCAAGGCACAAAGCCAACTCCTTATCAGCAGAAATCCTTACACAGTCTGTCTACACAAATAAATTAAAACTTCTTGCACTAAGCCGACATTAACCTATTATGCACATAGCCACTACTAGTCATGCACTAAGATGATTACAAGTAGTCGTTCTTACATCGCTTAGCTACTTAATTATAGATTTACAAAGAGGCCTAAAGATGGGTAAACCCATGGGCCGAAATCCCATAAACTATTATATAAATCCTAATAAACCCTTGCTAGGTCCACAAGCCCGCAAAACAAGCGAGATCCCTCGATCTCAGCTCCGCCTGGGCGCTCCATCTTTGACTAGCCTGTTGAAGTCCCAAAAGTGGTCAAACACGACCAATGTTTCCTCAAAACTTGGTCGAGGGCCAACACACCTTGTCTCTATGAATCCCCACATGATTTCATGTGTTATAAGCATTGTCAATTCTTGTCAATATGAAAAATGGAACCTTCATTGGGATCACAATGGCCCAACCTACTTGTTCGACCAATAATTGCATTGAGATTTTATGCCCCTGGACCAAATTGACAATATGTCCCTGGATGGCTTGACGAGGTGAGTTGAAAAACATTATAAAAATCTAATAGGGCCTCATATGGATGAAACATCAATTGCATTGAACTTGGGGCATCGTATTATATCTATGGGAACCCCTCCCCTGTGATTTCATTGTCCAAAAAATAGTTTGTTCGAAGATATCCAGAACTAGGGTTTTGCTCAGTAAGGGACAATGCAATTTCTGAACCAAGGGTCGATTTTGAAAAAATCTATGTCAGGTGATTGTGGGTAGCATGGTCACATGGGCCTTGGAAAAAAACACTTGTGGGAGCTTACGTATCTCAATTATGCTACTTGGTTTGGATTTTATGCCCCTAGACCAAATTGTCAATATGTCCTTGAATGACTTGACAAAGCGAGTTTCAACTCACCATAAACATATAATCGGTCATCGGATAAATAAAATATCAGTTGCATTGGACCCGTGACACTAGATTACAAGTAGGGGCACCCTTTCCCTATGATTTTGTTTCTCTAAAAACAATTTGTTTGAGGATCTCCGAAACTAGGGTTTTGTTGAGTAAAGGACATTGTAATTTCTAAACTTGGGGTCTAATTTGCAAAACACGATGTTGGATGATTGTGGGTAGTGTGGTAATGTGGGACTTGGAAAAACACACTAGTGGGATCTTACATAACTCAATTATGCTACTCAGTATGGATTTTATGCCCTTGGACCAAATTGTTAATATATCCCTAAATGGCTTGAGGAGGTGAGATGAAATTTGCCATAAAAATATAATCGGGTCTCTGATGGATGAAATTCAAGTTGTATTGGACTCAAGGCACCATATTACATCGAGGGTCACCCATCCCCTATGATTTTGTTTCTTGGAAAACAATTTGTTTGAGGATATTTGAAACTAGGGTTTTTCTAAGTAAGGGACAACACAATTTCTAAACTAGGGATTGATTTTGAAAAACATTGTGTTGAATGATTGTGAGTAGCATGGTCACGTGGGAATTGTCCAAACACACTTGAAGGAGCTTACAATACTCAATTATTATGGTTGGTTTGGATTTTGTGCCTCCAGACCAAATGGTCAATGTGTCCCTGAATGGCTTGAGGAGGTGAGTTGCAAATCGCCATAAAAATCTAACCAGACCTCGGATGGACAAACCATTAGTTGTGTTGGACTCTTAACACAAAATTAAATCTAGGGGAACCCCTCCCATATGATTAAGGTTCCCCAAAAATTGGTTTGTTTGAGTATCTCATGAACTAGGGTTTTTCTTAGTAAAGCACAGTGCAATTTCTGAACTAGGGGTTAATTTTGAAAAACACCATGTCGGGTGATTTTCAGTAACATGGTCATATGCGACTTGTCCAAACACACTTGCAGGAGCTTACATAACTCAATTATGCTACATGATTTGGATTTTATGACCCTATACCAAATTATCAATGTGTCTAAATGGCTTGAGGAGGCGAGTTGCATTAGACCAAAACTCTAACCATGACTCAAATGGAAGAATAGTTAGATACATTAGACTCAAGGAACCAGATTACAATTAGGGGCACCCCTAACCTCTGATCTAGTTGCTCAGAGTTTTTTTTGTTCAAGGATATCTAGAACTAGGGTTTTTCTTAGTAAGGTACGATGCAATTTATGAACTAGGGGTCCATTTTGAAAAACATTGTGTCAGGAGATTGTGGGTAGCATGGTCATTTGGGTATTGGCCAAAAAAACATGTAGGAGATTACAAAACTCAATTATGCTTCTTGGATTGGAATTTATGCCCTCATACCAAGTTGTCAATGTGTCCTTGAATGGATTTAGGAAACAAGTTGCCACTCACCATAAAATCTAACCGAGCCTCGAATGGATGAAATGTCAGTTGCATTGAAATACTAGCATTGTATTATAGCTATGGACACCCCTCCCTTGTGACTATATTTCTTGGAAAACAATTTGCTTGAGGATCTCTAAAACTAGGGTTTTGATTGGTAAGGAACAATGTGATTTTTGAACTAGCAATTGATTTTGAAGAACATAGTCGAGAGATTGTGGGTAGTGTGATCACGTGGGCCTTTTCAAAACACACTTGCAAAAGCTTATGGAACTCAATTATACTTCTCGGTTTGGATTTTATGCCCCTGGACCAAATTGTCAATGTGTCCCTGAATGAATTTAGGAGGTGAGTTGCAACTTTCCATAAAAATCTAATTGATCCTCCGATGGACTAACCGTCAGTTGCATTAGAATCCTAACAACAAATTAAAACTAGAGGTACCCCTTCCTTGTGATTCTGATGCCCGAAAAATGGTTTGTTCAAGGATATGCAGAACTAGGGTTTTGCTCAGTAAGGCACAATGCAATTTTTGAACTAAGGGTTGATTTTGAAGATCATATCATGTTCTGTGCCCTTGTATAAAATGTATGGTTTTACACATTACAAATCCGTTACATGATGCATAGGGAACTTCAATGCACTTTTAATTAGATAATTCTAGGGTTTTGATATTCAAGTCTTCTTTAGATTTTATCCTCCATTGAAGTTGTTGTATTGACTACATATTCCCCATAGGACATTACACTTGGATATGATTGGACACCCCTTTGAGAGATGATGGATCCTTCTTTTCACCTTGGATGTTGGCCTTTTCACCTAGGATGTTGAGAATTATTGATGATGATACCATGCACTATGATGGTTTGATGATGATGGGGTTGACCTACCACTAGGGAATCCATTTTGATGATGATTTGGGGTCCTTTGACGATGACATGTGAATTTTTTATGAGGAGGTGTGAATTTTCATCATGCTTTGCACCTTTTGATGATGAGATGTGGCCTTTGGAGGCCCTTGCACCCTCCTAGAGCATGATGTCACCCTCATTGTTATATCATACACTCACACATTCCATTCATGAGGGGATATTTTTGTGTATTAACGTGTTTTATTATTGTTTGAGGCTATTTTGGGGGTTGAACATGACCTATCCAACTTGTATCATGGATATTTTCTGTTCTAGGTTTTTTTTAGGGTTGTAGCACTATAGTTTCATCAAATAAGAAGGCTAGCACTCCTTCCTTGTAAAATCACAACTCACACTTGTGGAGAATTATCACTACTTGTATTCTTATATTCTTTTCTCATCATGGATCTCTTATGCACACTTTTGGAGTGATATTGTGGATGATTTTCTTATTTTGGTGGATGTTTCATGAAACTAGGATTTCTTCATGCATAGCTACTTGGTCTAGTAAGTGGTATTTTCTGAGTATTTATGTTTTGTTCATTGTATTTAAGTACATTCTCTATTAAAGTGGTAATAAGTGCATGTTATCTTGTTTCCTTGGATAATTCTTTCTACAAACCCTCAGGAAGGATTAAGAGTGTGTATCCCCTTCCCTTGCTTGTCCAAATTAGTTTTGTTGAAGCATACAAGGTCAAGATTGATTATTATGAGTGGACATCCCCCTAACCTTGTCTTTGAGGTTTAAATCTAGGGTTTATGAGAGGATAAACTCTAGGGTTAAACCTAGTTCCACTTGATATCATTTTCTATATGCTAGAGAAGAAGTAGGATGACACCTAGGGTTTATAATATTATGAACTCTAAGTCTTGTTTCCTAGAAGGTTTGACCTAGGATTACGATTGGATAATCCTAGGTTTTTTGTCTTCAAGTATTGTTTTATCTTTAACCTCCATTGAAGGTGTTGTATTGAAACCATATGCCCAAGAATTCAAGACGACACTAGTCTTTCTAATTTGCAAGACTTGATATAAAATTCTAGTTTAGCTCTCTCTCTCTCTCTCTCTCTCTCTCTCTGCATTAATTGTTTGGAATTATCTCTAACATAGTCATTGTTGCAATAATTACATTTTCAGCCATTAGGGATTGTTATATTGCACTTAATTAATATAGTTTCATGCTCTTCATCCATGCAATCAGTGGTGGATGGCTTACAAGTATCTTCATTTTCATTTTCTATATATTAATTCATGTTATTGTTGATTTAGAGCTGGTATATTGTTGTTGTTTTAAAATTGTTACACCATTAAACATCTAGTATTATCATGGAGCTCTTATGCGCACTTTTGGAGTAACTAGAGTTTCTAGTGACTGGGAAAATTTAGAAAGAATTGACCGTGTGTATGTGTGTGAGATTTTCTAATGTATTTAATGTCAATAAATGAGTCTAAGCAACAAAAATAATCCCAAAAACACTATCTATGAAAGAGAAAAGGATGTTGTAATAAAAATTGTGATAAAAAACAATGTGCTTCAATAATATTTTCAAATTCTAACAACAACATGTTAGCAATCCTAAAATCAGTAAATACTTATTGGAAAATATTCCAATCACCGAGTAGAATATCTATGGGATGTTAGACAATTATTATATTCATGTATTATCATGAAATTAAACAAATTACTTGCAATATGCTCAAGCCCTATTGGTTGTAACAACATTTATAACATTAGAAAATAAATGGCTTAGAATGCAAAAAGTTGAATTGGAATGAGCATGAAAATGCAATAAAGTACCTAAACTAACAAGTCACTTTGAGAGAGAAGGTGAAAATTGAGGTTTTATCTCACTTGCAAGTTAAATAGTGGTGCTATATTGTTTCCTTGGGAAAAATGGAGTCAAGAAACACATTAAATTGAAGTTATATAAATAATAAGACTTGGAAATTTGAAACCCTAGGACTACACCCTCATAGGCCTAGGGTTACACCTCACAAATAATAACCCTAGAGTTTATACCCTCGTAAACCCCAGTGTCGTCTCCTTCTTCTAGGAAGTCTAACTTTAAATCCAAATTAACTAGGTAAAACCGTAAGGTTTGTCTCCTAATAAACCCTAGGACTTGAACTAGTTAAGGCAAATCCTATGCGGATAAAAAATCTTAACCCCTAGAGTATGTCTTAAATGATTCAAAAAATTAAGATGAATGAAGATAGGGAGGGTGATAAACAATTTTAATCCCTCCTAGGGTTTCTAGCAAAATGAGCCTAACATACAAGGAAATATGCAACATTTAACCATATAATAGAGAATCCACCATAATATACCATGAACACACATTTAAACTTGAATAAGAACATTTACTAAACCAAGTCACTATGCATGAAGAAACCATAGTTGAAAGATCATCCACCAAAACAATAGAAAGAATCCACAAGATTATCCTCCAAAAGGTGCACACAAGTACTCCATAGTAGAAAATAAGAGAATAGAGTAATATAAGTGATTTTCCACATTTGGTGAGTTATGATTTTTCCATGAGGTAGCACTAGCCTCTTTATATGAGGAAAACCTAGCGCTATAGCCCCTCAAATCCCTAAAAATTTAAATGATCCATGATACAAGTGAGATATGTCAAGGTCGATCCCTCAAATAGCCTCTAGTTACCCCTAGGTGAGAGGGGGTAACAAGGTTTAACCTAGTTCCACTTGATATAATTTCCTAGATGCTAGAGAAGAAGTAGGACGACACCTAGGGTTTAAAACGTTATAAACTCTAGGGTTTGTTTTCTAGAAGGTTCGACCTAGGATTATGATTGGATGATCCTAGGGTTTTGATATCGAAGTCTTATTTTTTCCTTTAGCCTCCATTAAAGGTGTTTTATTGACTCCATATGAACAAGAATTCAATATGACACTAGCCTTTATCATTTGCAAGTGATATAAAACCATAGTTTATGTATCTCTCTAACAATTTGCATTAATTGTTTGGAATCATATATGACATATTCATTTATGAAATAATTACATTTTCAGCCATTAGGGACAGTCATATTGCACTCAATTAATATAGTTTCATCCTCTTGATTCATGAAATCATTGGTGTATGGTCTACAAGTATTTTCATTTTCATTTTCCATATCTTCATTCACTTTCTTGTTGATTTAGAGATGGTATATTTCTTATGTTGTAAACTTGTTACATGCTTAAACATTTAGTCTTATCATGGAGCTCTTATGTGCACTTTTGGAGTGAAATTATGGATGTTTTTCTTATTTTGGTGGATGTTTCATGAAACTAGGGTTTCTTCATGTATAGTGACTTGTTCTAGTAAGTGGTCTCCCTCTCCCAAAGACTTGCATTAGCTTTAGGATTTGCATTTAAATCTTAATTCTCTAGAATTATTTAGGATTTTCTTACGTGTTCATGTCCTTCACTGTTAAAGTATTAGATTATTTTACCTGAACACATATTTCTTATTCATGTTGTCATTGAAAAGTGACCCCTTTCGTCAAAGGAGGAAGGGAAATGGCAGGGAAGTTCTCAAAATTCTGGTTTGTTGTTTGCCAGTGTTTCTATTGCAGTTAGTATTTGTGTTAATATGAAATGAAATGATTCTTACAATGGGCATGACTAGGGAAATTATTTCCAAGATATTTTATGAGGACCTTTGACGAGGTGTACTATGAAGGTAACCATGAGATGGTCCTATGTACTTATCCTCTCTTGAGTATTATAGTTTTGGGTAATTTTGGAATCATGCATGTTCCATATTTTCTTTGTGTGTTAGAAGATGATATCAATGGTTATCAACAAGAGGATGCATTATAGAGTCTATGGACTAGCTTTTGTGGTGCTGTTATTCCTTCTTGTCAAAATAATTTTCATACCTAGATACTTTTATACCAAAAGTTGGGTTATGAGGTTTGTTGCAAGGATGATGTAATAGTGAATTTATATTGGTGGTTCAAGGAAATTTGGAAGTTCAAATTTTCTCTGACGTCGAGGATGTTCATGTGGCTGTGACTAGAGTTCAAAGGAAAGGTTATTATATGGAATATTTTGTATAACAAGAGTAGGTTTGGTCCTAGTAGATGTTCTTTATGCAAAGATTGTTTTTCTTCTATTATGCCCTTTCTTGATTCAGGTTTGGAATGAGCTTGAGTTCTTCATTGGGCTTAAAGAAGTTTGGAAAGGAAATACAATTGAATAATGTCCCAGGAACTAGTGTGAAAACACTAATGTAAAAAGTTATAAAGCATTGATAATCATCATTTCATGTGGTATGTGGTTATTTAGGAATGCTAGTTTATTTGAGGATAAGATTATGCCATATTTTTAATGTGATTCTTAAGTTCTAATATACTATGCAATTTTAAGAAAACATAAAAATGAAAATCTTGCTAGGCAAATATTAGTGGAAGAGATGGAGGCTTATTTGAGAGGGTTTGTAAAGGTGATAGACAAGTTAGGGTATGGTGGTGTATGATTTATGAGGGAGTCTCATGTTATAACATATAAAGTAGGCTAGGAGTGCACTAATAGTTTTACAGAGCTAATGGCCCTAAAATTGATTTTCTTACTTCTAGTTGATTTTATTTTTTAAATACAAATATTTGGAGATTCTATAGTGGTGATAAATTGAATGAGGGGATTATATGATTTAGATAATTACATGTTAAGGTATATTTTCCATGGGATTCAAACAATATATTATATCTTTATTCATGTATCCCTTCATCATGTTTACATGGAAAAGAATCATGGTAGATAGATTGCCCAAGGCTACATTATTGTTGGATGTCAGTCAATGGCACATATATGAAGACATCGCTAGACAATAGTTAAAATTTCATTGTGCTTCCTTTTCCTAATAGTTGTTCACTAACATGTTGTTGTTTATTTAGAGGGGTATATTTGGATTGTTTTCGAACTATTTTTTGAGAGTCATGTTGGAACTTTTGTTGGGGTTTTCACTAGAGAGATATGGCTCTTGTTGGAACAATTTGTATTTGGTTTTATTAGGTTTATTTTAGCTTGGTATATGGGATTATAATGTGAATATTTTAAGACTTGTTAAGGTCTTTAATATGTCAGTGTCCCTCTGTCATATGCGGGATTGGGAATTGGAGACCATAATTGTTTTGAATAGATTCTAAGAGAAAACTATGGAATTGGAAGCTTCTCATCATAACAAACAAAGATTAAATTTTTATCATTATCATCATTCATCAACATCAAATAAACAAACACTAAAATTTATAAAATTTCATGATATATATATATATATATATATATATATATATATATATATATATATATATATATATATATATATATTCAAAACCATCTCAACTATACATTTTTTACAAAATGACATGTCGTGCTCAATATACAAATTGACAACAAGTGCCCAAACATGGAAAAGGGACAAATGGTTACCTAGATAAAAAAATGACATTAATTGGTCACTCATAGACCACTGCCACCCTCGCAATGATCAGGTGCATCTGGAAATTCGATCTTTCTTCTCTTACTTGAAGTGGGACCTCGAGTGGTTTTGCGCCTGGCATGGTTTGTCACTCCAAAGATAGGACAAAGAAACACCATTCTTACAAGTTTTTTTCACAATGAATTAAAATACTTACAAAATGATACTTTATAATTCAAGATAATAAAACTCAACACATATGATATTGACAACCATTAGGGTGTTTCCCTCCTCCGCGACCCTAATCTCTCAACAATGCCACCCTACAATAATTACAAGGATCAAAGCATGAAATCTAAACAAAAATGCATAGAATAAAATTCCATTCATGATACAATAAAATTTCATCAACAAATGATATCATCATGAATAACTCGAGAAATAGTGGAGAGTCACTAGTAGGTGGATCACTCGAATATACAACCTGCTTCAAGGAAACATCTACTGTGGAAACTTCAGTGGATGACACATTCTGGTTTGCAACAGAGATGATTGGTGGGTCACATATGAGTGTAGCCATTGTGGATGCATCATATGGAAAATGTGGTGTGGGTAGGTGGTTTACGAGTGCATGAAATTTGGTTTGATGTGATGGAAAAGGTGGCAGGGGTGGGTGCCTTATGGGTGAAACCACTGTGGATGATCAAAATTATTTTAGGCACGAAATGAGAGCAGAGATATAATAAATAAATGTACAGAGATATATCAGATATCCAATAATATAACAGAGATATATCATAGATATAACCATAAACAAAGAAATACAATAATACACAATTTCTATTAATCAGAGAAATGTACAAATTTGTAGAAACACAGAGTGAAAGACTCGCTAGAATGATGGTAGCTTATCTTTGAGAAGAGATGTGACGGCTACTCACATTCGCAAGAAGACGATTATTACAATGATGCTCCAAAGGCATTTTTTAACATAAATAAAAATCTAAATCCCTAACCCTGGAAGATGAAAAGCCAACAATTTTGTGGACTCCGTTTTGGGTAGTATGGTGTATCAACATCTCAGGGGCGTAACTTTGGAATATGATCTTCATTTGGGGTGCACAATAGCTCGTTGGAAAGGTATAGATGAGGAGCTTCATTTTGAGGGCTTAATTAGATCCTTCCATTATCATTGAGGTGCACGATCATGAAAAAGAGTCGTTTAGGCCCTCAAAATGGCCCCAAAAGTTTGGAACTACTAAAAATAGTAAGTTTCCAACAAACTATTTTGAGCCAATTGGAATAGGTGAGTGGCCACCGAAATCCACTTGGACCAATCCTCCCTCCTTAGGAAGCAATGGTCTCCATTGCGTTGATTTCCCGGGGGAGAGGGGAAAGTGTTTGTTGAATCTGAATCTTAGAGAGTTGCTTGCCTCGCTGGAGAAGTTGTGCTTCTTAGCTTGTTGAAGGTTATCACGAAATTGTTGCTAGAGGGGTTGAATTTGTTCAACCAACTTTTTGTATCTTGGCTTGACTTGGAAGTGTGTAGGCACCCTTGTAGTTGAAGAAATAATATATTTCTTCTCTTTTGTAATCTACTTATGTTGGAAAGAAAGGTCTTGGGCCAAGGCTGCAGTGGTTGCAATGTCCTTATGTTCACCTTTTGAAAAGATTGTGAAGAAGATGAAATTTGTAGTATGAGATACTACCTTGCGACACTATTTAGGTGGGACAGTAATTGAAACTACCTATGGTATCCTGTAGAGATGACCCCCTACAGTAACAATGATACTATGGGGTCAATACTCATAAATAATATGGCACTTCCACATATATGGCTGGCCCAAAATAACATCACAGAGATCTAATGGGGAAACATAACATAATACCTCATCCTTAAAGGGATGGATGATGTATGACAATCGACACTATTGGTTGAGACGAAGATCTCGTCCCTAGCGAAGCCACCCGATGTTGTATGGTTGTAGGTGTGGTGTTGTCGAAAATCCCAACTGCTTGATGACCTCTGCTAAGATGAGTTTATTTTGGCTTCCACTATCAAAAATAAAATGCAGTGGGGTCCCCTTCACCCACATCTATGAATGAAAAAGACGCTCCCCGTCTTTAAGATCTATTGGTTCTTCTGGTTGAATTATTGCGGTCATGACAATAGAAGTGAGGTCTGCGTCGATGATGTTTCTTCTTCCATTATTTTCTTAATTAGGTTCTAAGTTAGGGTTCATCTCCTTTTCTTTGATCTCGACCACCAATGATTATTTTGAGTGAAATTCATCAATATTGTGCCAGGGGATTTTGTGGAAATCGCACCACTTCATAGTGTCCTTCTTCGTCTTTTCATTACTCTTATTTTTCTATGGCTTGGATGGGTTTTCGGCTGATTGTTTCTTAGGGTCGTCTTTATCATACTTTGGTTGTTGTGTATTTGCAGACCCGAACTCCCATTTGTTCTGGTGCCTACATTTTTGCTCGATTTTGACAGCATATTGATATGCATCTCCCAGTGATGAGATGTCTAGGAAATCCATTTTGGTTTGGATGTATCTATGCAGAGCCCTGCAGTATTTCAAAACAAGATATCGCTTGGAGTCTTTTATACCTAACTTGGTGCGCAAGGTATGGAAATTATTTGTGAACTCTAAAACTATTTGGCTTCTCTCTTTCCATAGTGTGGTCCATCTCATGTATTAGTCATCATAGTTACCAATAGGGTAATATTCTTCCTTGACCACATCCACAAAAAAATCCCAAGTGGGATCGATCCCATATATTCCAGACTCCTCTATGGAACGTTTCTCCCAATCGGTTTCCCACCAATGTTTGACATGGGGGAGATCCTTGAGAAGTGCAAAGGTGATATTTTCCCTGTCATAAAAATTGTGAAAAAATAAATAACCTTCTAGCAGATTTAACCATTTTTCTAGGGCATCAACATCTATCTGACCTTCAAATACGAGAATATAAAAATTAAATTTTACATTGAAAGGATAGGTTCTTCCAAAGTGTTCACTTGATGAAGACGTTCCTTTTGTTATTGGAAGGTATTGAAGGATGTGGGAAAAATTCTCCATCATTTCGTCCCTCTATCACGTGAGAACTTGGTCAAGCAACATATTAATATAATGTTTTTATCTGTAACTTTTGTTTTCTTTCGCCATGGAGGGTTCCTTGGGTGTGAAAGAGAAATTTTACTCAAGAGAGACAAGATTGATACCCAACTTTCTATACTCATACCTCGTCGGGGAAATGCACTGGAAAACAACCAAGAGCAGCCTGCTTTGATACCACTGATCCTTATTATTTTCAACACAAAATGAGAGCAGAGATATAATAAATAAATGTTAAAAGATATATCAAATATCCAATAATATAATAGAGATATATCAAATATATAACCATAAACACTGATATACAATAATACACAATTTCTATTAATGAGGGAAATGTACAAAACTATAGAAATACAGAGTGAAAGACCCGCTAGAATGGTGGAAGCTTATCTATGAGAAGAGATGTGACGGATACTCAGATTATAAAGAAGACGATTATTACAATGAGGATCCAAAGGCCTTTTTAACATAAAGAATAATCTGAAACCCTAACCCCGAAGGATGAAAATCCAACAGTTTTGTGGACCCCGTTTTGGGTAGTTTGGTGTATCAACTTCCGGGGGGCATAACTTTGGTATACGATCTCTGTTTGGGGTGCACGATAGCTCGTTGGAAAGGCATCAATGAGGAGATTAATTTTGGGGGCTCAATTAAATCCTTTGGATATCTTTGAGGTGCCTGATCATGAAAAATCATCATTTAGGCTCTCAAAATGGCCCTAGAAGTTTGGAATTGCTAGAAATAGTAAGTTGCCAACAAACTGTTTTGATCCATTTGGAATAGGTGGGTGGCCACCGATATCCACTTGGATCAGTGGATGGATGGGTTGATAAATATGGTGGGGGTGGGCAGTAAGAAACCCCCATGGGCTGTATGAGTGATGGTAAAACCCTTGGGGTGGAAAGAGGAATCCCAAGAGTCGGGACAGGGTGGCCAACGATTGGACTATTCCTGTAGTTGGGGTAAAACGATGGGGTGGATGAAGGTAGTGGTGGTGAATGGAAGGGTGGTGGTATAGGCGTCCTAATGGTGAATGAAGCAACCTACATACATATTTATAATTTTTTTATTAGTAAAAAAATGTAAAATTCAACCAAAACAATATAATAAGTGAAGGGGGTGACTTTTCCATCCTAGGTGGACATGGTTCATCACCATATGGTACCACAACCTGTAGAAACACAACAAAATTATATTTGAGGATGTTAGAGAATAAACAAATAACTCTAGTGAATTTATAAAAGGTGACACATACTTGTGTGTGTGGTACACCAAATGAATAGGTTGTCGCTAGTGTTGTATTAGTGGTGGAAACAAGAACTGATGCATTTACCGACATAGAGGGACGACTATCTGAGTGGAGCAATTAAAAACATCATATAATAAGATATGGAAACAAATACACAAAATGATATATATAATGAAACATAGATATGGTCAAGATACTAACCTTCTCCATGAAACTCTCATGTCTATTGGCCTCCATTGGCCCATAACAAATCTGTTCGAAACTCAAGAATCTACAACGGTGACATGAACGCAAAATTTGTCCATGTTCCCTCTCTTGATTGCACTCTACTACAAGGCTTGAGTTTTTGTATCCTCTTCCAATGTCACATGAATGTACCTCATGCTGAGATAATGCTACAAAAATTCCATGCTTCACCGGGCTCCGAGTCAAACCTGATATGGATAATTATGTTTGGGTGATTCTTTCCACGATGGGAGGGTGCTGAGTGGGGGGTAGGCATTTTCCTAGGAGGACAAGGAACTAGCACTAGGTCGTTTCTATCATTTTCTCTGTCCTATGTGGATACACAACCCAGCCCCTGGAATTCACCAATGTCAAAGTAGTTGACATGGTGAGCCAACATAAACTCTGCCCATAATTTCCTAAGAAAATATAGATGCACCTCCCTATTATTGTAGGGAGGTTTGCCAAAAACCATAAACCACCTATCTATCCAATTATCCTTAAATTGTTGGTATGTGCACTAGTCCATACAAATGTGTCTCTTTGTGACTGGTGGTTGTAGTTTGATTCTAGGATTAATGAACAATGACATCAACTCTTGTTTTGTAATGTTCAAGTCTTTCATTTGGTTTTTATCTAGGCCAGTCCTATAATATCCAAACATCCTAGCCCTGCAATAAAAAATATTGGTTTATTTCCCTTGAGCACTTGCAATGGATGATACAATGGTGTCCAAGGAAGTAGCTAATGACAATCAGGTGGGATATCTAGTACTCCATAAGTCTTTGACACTAGATCTAAGACACCTCAACCCTTTATCAATTTCCATGTTTACATTTCTTGGTTGTGGCTTGGGGTTTGGTGTGCATTCCTATGGTTGTGTCAGGTTTTGGTTCTCTCTAGGTTCCATGTTAATTATTGTGTTGCAATTTAATAATCCAATTTATATAAATTAGGTTCATTTTTAAAATTAACTTAGGAAAATACAAAAACCATGAAATTGAATAGTTTAGGAAATTAAAAAAAACATGAAATTGCATGTGAATAAATACATGGAATACCTCGCAGACGATGTCAATATCATGTGGAAACCTCGTCAACAAATCTCAAGGATTCAATTCGCTCAATCAACTCTCAAATGAGCCGTGTGATCATTGGAATGTGGTTGCAATGGGAAAAAAGGGTCACAAGCCCTTTTAATAGGGCCCACCCAACAAGAACACACACTCATGCCCAAAGCACATGCACATTCATCTGGAGGAATCGATGTGCCATCGTAGGTGGTGGTTTGGGGGTTTGTTGAGTTTGTCACATCAGGAACACGTGTGTGTTCTTCAGCACGCGCATGTGATCCTGCATGAGCACGTTCATGCTCACCCCGTTGCTACTTTTTTGTCCATCCACTTCATGTGAGCACCCTAAACTATGACTAATTATTTTGTTTTTCTAAAGAGTCAAGAATGGAGGTAAAGATAATATAGGAAATGACATTATGTCGAGTATCAAAGGGAAATATAACAAATAAAATGGCAATTTGGTGAGTGTGGGATTCAAAAACATGATGTATGTAAACTAAATGCAATGCCAATTCCCATATTGACAAGAATTGACAATGCTCATAACACATGAATTCAAGTGGGGATTCACCATGACAAGGTGTCTAAGCTTCTTTGGGAAGATTTCATTAAGTGATACATAAAATAGTGTATACACCAATATGTTGCTAGGATATTTATCTTGGTGTGATTTATGTGATGGATTTAACATTGTGGAAGGGTACACAGTATCACAGAATAGATAAGAACCAACTAGATTAGCGATGATTTTAGTCTTTAGACGCCAAATGTAAGTGTTGTGCAATGAACCAATGCTCATGGACCAAAGAAGAATTGGAAGTGATGACATTGATAAGTTATTGAAATTTAGACCCTTCTTTTGAAATTTTATGATATTTGTTGTCCTTCATAAATGATAAGTTATTTCAAAATTTCACATTTTTTTAAGGACATTTTTTGAATTATCCTTTTAGGATAGGTTTGAACCCCTTGGAAGGGATATGGATGGTTCAATATTGATAACTAAGGTCAATGACAAAGGATATGTGTGATGTAGAAAATGCACATATCCCAAGACTTTTGTATGTACACTAAGGATATATGGGCAGTGGATGATATACATATACAAATGCATTAAGATATTCCCATTTTTTGCATGGAGGTGCATATCCTTCTCGGAAAGGCAATGCCCAACCTTGTCCACTAGCTTGTTAGAATTTCCTCTTTGAAGGCCAATGACAAGAGAAATGAACTATGTAGAAAATTCACATATCCCATGACATATCTCAAGACCTTTGTTGTGTAGAAAGATGCTTTCTATAGTCAAATATTAGAGAGATGTGTGTAATTCCTTCGGTGCACAACATGGAGTTGACAAGTGAAATTAAAAAAAAATATTAATAACAAAAAAAATATCAATATTTGTTGATATTATGGTAGCTTTGGGAGGTATCAACCTCCATTGTGACCCTTAGATGAGATTAGAATATTTCGGAAGCAAGAAAAGAAGTGAATGTAACCCTAGAAGAGATGTCGGCTTAGAGAGGTAATTAATATGAATTAATTAGTACCCAGAATGAGAAGTCGACCCAGGTAGCCTGCCAGAGCTAGTATAAATACAGGGCGCTAGTTCTCATTTTACACACAGCTCTCAGAATTATAGAGAGACACTTGTGCGCACTGCAGTCTAATAGTCTTATGCATAAGTTCTAGAGAAGGTGTTGTCGCCAGTTCTGAAGCCTATTGCTTCTATCTTTTGGGTTGGACTCTCTGATAAGCTTTGGTTACTTCTTTCTTGGTGCATTAGCCTTGATTGGCTATTGGATTGCTACCAATATTCTTCTCTCTATCAAGGTCAATGTGCTTGGAGGGTGGCTTCGGCCTATGGTTGGGTGACAATAGTGATATTGTCTATGGTAAAACGAGCACATTCTAATAGGTTATGGGCCCACACCTCCTTCATTCAGTATAACCACTGGAAGGAAGCATAGCCATTAGGATACTAATCTCGCTGAAGAACTACCGCTAGGGTTTACTAGTAGGAGGATATTCCAAGACACTATCGCTAGGGTTACTGGCAGGAGCAATTGCAAAAACCCTAAAACCCCAATCCAACACCTTGTGATGAAACATCTCGCTCAAGAACAAGGTATTCAAGTGCGCCTTAGTCCAGCGCACCTCTTGGCACTCTCAGAAGGAAGAAATGTCAAAGTTGAAGTTTTGGATCAAGACATGACCAGTCACCAGTCAACCGAAGTCATGAGTGAAAAGACTAGTCATCTACACTACTTAGCACTCACGGGAACAATTGAAGATGACATGTGGATAATTGATAGTGGAGCTTCTAGGCATATGACGGGAGATCAAACCAGGCTCTCAAATCTAAATGAGAATAAGACATCGTACAAGGTAGAGCTTGGAGACAAAATCACTTACATAGTCGAAGGATTGGACAAGCCTCCGTCAAGTTGAAAACATGTAACAATGTTCATTTGAGCAATGTCTTATATGTACCTGGTTTAGAAAAGAATCTTGTATCCATATCTTTCTTAGAAGACAAAGGAAACAGAATAGCTTTCGTAGATGGAAAAGTGTTATCTTGGCATAAAGACTCCAGCATAGAGAATGCTAGGGTTATTGGAACCCGTGAAGGAAATCTATATAGACTACTAGAACAAAATGAAGAATCTCTTGTACATGATGAAGTCAATCCCAATGAACTTTGGCACATAAGGTATGCTCATATTAACTATCAAGCATTACCTTTTCTCAAAAATATGGTTGAAGGAATACCAGAATTGCAGTCTACACATGAAGGAATCTGCAAAGGATGTGCTCTTGGAAAGAATACCAAGAAACCATTCCCAAGAAGCAACAACAGATCTAAGGAGATTCTAGATCTAATACACTCATATGTTTGCGGTCCGATGCCAGTCAAATCTCTAGGAGGTTCTCTTTACTACATAATCTTCATGGATGATTACTCAAGAAAGACTTGGTTATATCTCCTGAAGACAAAGGACAAAGAATTCAACAAGTTTCAAGAATTCAAAGTAGAAATAGAGAACCTCACAAACAAGAAAATCAAGACCTTGAGAACAGATAATGGAGGAGAATACACATCAAAGGAATTCATTGCCTTTTGTAAATCGACAGGGATTAGGAGGGAGCTGACTGTTCCTCATAATCCTCAACAAAATGGTGTAGCAGAAAGAAAGAACAGATCTATTGAAGAAACTGTGAATGCACTACTAAAAGATCAAGGTTTATCTATGTTCTTATGGGGAGAAACAACCGTGACAACAATATATGTTCAAAACAAAAGTCCTCACTGCATATTGAAGGATATGACTCCAGAAAAAGCATTCTCAGGTAAGAAACCTAATGTGGAAAACCTAAGAATCTTTGGATGTCCTGTTTACTCTCACATTCCCAAGGACAAAAGAAATAAATTAGAACCCTCAGGAAATAAGGGCATATTCGTGGGATATAGTGAATCATCCAAGGCTTATAGAATCTATATCCCGGAACAACATAAGATTGAAGTCAATAGAGACGTGACCTTCAATGAAAAATGGCTTTCAAGAAATCCATAGAAGAAACTATAGAAGAAGAAGAGTATGAAAACCTTATTGAAGAAGGCACATGTCTTCCAGAAAACCAAAATGAAGAAAAGGAACAACTTGATCATCTGATGCAACCATGTGAGACCATTGATTCAGACACTGTACCTAAGACCAAGAAATGACCAGCTTGGCTTGAAGAAACCCTACAAGAAGCAGAAAGACTCAAGGCCCCAAGTGGGACCTTCAGAAAAAGTAAGAAGCCCAAAAGATTCTCTAGCTATGCAGCAGGTAGCCTGCCAGAGCCAGTATAAATACAGGGCGCCAGTTCTCATTTTACACACAACTCTCAGAATTACAGAGAGACACTTGTGCACACTGTAGTCTAGCAGTCTTGTGCGCAAGTTCTGGAGAAGGTGTTGCCGCCAATTCTTAAGCATATTGCTTCTATCTTTTGGGTTGGACTCTCTGATCAACTTTGGTTACTTCTTGCTTGGTGCATTAGCCTTGCTTGGCTATTGGATTGCTACCAGGATTCTTCTCTGTCAAGGTCAAGGTGCTCGGAGGGTGGCTTCGGCCTATGGTTGGGTGACAATAGTGATATTGTCTATGGTAAAACGAGCACATTCTAACAATATTGACCTTACACAAAATATTTCAATAGAGAGATAGAAAAAGCTAGAGATAGAAATTTCTTATTATGTTGATAGATTCTTTTTACATTCCATTATGAAGGAGATGTGTAATTCATTCCGTGCTCAACATGGAATTGACATGTGGAATTTAATTCACAATATTTCAATGTTAGGCTTATATAAAACATTTCAATGTCCACTTTGAGTACGACAACAAAAAAATTGTTTAATGTTGACCATAAATAAAATATTTCAATATCCATAATGATAAAGTAATTGAAAGTAAAAAGTTTCTTATAAGCTTAAGCTTATAGGTGATTTCTATTTCCAAATATGAGGAAGATGTGTGATTCCTTCAATGCATAATTCCAGTATGCGGGAGATGTGTAATTCCTTCAATGAAAGATATGATGATGACATTTAACCACTGCCCATTTTAAATGCATGGACAGTGCTCGAAGATAATCAAAATTTAAACTCTGTAAATAAGATGGATCTTATATGTTTTAACTTTTAACTAACATAATTGTTTCATACGAAATGGAGTTGTTATATGTTGATAACTTATATATCAAGCATCTTAAACATGTTTTATATGCACAAATACCATTCTTAACCAAAAAGGAAAGTATCGCTATGGTTAATTGCTCATTGAAACACTGTCCGGATTTGAAAAAAAAAAAAAAAAACCTGCCCATTAAACTTCTCGTTTGCGTCAATTTTTTTTTAATCTCGTCCAATCAGATTGTATATTTACGCCTAATCATGCTGTACTTTGACAAAATAGTTTGAAATTTGGATTGCCTCGTCAATAAGTTTCGAAGAGTTTCAACAACACTTCACAGATTGAAGTTGGCCCGCATAGGAGAGAAAGCCTGTTAAACCGAAAGCAAAATTTCTGCTACGATGATAATATTCGTTTCGTAGACGAGAGTTCGAATCCGATGCAACACAATAATTACGCTTTAACTTTAACAGCATCACGCAATATTTCCTCCTGCACAGGCAATGTAATTCAATAAATACAAAATGCCCACTGTCAATACAGTTCGCCGGAGTTTTCCCGTTCTTCATTTGAATTCTCTATCCTTCATTTTTCCCTTAAAATCTTCATGGCCTCTCTCGCCTTAAATGCATTAACATTATCCCCAAAGCCTGTTGCGCTGCTTCCCAGCCGTTACAAGTCACAGAATTATGCTTTTTCCGTCCAGTGCCTTCCTCTATCACCCAATCCTCGTTTCCAGTTGAATGCGGTGCCTCGAGCACATGAGGTATTAAGTCCAAAAGGTCGCGGGTTCAAAACTCCTTGGTGTACATCGTCTTCAAAGAGTGGTGATGCTGAGATCGAATCCTCTGCAAAACAAGAACGCACAGAGGTGGTCTCTGCCATGCCTGTAGTGATGGACTTCTATGCGGCAATCAACAGGAGAGACCCGAAAGCCTTGTTTGATATCATGTCAGACAAGTGCCTATTCCACGACTCAGCTTTTCCAAACGGTTTTGAGGGAAAAGTGGTAAGTAGATTTCACTGTGTATTCAGAGATATTGTAAAAATAATTTTGATTTACTGTATAGAGTTTGTGAGATATTGTAAAAAAAAAATGGAGTTTACTGTATAGAGAAGGGTAAGGGAGTGTGAAAAATATATCTTTCATTACAGTAATATCTTTTGTCTTATTATTACTTTTATTTTATTTTTATTTTTAACTTTTCATGATTGCTAAGGGTCTTTTAATTAATTAATTAATTTTTTTAATAAAAAATAAATTATTTATTTAATTATATAAACAAATATAAGTGGGCAATTATTCTGAACCTGTATAAAAATTTGTAAATAAATTCTTTAATTTTTTGAACTACATATTTCTATTATTATATTTTACATATTAACATTTACTTAAAACATATTAAATTTAAAATTATTTTCACAATATATTTTATTATCAAAACCTACACTTTAAAATCTTTACCATGATTAAATTATTTATAAAATAAATTAAAAAAGACTTCGGTCTTCCAACGTGCATCTAATATCTTCTACAATCTTAGAGCTCATGGTTGATTAAGAACAAAGATTCGCTGATATGGTTATGTATCTTTACATTTCTGGTCTATTTCATTTTTCTCTAACTTCTTATAGATGTCATTTTTATCTGAGTTATTTGTTTGTAAAGTTTTAGAAAAAAATATTTTTCAAAAATCTTTTAAATGATATTTTTTTTTATTTTTATATGGCTATTCACAGATTTATATATGTGAAATGAGGTATTGTTGTAAGAATTTTCAGAATGTTAAAACATGAATATAAGTATTTAGAAGGGTTATGTGAAATGAGGTATTGTTGTAAGAGTTTTCAGAATGTTAAAACATGAATATGAGTATCTAGAAGGGTTAAAGGTTTTGCTCAAATTTGTAGGGAACAACAATATTATATATTAAAATATAAAATATAAAAAAAATTGTAGGCTACAATATATTTAGATAATGATACATATAGGTTATAGATTATAGTGGGAGGTGTGTTGATATCTATCCTATTTTAAGTTGTAAGATTTATGACGTTACTACTTATCAATGTTCATATTACATTCATGGTAGATGAATACACCTTATACCTTCATTCTTAATATCAAAAGTAGGGTCTACTAGTCTAACATTTCATTGATGGCAGTGGTATGCAAATCAAAATAGAACACATTAAGACCATTTACAACATAAAAACTCTTCTTTTTAATTACTATGATAGTGTTTGGCATTACACCCATAAACATAAGGTCAAACTTTCCATATTTAAAAGCAAGGTCTAGATTGTAACTTTTCTAGACAACAAAATCAAGTTGAAGATCTCTATTGAGTTAAACCTAGCACTTCCCAATTTGCCACATAATACATTTTTAAGATGATGTCACTTAAGCATAGATAGCATAACCAAATTATGACAAACATAAGCATATGATTCACTTACCTCAATCATTTCAATTTATCAATTCCCTAGAATCTCTTAAATGGAGGTCTTGTTCTCTCCAAAAGTCAATTCCCTAGAATCTCTTAGATGGAGGTCGTGTTCTCTCCAAAAGAGGACAGCCTTAGGATTTAAGGCTAAGATCCTTAAGCGCATGCATATAACACCTTCTCCCTTGATTAGAAGTGTGATTCCATGATCATTAGAGTCATATTAAACATAAGGATTTTTTTTTATTTTTTATTTTTTGAAATCTATAGGTTTCTTGCCTAATGATTATTTAATCTACACACCTCTTGCCTTATTATTCGCTAATACATGGTTATACAGAATGTCATAAAATATTATAGAAAAAGAAATCACAGTATTGAGGCCAAAAAATGATACAATCCATCATACAATAAAGGTGAATACCTTACAATAATATTCAAAATCAATATTATAGAAAAAGAAATCACAATATTGAGGCCAAAAAATGATACAATCCATCATACAATAAAAGTGAATACCTTACAATAATATTCAAAATCATTTACAACAGTTACACAATAATCTATAATAGCTTTGATATAAGTTCAAGGGTATGGGGGATCTAGACTCCTCCTTCTTTCAAGAGGCCAATGTGAGTAAAAATGGTTCAAAAAAACCAATAATCATCTCATTTGATCCCTTAAAAACGTTCACATCAAATTCCAAGACTTCTCATATACAACAAACACAAATTGTCTCAGGTATGGGGGATTTCAGTAGCCCTTCTTGACCTAACTATATTTTCACCTCTTGGGGAATGAAACATATGAATATAATTATGAAATTTAGTGAGCATATGGATATTGATATCAGATACTTGCTGTTAAAATTTGAAAGTCAACGGATATCGTATGGCCAAGTTATAGTATAATTTCATCTATATCCATTTTGAGTTTTTAGGAGTCATACAAACAAATACAAAGCTATTTTTTGGTGAGCATTTAGATATTGATGTCATCTACTTGCTATTAAAAATTTGAATATCAATGGAAATCATATGGCCATGTTACAGTAGAATTTCATCTACAACAATTTTGTATTTTTAGAAGTCATGTTGACAAATATGATTTTTGGTGAGCATATAGATATTGGTGTCTTCTACTTCCTCATAAAATTTGAACACCAATGGACACTGCATGGTCAAGTTATAGTCGAATTTCATCTACAACTATTTTGCATTTTTGAGGGCCATACAGAGAAATAAGAGGCTAATTTTTGGTGAGCATGTGGGGATATGTACTAGCTAACTCCAATCCAAATTTGACCTTTATTAGACTTCATATGAAATCGTTTCACTAAAAATACAAAACTCATTTTCAATGCATTTCTACAAACAATCAATTTGCATGCATGATATTTCTCAATGTATTACTATATAAATTTTGCAATTTAATAACTTATAAGAAAAACCATTCACTCAATGACATCTACATAATTTTCATGGCATGAGTTCATAACATGCATGTACATTTCATCATGATTGAAATCTTAATAAAAAATAAAAATAATACACTTTTCTTTCATAACTAACTGTGGGTGAACCGCTTTCCTCCCAAACATAGGAAAATCCTTTATGAATGCCACCTCCGTGCTAGATTATGAGATCACAAGGGAAAATAAGAATTGTCAAAGCTCCCAAATCACTCTTCTCTTTACCACAAGCTTCTAAACCAACCTAGAAAGCCAACAACACTGTAGGGACTCAAGAAAGTACTTCCCTCCTCTCCCTAATTCAAATTCTCTCTTTTTTGCATGAATGAAGGAGAGGACAAGAAGAGTCCTACTCCAACTCTTGCACTTCCTTAATGATAGGGATCAAGAGTCCTAGTTGAACTCTCCTTGATTGGGTAAATATAGGAATTAGTTTCTTCAATATAGGAGATAGGTATTTAAGGATAAGAAACAATTACTTAAAGTAATTAATTATTTCACTAGCCTCATAATTGTAATATCATAAATATTAGGATAAAATGTTAATATGACAATCACATGAAAGAGGTTATACATAGGATATAGTAGTAACCATGAGACGTAGGTCAATTCCCCCCTTATATTCCCTTACCTTTCCTTTTGGTGGACTCATAGCCCCATCGACGTTTCCTCCCTCCAGACAACCTTGAAACCTTTCATTATATTCACAATGATCATGTTTAGATGTCTTTAAGATCGCTATGGTAATTCTACCTCATGGCATGAAAAAAAATGTAGTAATGAAAAACATAATTAAAATATAAACAATATCAAGTTCAAAGGGCTGAGACCGATGTATTACACCCCACACATATTTGGCTAAACTCAAAACCGAGAAGTGTAATATAATGCCAATATTGGAATGTTCTACCTCCTAACGATGTCTAGACTCTAGTATTTATTTCAATCAAAATGTAGGCCAATCTTAAATTGTTTTGTCTCCTAGCAATGCCTAAGATTTTAGTATTTAAATTTTATTTCAATAAAATTGGAGGCCAATCTAGGAGAGCTATGTTTTGTTTCATAGAAATGCCTCGGATTTTAGTATTTAAATTTTATTTCAATCAAATTGGAGGCCAATCTAGGAGACTTCTGCCTCCTACTCTCTGTTGGAATTTCTATGTAATATAAATTTTAGTATTTAAATTTTATTTCAATCAAATTGGAGGTCAATCCATGAGAGCTATGCCTCCTACTATTGATATAGAATATATATTGTAGTACATTAGATGCTATTCAACAAGTTACAAGTAACAAAAATCAGGGACTAATATTTATAACTAAAGCGTGGAAAAAAACTTCAAACGTGCCACATCATAAGCTATTACTATTAGACTTTAGCAGAACTCTTAGGTAATTAAAATAGTAAAACCACACAACAAAGTTTAAGAAACCACAAAACTTACAACACTACATGAAATCACACAACCAAATTTAGTGGACATGCATACCTAGAAAATGTTGTATGAGAAAATAACAAATGTTGGTAGCTAGTCATGGATTCTCACTCTACTTCTCACAATGTTGAGATGACCAAATGATCTCACATCATTTTTCACGATGCATTGCTCGCAGTGCTCCCCAATGCACCTCACTCATCCATGACACTTCAATGTGCCTCAACCCTCACTCAATTGTGACTACTTAATACACTTTGGCCCTCCTCACACAAGACTCACAATGCTGCTCATTCACACAAAGAGTCACAATGCAACATCATGTCAAACAATGCCAAATCCCAAACAATGTGTATTTTTCATGATGGGGTAGTTATTTTTTAGGTAGAATTAGGGTTTTTTAAATTGTTTTATGTTTTTTTTTTGTATCATGATATTGGCACCCAAACAGTGAGAAAACATGCCAAGGATGCAGAAAATTGGAGCTTCCTATGGGATATTATAGAAGTTTCCTATACCTAAAACTTGTTCCCAAGCTCCCATTTCCTTGATGTCACAGCTCCTAAAAGCCTCCCAAGTTCCAGGAACGCTTCCATGCCAATTGGGGATATTTTGTAGTTGTTCCCAATCTCCCAAAAAATTTGAAATGGCCGGAACAAGTTTTGGATATGCCATGTGCGGTTCCCATACTCATGAGTACTATGGTTTCGTGGCTTGTGAAGAAACATGGAGGGGTTTTCTAGGCCGTCAAAAGCAAGGAAGCTCCATCAAGTTCTAAGCCCCCTCCGATGTCGTCACAATCTGCTAGTGCTCATCCCATTGGGGCTCTTGAGGTTCATGTGCTTGAAGAGTGATGGTGTTTTACTAGTTACCAGTCTTTCATACTCAAGCCTTTTACTAGATATGCCAGGAGTGGTTCCCATACTCATGATCACTTTCATTATTTTTTATTTTTTTCTTAATTTACTCTTTTAAAAATAATTAATTTTAATTAATTAATTTACTCTTTTTTATTTTAATTAATTAATTTACCCATATTGGGGATGAGGCAATTGATGGATAGGTAGGGGGCATTTTCCCTGATCTGGGTTGCACTAGAAACATTGATACAAAATTTCATCGCATGGTGGAATTATATTGGCATGTAAAGGAAATGGTGGCATAGGGATGGAAACTGTAGGAGCAGGGACTTCAGAATATTCAGCAGTGGTTGGAGGCTCTAGAACACCATTCTAGTCTACTGAGTACTATGGTTTCGTGGCTCGTGAAGAAACATGGGGGGGTTTTCAAGGTCGTCAAAAGCAAGGAAGCTCCATCAAGTTCTAAGCCCCCTCCAATGTTGTCACAATCTGCTAGTGCTCAGCGCATTGGAGCTCTTGAGGTTCATGTGCTTGAAGAGTGATGGCCTTTTACTAGTTATTAGTCTTTTTGGTCTGGGTTTGTTATATTTTCTCAGTTTTTACTATAGCTTTGGAGATACTATTTTAGACTGGCTAGACATTGATTTTAAGCATAAGTATGAAGGTCCTAGTTCTTTTGGTAACTAGCTTGGTTTCCCTTTGGGTAGGCCAACAAACTCTAGTTTCTTTTGTGATGAACATTTGGTGGTTAATTACTCATTGAAAGACAAGACATAGATGTTGATAGTCCAGATACATTCCAGAGAATAGATATTTTTCTTCAAACTAAAAATTTAAAAATAAGGAGCCTATACATAAAGTAAGAGAGAAAATTACATTTCTATAAAAAGAAAGTCTATTTTGGAGATCACTTCTCCATGAGAGAATTCTTCTAGAAAATGTTGGTTTTCAACGAGATGTAAAGCAACTTTTGAAAGTGAATCAAAGAAGTATCAAGTTCCTTAAGTATCGAGTCGATGGAAACCTGGAGCTCACCATGGGGGATTCACCTTGTTGATGAATATCTTATCACGCTCATTCATAAAGAGGGTTTTAAAATTGTGAAAAATAATGTCAATATATTATAGGTATTGAGCGGTTGATAAAGGGTATAGGGGGGTTTATAGGTATTGAGGGTTATAAAAAGGGGTATCTAGTAAAATTTAGGGATATCTATTAAAAATATGTAGTTTTTTAATTGGAAAGATGTATTGGAAGGGGGGTTCAACAAACGGATTTTGGTAGGTTATCAATATTTAGTGAAATTAGGGGTATTTTTTAATATCCCATGAATGAACATTCATTGCACACTTGAGTAGATCAAATAATGCATTGAATTCACCCTAATTGTTTGTACCTTGATCCTTCTTTGCCATCTACAAAGTGGGAATTTGAGAAATGAATAATAAATCCCAATCCACAGATTTTACCCGGGCCTTGACATAAACCATCAAAAAAACCCCATGTAGTGTTCTTATTGATTTCCACCTCACCTACCTCTTGAGGGTTTTTCAAACTCGGTGTAGCCTTATAATAAGAAAATAATGCCAATGCTTGTTGGGATACCTTAAAAGAAAGGTAAAACTTATCTTAAAAAATACAAGCATTCTGGGCCAACTAGACACCCCATGTGACTAGGATTGGAAGGATTCTAGATTCCTTCAAGGACAAGTAAAAAACTCACATAATTTTTTTATGGGTGATCCCCTATCCCATAAATGAATTAGACCTAATTGGTGCTCAATCTCAAGCTAGAATTGACGAGTAAAGGAACATTCCAAGAATAAGTGTACATTGGATTCATCATCTTTTACAAAGATAAAAAATCTCAACCCTTGTTTATTCTATTGCTACATTTTATCCCAAGTCAACACTCTTCCTTTAAGCACAAGACAAAACAATAAAATACCATAATTCCTTATACCACCAATGATTTTCATTGTCATCCAAGTTCTGCAAGGGTTGATATCCAAATTTTGTTGAATAGAGACCCCCAAACTTATTATAGTACCAAGCCAACTCATCCTTTGCATCCAATAAACACACATGCGCCTTGAGCATTTCTGTCGTGTATTGGGTCTAGTGCTGATACCAATTGGAATCAATATCCAAAACCTCTATTAAACGTGCAATGCCCAATCTCCCATAGTTGATTCACAAGACCCTCAAGAAGAAAAATTATGTCACTGCAACCAATGATTGAATTTGTCTCGATTCTCACTTGAGAACCTGAGCCAGCCTTCCAGGCCAAAAATTAGCCGTGATGGCTCAAACCAGTGGCGAGCCATAACACTTGTCATTAATACATAGCACCTGATTCAATCTTCGACATTCCTCCACTTCAGACCCAGAGGGATTATATTTAAAAGTAGCACCAAGTTTCACAACCAATTGGTCCAGCTCCATAAAAATTGGTAAATGATCAGAGCAACGCACGTTACCAACCCAAGAATGATAAATGCCAATATTTTGAAGAACCATGTGACAAGATAGGAAGCGGTCAAGTCTCTTTGAGACCCCATCAAAACTACTTTGATTATTGCTCTAGGTCGGAAAAATTTGAACAGGTTCAACATCTACCAAGCATGCCAATTCAAGCTTGTCAATGAAAAAGTTTGTTAGATTATCTTCTTGGGTTGATGACCCCCAAATTTCCTCCCTGCTAAGTGTAAAATTTAGTTCCCCCCAATGATAAGGTTATCAGAGAGGATAAAATTAAGATCAAACAATCTATCCCAGAGAACCTCCTTACCCTCATAAGGCCCATATATATTGAGAAGAGTTATAGAAAGATCCATCTTCCTGCTATATATCTCTGTGCAGAGACCTGAAGAAATAGAAAATCAATTAATGAGGGAGTAGTTTGACAAAAACCCTGTAATGTCCCCCCCTCGAGGATCCATCAGAATCCAAACTGTAAAACTCACATCCTGGAAACAATTTCACCATATCAGTAATGATAGGTTCGCTACGGCCCATAGTTTCTTTAATTAACATTATTTCTGACCGGTCCAACTCTACTAACCTCTTCAGGGAGATTTTTTTGGCCCTCCCCCCAGACCCCTCATATTTACAAAAATTAACTTCATGATAACCCCTCCTTCGAGGAAATTTCTGCTTTAAGGACCCCAGAAATAAGGCGTTGTCTTCCCCAAGAAACTTCATTTGTGGATCTCTCTTGGGCATGCTTGAGCATAGACTTGTGCCCCACTTTTGAATGGCCTGGCTTCTTTAGACCATCAAAACCTAGACACCCCCATGGATTTTGGATCCTGTGTAATGATCCGAGGTTGTAGAAGATAGGGATCCCTACTAAAGGAAACATAGAGGGAGCCAGAGGATAAGGCCCTATGGGGCCTAGTAGATTTAAGGAGAGAATGGTCAAAGTCCCTTGATAAACCAATGATAAAGGAATAATCTTCCTTCCTCTCATAGGAGCAATACTTTGAGGCCATCCCTGTTGTAATACAAGGAACATGCCCATCATCACGAACATCAATATTATTTCCTGATTGCTCAGGAATTGAAACAAAGTTAGGGTTATGGATAGGTGTGGAATTACCTGAAACCTAATTTGGAGTCACGCTTTTGGACCAAAGTGCTTCAAGCTTGCCCACAGAGATGATCATCCATTCTAAGCTGAACATTGACATCCGAAGGAATAGTTATATCACCAACCAAGAGATCTGACTGTAAGCTCTTTTTCTCTAAACATAGATTCTTCCCTTGAATCCCCCCTTCTCCCTTCTTTGATGAGAGAGGAGGCATCAACAAGAACTTTCCCTCCATAGGGAAATTAGGGTTTATAGCCCTTACACCATAAACCGACTATTCATTCCCATGAAACTTCTTTTGAAATTTCAACTCATAGTCTGTCAAAATGTGACCAACCTTATGATAGCGAGAACACCTAAAAGGAACACTTGCATAGCCGGTTGGGTATAGGACCTGTCCCCCACCATCAACTCCATAGACTCATAGATACCTTGTCACGGGTCCAAGTCAACAAGGCTCTGCGCCACCGATTTGTCGCTATAAGACTTGTAGCTGTCATTAGAAGCAATAAAAGTCCCTAAAAGCTCACCAATAACCTCCAAACCAGAACCACTTGAGAATTCTAAAGGCAAATTGGGTAACTTGATCCAAGTTGGCATGCTCTATATGACTTCCTCTCATACATCAAATAACAAATGCCAGGGTCTTGAATAGCGCAGGTGCATGTCCCAAT
>ML794612.1:130853-158128 GCA_009831015.1 Picea engelmannii
TTTTTTTTTAATCTCGTCCAATCAGATTGTATATTTACGCCTAATCATGCTGTACTTTGACAAAATAGTTTGAAATTTGGATTGCCTCGTCAATAAGTTTCGAAGAGTTTCAACAACACTTCACAGATTGAAGTTGGCCCGCATAGGAGAGAAAGCCTGTTAAACCGAAAGCAAAATTTCTGCTACGATGATAATATTCGTTTCGTAGACGAGAGTTCGAATCCGATGCAACACAATAATTACGCTTTAACTTTAACAGCATCACGCAATATTTCCTCCTGCACAGGCAATGTAATTCAATAAATACAAAATGCCCACTGTCAATACAGTTCGCCGGAGTTTTCCCGTTCTTCATTTGAATTCTCTATCCTTCATTTTTCCCTTAAAATCTTCATGGCCTCTCTCGCCTTAAATGCATTAACATTATCCCCAAAGCCTGTTGCGCTGCTTCCCAGCCGTTACAAGTCACAGAATTATGCTTTTTCCGTCCAGTGCCTTCCTCTATCACCCAATCCTCGTTTCCAGTTGAATGCGGTGCCTCGAGCACATGAGGTATTAAGTCCAAAAGGTCGCGGGTTCAAAACTCCTTGGTGTACATCGTCTTCAAAGAGTGGTGATGCTGAGATCGAATCCTCTGCAAAACAAGAACGCACAGAGGTGGTCTCTGCCATGCCTGTAGTGATGGACTTCTATGCGGCAATCAACAGGAGAGACCCGAAAGCCTTGTTTGATATCATGTCAGACAAGTGCCTATTCCACGACTCAGCTTTTCCAAACGGTTTTGAGGGAAAAGTGGTAAGTAGATTTCACTGTGTATTCAGAGATATTGTAAAAATAATTTTGATTTACTGTATAGAGTTTGTGAGATATTGTAAAAAAAAAATGGAGTTTACTGTATAGAGAAGGGTAAGGGAGTGTGAAAAATATATCTTTCATTACAGTAATATCTTTTGTCTTATTATTACTTTTATTTTATTTTTATTTTTAACTTTTCATGATTGCTAAGGGTCTTTTAATTAATTAATTAATTTTTTTAATAAAAAATAAATTATTTATTTAATTATATAAACAAATATAAGTGGGCAATTATTCTGAACCTGTATAAAAATTTGTAAATAAATTCTTTAATTTTTTGAACTACATATTTCTATTATTATATTTTACATATTAACATTTACTTAAAACATATTAAATTTAAAATTATTTTCACAATATATTTTATTATCAAAACCTACACTTTAAAATCTTTACCATGATTAAATTATTTATAAAATAAATTAAAAAAGACTTCGGTCTTCCAACGTGCATCTAATATCTTCTACAATCTTAGAGCTCATGGTTGATTAAGAACAAAGATTCGCTGATATGGTTATGTATCTTTACATTTCTGGTCTATTTCATTTTTCTCTAACTTCTTATAGATGTCATTTTTATCTGAGTTATTTGTTTGTAAAGTTTTAGAAAAAAATATTTTTCAAAAATCTTTTAAATGATATTTTTTTTTATTTTTATATGGCTATTCACAGATTTATATATGTGAAATGAGGTATTGTTGTAAGAATTTTCAGAATGTTAAAACATGAATATAAGTATTTAGAAGGGTTATGTGAAATGAGGTATTGTTGTAAGAGTTTTCAGAATGTTAAAACATGAATATGAGTATCTAGAAGGGTTAAAGGTTTTGCTCAAATTTGTAGGGAACAACAATATTATATATTAAAATATAAAATATAAAAAAAATTGTAGGCTACAATATATTTAGATAATGATACATATAGGTTATAGATTATAGTGGGAGGTGTGTTGATATCTATCCTATTTTAAGTTGTAAGATTTATGACGTTACTACTTATCAATGTTCATATTACATTCATGGTAGATGAATACACCTTATACCTTCATTCTTAATATCAAAAGTAGGGTCTACTAGTCTAACATTTCATTGATGGCAGTGGTATGCAAATCAAAATAGAACACATTAAGACCATTTACAACATAAAAACTCTTCTTTTTAATTACTATGATAGTGTTTGGCATTACACCCATAAACATAAGGTCAAACTTTCCATATTTAAAAGCAAGGTCTAGATTGTAACTTTTCTAGACAACAAAATCAAGTTGAAGATCTCTATTGAGTTAAACCTAGCACTTCCCAATTTGCCACATAATACATTTTTAAGATGATGTCACTTAAGCATAGATAGCATAACCAAATTATGACAAACATAAGCATATGATTCACTTACCTCAATCATTTCAATTTATCAATTCCCTAGAATCTCTTAAATGGAGGTCTTGTTCTCTCCAAAAGTCAATTCCCTAGAATCTCTTAGATGGAGGTCGTGTTCTCTCCAAAAGAGGACAGCCTTAGGATTTAAGGCTAAGATCCTTAAGCGCATGCATATAACACCTTCTCCCTTGATTAGAAGTGTGATTCCATGATCATTAGAGTCATATTAAACATAAGGATTTTTTTTTATTTTTTATTTTTTGAAATCTATAGGTTTCTTGCCTAATGATTATTTAATCTACACACCTCTTGCCTTATTATTCGCTAATACATGGTTATACAGAATGTCATAAAATATTATAGAAAAAGAAATCACAGTATTGAGGCCAAAAAATGATACAATCCATCATACAATAAAGGTGAATACCTTACAATAATATTCAAAATCAATATTATAGAAAAAGAAATCACAATATTGAGGCCAAAAAATGATACAATCCATCATACAATAAAAGTGAATACCTTACAATAATATTCAAAATCATTTACAACAGTTACACAATAATCTATAATAGCTTTGATATAAGTTCAAGGGTATGGGGGATCTAGACTCCTCCTTCTTTCAAGAGGCCAATGTGAGTAAAAATGGTTCAAAAAAACCAATAATCATCTCATTTGATCCCTTAAAAACGTTCACATCAAATTCCAAGACTTCTCATATACAACAAACACAAATTGTCTCAGGTATGGGGGATTTCAGTAGCCCTTCTTGACCTAACTATATTTTCACCTCTTGGGGAATGAAACATATGAATATAATTATGAAATTTAGTGAGCATATGGATATTGATATCAGATACTTGCTGTTAAAATTTGAAAGTCAACGGATATCGTATGGCCAAGTTATAGTATAATTTCATCTATATCCATTTTGAGTTTTTAGGAGTCATACAAACAAATACAAAGCTATTTTTTGGTGAGCATTTAGATATTGATGTCATCTACTTGCTATTAAAAATTTGAATATCAATGGAAATCATATGGCCATGTTACAGTAGAATTTCATCTACAACAATTTTGTATTTTTAGAAGTCATGTTGACAAATATGATTTTTGGTGAGCATATAGATATTGGTGTCTTCTACTTCCTCATAAAATTTGAACACCAATGGACACTGCATGGTCAAGTTATAGTCGAATTTCATCTACAACTATTTTGCATTTTTGAGGGCCATACAGAGAAATAAGAGGCTAATTTTTGGTGAGCATGTGGGGATATGTACTAGCTAACTCCAATCCAAATTTGACCTTTATTAGACTTCATATGAAATCGTTTCACTAAAAATACAAAACTCATTTTCAATGCATTTCTACAAACAATCAATTTGCATGCATGATATTTCTCAATGTATTACTATATAAATTTTGCAATTTAATAACTTATAAGAAAAACCATTCACTCAATGACATCTACATAATTTTCATGGCATGAGTTCATAACATGCATGTACATTTCATCATGATTGAAATCTTAATAAAAAATAAAAATAATACACTTTTCTTTCATAACTAACTGTGGGTGAACCGCTTTCCTCCCAAACATAGGAAAATCCTTTATGAATGCCACCTCCGTGCTAGATTATGAGATCACAAGGGAAAATAAGAATTGTCAAAGCTCCCAAATCACTCTTCTCTTTACCACAAGCTTCTAAACCAACCTAGAAAGCCAACAACACTGTAGGGACTCAAGAAAGTACTTCCCTCCTCTCCCTAATTCAAATTCTCTCTTTTTTGCATGAATGAAGGAGAGGACAAGAAGAGTCCTACTCCAACTCTTGCACTTCCTTAATGATAGGGATCAAGAGTCCTAGTTGAACTCTCCTTGATTGGGTAAATATAGGAATTAGTTTCTTCAATATAGGAGATAGGTATTTAAGGATAAGAAACAATTACTTAAAGTAATTAATTATTTCACTAGCCTCATAATTGTAATATCATAAATATTAGGATAAAATGTTAATATGACAATCACATGAAAGAGGTTATACATAGGATATAGTAGTAACCATGAGACGTAGGTCAATTCCCCCCTTATATTCCCTTACCTTTCCTTTTGGTGGACTCATAGCCCCATCGACGTTTCCTCCCTCCAGACAACCTTGAAACCTTTCATTATATTCACAATGATCATGTTTAGATGTCTTTAAGATCGCTATGGTAATTCTACCTCATGGCATGAAAAAAAATGTAGTAATGAAAAACATAATTAAAATATAAACAATATCAAGTTCAAAGGGCTGAGACCGATGTATTACACCCCACACATATTTGGCTAAACTCAAAACCGAGAAGTGTAATATAATGCCAATATTGGAATGTTCTACCTCCTAACGATGTCTAGACTCTAGTATTTATTTCAATCAAAATGTAGGCCAATCTTAAATTGTTTTGTCTCCTAGCAATGCCTAAGATTTTAGTATTTAAATTTTATTTCAATAAAATTGGAGGCCAATCTAGGAGAGCTATGTTTTGTTTCATAGAAATGCCTCGGATTTTAGTATTTAAATTTTATTTCAATCAAATTGGAGGCCAATCTAGGAGACTTCTGCCTCCTACTCTCTGTTGGAATTTCTATGTAATATAAATTTTAGTATTTAAATTTTATTTCAATCAAATTGGAGGTCAATCCATGAGAGCTATGCCTCCTACTATTGATATAGAATATATATTGTAGTACATTAGATGCTATTCAACAAGTTACAAGTAACAAAAATCAGGGACTAATATTTATAACTAAAGCGTGGAAAAAAACTTCAAACGTGCCACATCATAAGCTATTACTATTAGACTTTAGCAGAACTCTTAGGTAATTAAAATAGTAAAACCACACAACAAAGTTTAAGAAACCACAAAACTTACAACACTACATGAAATCACACAACCAAATTTAGTGGACATGCATACCTAGAAAATGTTGTATGAGAAAATAACAAATGTTGGTAGCTAGTCATGGATTCTCACTCTACTTCTCACAATGTTGAGATGACCAAATGATCTCACATCATTTTTCACGATGCATTGCTCGCAGTGCTCCCCAATGCACCTCACTCATCCATGACACTTCAATGTGCCTCAACCCTCACTCAATTGTGACTACTTAATACACTTTGGCCCTCCTCACACAAGACTCACAATGCTGCTCATTCACACAAAGAGTCACAATGCAACATCATGTCAAACAATGCCAAATCCCAAACAATGTGTATTTTTCATGATGGGGTAGTTATTTTTTAGGTAGAATTAGGGTTTTTTAAATTGTTTTATGTTTTTTTTTTGTATCATGATATTGGCACCCAAACAGTGAGAAAACATGCCAAGGATGCAGAAAATTGGAGCTTCCTATGGGATATTATAGAAGTTTCCTATACCTAAAACTTGTTCCCAAGCTCCCATTTCCTTGATGTCACAGCTCCTAAAAGCCTCCCAAGTTCCAGGAACGCTTCCATGCCAATTGGGGATATTTTGTAGTTGTTCCCAATCTCCCAAAAAATTTGAAATGGCCGGAACAAGTTTTGGATATGCCATGTGCGGTTCCCATACTCATGAGTACTATGGTTTCGTGGCTTGTGAAGAAACATGGAGGGGTTTTCTAGGCCGTCAAAAGCAAGGAAGCTCCATCAAGTTCTAAGCCCCCTCCGATGTCGTCACAATCTGCTAGTGCTCATCCCATTGGGGCTCTTGAGGTTCATGTGCTTGAAGAGTGATGGTGTTTTACTAGTTACCAGTCTTTCATACTCAAGCCTTTTACTAGATATGCCAGGAGTGGTTCCCATACTCATGATCACTTTCATTATTTTTTATTTTTTTCTTAATTTACTCTTTTAAAAATAATTAATTTTAATTAATTAATTTACTCTTTTTTATTTTAATTAATTAATTTACCCATATTGGGGATGAGGCAATTGATGGATAGGTAGGGGGCATTTTCCCTGATCTGGGTTGCACTAGAAACATTGATACAAAATTTCATCGCATGGTGGAATTATATTGGCATGTAAAGGAAATGGTGGCATAGGGATGGAAACTGTAGGAGCAGGGACTTCAGAATATTCAGCAGTGGTTGGAGGCTCTAGAACACCATTCTAGTCTACTGAGTACTATGGTTTCGTGGCTCGTGAAGAAACATGGGGGGGTTTTCAAGGTCGTCAAAAGCAAGGAAGCTCCATCAAGTTCTAAGCCCCCTCCAATGTTGTCACAATCTGCTAGTGCTCAGCGCATTGGAGCTCTTGAGGTTCATGTGCTTGAAGAGTGATGGCCTTTTACTAGTTATTAGTCTTTTTGGTCTGGGTTTGTTATATTTTCTCAGTTTTTACTATAGCTTTGGAGATACTATTTTAGACTGGCTAGACATTGATTTTAAGCATAAGTATGAAGGTCCTAGTTCTTTTGGTAACTAGCTTGGTTTCCCTTTGGGTAGGCCAACAAACTCTAGTTTCTTTTGTGATGAACATTTGGTGGTTAATTACTCATTGAAAGACAAGACATAGATGTTGATAGTCCAGATACATTCCAGAGAATAGATATTTTTCTTCAAACTAAAAATTTAAAAATAAGGAGCCTATACATAAAGTAAGAGAGAAAATTACATTTCTATAAAAAGAAAGTCTATTTTGGAGATCACTTCTCCATGAGAGAATTCTTCTAGAAAATGTTGGTTTTCAACGAGATGTAAAGCAACTTTTGAAAGTGAATCAAAGAAGTATCAAGTTCCTTAAGTATCGAGTCGATGGAAACCTGGAGCTCACCATGGGGGATTCACCTTGTTGATGAATATCTTATCACGCTCATTCATAAAGAGGGTTTTAAAATTGTGAAAAATAATGTCAATATATTATAGGTATTGAGCGGTTGATAAAGGGTATAGGGGGGTTTATAGGTATTGAGGGTTATAAAAAGGGGTATCTAGTAAAATTTAGGGATATCTATTAAAAATATGTAGTTTTTTAATTGGAAAGATGTATTGGAAGGGGGGTTCAACAAACGGATTTTGGTAGGTTATCAATATTTAGTGAAATTAGGGGTATTTTTTAATATCCCATGAATGAACATTCATTGCACACTTGAGTAGATCAAATAATGCATTGAATTCACCCTAATTGTTTGTACCTTGATCCTTCTTTGCCATCTACAAAGTGGGAATTTGAGAAATGAATAATAAATCCCAATCCACAGATTTTACCCGGGCCTTGACATAAACCATCAAAAAAACCCCATGTAGTGTTCTTATTGATTTCCACCTCACCTACCTCTTGAGGGTTTTTCAAACTCGGTGTAGCCTTATAATAAGAAAATAATGCCAATGCTTGTTGGGATACCTTAAAAGAAAGGTAAAACTTATCTTAAAAAATACAAGCATTCTGGGCCAACTAGACACCCCATGTGACTAGGATTGGAAGGATTCTAGATTCCTTCAAGGACAAGTAAAAAACTCACATAATTTTTTTATGGGTGATCCCCTATCCCATAAATGAATTAGACCTAATTGGTGCTCAATCTCAAGCTAGAATTGACGAGTAAAGGAACATTCCAAGAATAAGTGTACATTGGATTCATCATCTTTTACAAAGATAAAAAATCTCAACCCTTGTTTATTCTATTGCTACATTTTATCCCAAGTCAACACTCTTCCTTTAAGCACAAGACAAAACAATAAAATACCATAATTCCTTATACCACCAATGATTTTCATTGTCATCCAAGTTCTGCAAGGGTTGATATCCAAATTTTGTTGAATAGAGACCCCCAAACTTATTATAGTACCAAGCCAACTCATCCTTTGCATCCAATAAACACACATGCGCCTTGAGCATTTCTGTCGTGTATTGGGTCTAGTGCTGATACCAATTGGAATCAATATCCAAAACCTCTATTAAACGTGCAATGCCCAATCTCCCATAGTTGATTCACAAGACCCTCAAGAAGAAAAATTATGTCACTGCAACCAATGATTGAATTTGTCTCGATTCTCACTTGAGAACCTGAGCCAGCCTTCCAGGCCAAAAATTAGCCGTGATGGCTCAAACCAGTGGCGAGCCATAACACTTGTCATTAATACATAGCACCTGATTCAATCTTCGACATTCCTCCACTTCAGACCCAGAGGGATTATATTTAAAAGTAGCACCAAGTTTCACAACCAATTGGTCCAGCTCCATAAAAATTGGTAAATGATCAGAGCAACGCACGTTACCAACCCAAGAATGATAAATGCCAATATTTTGAAGAACCATGTGACAAGATAGGAAGCGGTCAAGTCTCTTTGAGACCCCATCAAAACTACTTTGATTATTGCTCTAGGTCGGAAAAATTTGAACAGGTTCAACATCTACCAAGCATGCCAATTCAAGCTTGTCAATGAAAAAGTTTGTTAGATTATCTTCTTGGGTTGATGACCCCCAAATTTCCTCCCTGCTAAGTGTAAAATTTAGTTCCCCCCAATGATAAGGTTATCAGAGAGGATAAAATTAAGATCAAACAATCTATCCCAGAGAACCTCCTTACCCTCATAAGGCCCATATATATTGAGAAGAGTTATAGAAAGATCCATCTTCCTGCTATATATCTCTGTGCAGAGACCTGAAGAAATAGAAAATCAATTAATGAGGGAGTAGTTTGACAAAAACCCTGTAATGTCCCCCCCTCGAGGATCCATCAGAATCCAAACTGTAAAACTCACATCCTGGAAACAATTTCACCATATCAGTAATGATAGGTTCGCTACGGCCCATAGTTTCTTTAATTAACATTATTTCTGACCGGTCCAACTCTACTAACCTCTTCAGGGAGATTTTTTTGGCCCTCCCCCCAGACCCCTCATATTTACAAAAATTAACTTCATGATAACCCCTCCTTCGAGGAAATTTCTGCTTTAAGGACCCCAGAAATAAGGCGTTGTCTTCCCCAAGAAACTTCATTTGTGGATCTCTCTTGGGCATGCTTGAGCATAGACTTGTGCCCCACTTTTGAATGGCCTGGCTTCTTTAGACCATCAAAACCTAGACACCCCCATGGATTTTGGATCCTGTGTAATGATCCGAGGTTGTAGAAGATAGGGATCCCTACTAAAGGAAACATAGAGGGAGCCAGAGGATAAGGCCCTATGGGGCCTAGTAGATTTAAGGAGAGAATGGTCAAAGTCCCTTGATAAACCAATGATAAAGGAATAATCTTCCTTCCTCTCATAGGAGCAATACTTTGAGGCCATCCCTGTTGTAATACAAGGAACATGCCCATCATCACGAACATCAATATTATTTCCTGATTGCTCAGGAATTGAAACAAAGTTAGGGTTATGGATAGGTGTGGAATTACCTGAAACCTAATTTGGAGTCACGCTTTTGGACCAAAGTGCTTCAAGCTTGCCCACAGAGATGATCATCCATTCTAAGCTGAACATTGACATCCGAAGGAATAGTTATATCACCAACCAAGAGATCTGACTGTAAGCTCTTTTTCTCTAAACATAGATTCTTCCCTTGAATCCCCCCTTCTCCCTTCTTTGATGAGAGAGGAGGCATCAACAAGAACTTTCCCTCCATAGGGAAATTAGGGTTTATAGCCCTTACACCATAAACCGACTATTCATTCCCATGAAACTTCTTTTGAAATTTCAACTCATAGTCTGTCAAAATGTGACCAACCTTATGATAGCGAGAACACCTAAAAGGAACACTTGCATAGCCGGTTGGGTATAGGACCTGTCCCCCACCATCAACTCCATAGACTCATAGATACCTTGTCACGGGTCCAAGTCAACAAGGCTCTGCGCCACCGATTTGTCGCTATAAGACTTGTAGCTGTCATTAGAAGCAATAAAAGTCCCTAAAAGCTCACCAATAACCTCCAAACCAGAACCACTTGAGAATTCTAAAGGCAAATTGGGTAACTTGATCCAAGTTGGCATGCTCTATATGACTTCCTCTCATACATCAAATAACAAATGCCAGGGTCTTGAATAGCGCAGGTGCATGTCCCAATAGTATTGTATCAAAAAAATCTCCATACATCATCCTTAAAACAAAAGATGAACCCAATCCAACCTCTAGACATAAGGTGGAAAGTGAGAGCATAGTCAAGGATTAAAACCTACTCTTTTTCCCACCAAGAATTGAGAGTCATAAACATCCTCCTTCCATAGAACTTTCCAACTATATCCCAACCACCAAGAATTGAGAGTCATAAACATCCTCCTTCCATAAAACTTTCCAACTATATCCCAACCCTCAAGCTCTGCTATTTGGTTGACCTTCAAATCTCTCCCCACTACCAACGAAACACCACCTCCTAGCGGTTTTCCTACTATCTGTTGCTTTCGTTCTGGATTCCCACGCACTTGTGGTAAGCCACCTCCCTAAAACTCAGCAAGATCTTGATACTGCTGATAAACCCTAAGAGAGAAACTCCATCAAGACCCGTCTCTGCTTGAGGAACCATAGAAGTGTTGAAAGGCGAGAAAATTACGAGGATTGTGCGTACGCGGGCTCACCATGCGCTCCCAAGACTCCACCTGAATCCGCTCCTCAAAACCCTTCAAAGTCCCATCTGGTGTCGTGATATAGATCCCCAGAGCAGGGTTGGAATTTCAAAACCCACGAGCACGTCAAATTTTACGGTTTTCCCGACTTCAATAACCGTTCTGCGGGTTTTTACGAAGAATCTTGATGGTTATTAAAAAAACTTAAAAACCTTCACGTTTATTAAAAAAACTTAACCGTATTTGACGGCCAATTTGCCCGTCAAATTCCATCCCTGCGGGCCCAGAGAATCTACACGATCTGCCACTGCCAGTATCAAGACACTTCATTAATTGGGTCTCTCCAGGAAATCTAGTTCAAGCATACGAATTTTGGATCTACCTGATCTGTCAGTATCAGGACACTTCACTAATTAGCTCTGTCCAGGAAATCCAGTCGAGGCATACAAATTTTTAGCCTCAGGGTACGGAACAAGAGAAGGGTTTATAACAGGATTTGAAAAAATCATGTCCTTTGACAACTTATCTTCAGAATAATCAATTAGCTGTAAGGTATGGAGTAAGTTAATTCAGGGAGTAAATAGATTTTATATTTTTTTTTAGGTAAAAAAATGGACTTGAATTTAGTTAGATTTTTAAGGGTAGTTTGAATTTTGTATGGATCAAAGTTCTATGTATTTCAGAATTTTATTTTATGGGTTTTGCCCCATTTTAAACCAACCCAGATGTTTAGAAAATTAATCAAAATTTTAGATTAACTGAAAATTTAAAATAAAGCTACCAAAAAACCTAAAAAAAAAAAAATAACTCAGAGAAAAAATTACTCCCAAGTTAACCCACTTGGTAAATTGTAAGTTATTATCCATATTGCTCTGGCCCACCCTAGAAATTCACCACTCAATCTGAGACCTATCACAACTCTGCAGAAACCCTCCAACGCTTGCGGAAACCCCATCAAAACCCTATAAATCACATGGATGATATTGATATACCACAAACCCTTTGAATGTTAACACAACATGCCTTCATGTTTTGTTTTATCTTCTTCCAATAAAAAGCACCTTTTGACATAACCAAAAATTTAATGAAAACTATGAATAGTCCCTTACTCTTTTTATGTACATTAACATAATCACATGTGAAATGATTACAGGCTGTTTTAGGATACATCAATGATTTAATGGAAGCCCTGGGAAAGGATATGCAATTTAAAATAGACGGAATAAGTGAAGGAGATGATCTTACAGTGGCAGTGTTATGGCATTTAGGTTAGTAATTTTTTGTGATATAAGTATTAGATAATTTTCATTATATGTCTTGATATCGTTTATTAATATTGTTTATTAATAAGTATGTTATTAAAATTTATTATAAAAATGTGTCACTGTTGCAGAATGGCAAGGACGGAAATTTCCTTTCTCCAAAGGCGCTGGCATATTTTATTGTGAAATAGAAAAAGACAAAATATTAATAAGGTCAAATTTCTTTGACACTATTGTTGCAATTGGGAGAAAGTTTATTAATAAGGTTAGAGAAAATTATACACTATGCAGTGAGTGGATGATTGGGTATGCACTCCTTTTATTTGTTAAATATCATACCATTCATTGGATTTCATTATCCCATGAATAAGATGGAAAAAAACACATTGACAATCATTATTTTAATGTATAGTATATTACTTTATATTCTTTGTTTAATATATATATATATATATATATATATATATATATATATATATATATATATATATATATTATATATATTATACAATTTATTTTTGTTGTTTGTAACAGGCTGGTGCATGACTTCATGGAAACACCTCTTAAGCCCGGTGAATTGATTCTAGTAAGCAGTAATTTTCCTTGACATAAATGTGATTTAATTAACGATATTATTTATAATATTAATTTTTTTAATTATTTTTTTCATAAATCTCATAATCTTAATATATAAAATATATTTGAAAATTATAATTTATATAAATTTCATTTATAATGAGTTTTATTTGAAATATGTATACATTTTATTAAAATAATTTTTTACTTAAAATTTAAAATTATGTATTTTCTTAAATTTTATTTATATTTATTTCAAATTTTTAACAAATTATTAGAGATTAATGCCCTTTTACTCATCGTTTTATTTTATTTGTTTTGTGGCAGAAATTGCTGAAGACCATTACATCCTTGTTTGAGCAATTTCCACTGGTTGCGAAAAGTATAATATAATTATACCTTTGTATTTCTTTAATTTACTAAAGGTTTGCATGTAAACTCTTTAGTTTATAAAACCATACATGTTCACAATGAGAAGTGAAAATTTTACGTAGAATTTTTTCATAATTGAAACCTTTTCACAGAAACAATAATTCACTAACATTTTTTTTTTTTTTTGCCAGAGTTTTTGGCCGATCCATATTATGCTTTTGCAGGGATAATCATGTGTTACAATAAGTATTTAAAACCGTTAATTCATCCATTCGTAACATACTATCGTGGGGTATTGAAATCTTTCTTGTACTGGGCAAATTCCCTTCTCCGAATTGTCTTGAATATTCTACATATTCTATTTCTTGGCGATGGATAGAAATACGCGCATATAAATTATATATATTCATTTAAAATTTTGAAGAATGGTATTTTGAATATGTAAGAGGGTATACAACTACCTCAGCCGTTACGTTTGAAATTACCGGATGATTAAATGGTAACGTCAAACAAATGTAATTATAAAATTATTTTGATTCATTATAAACTTTGAAAACATGTATTTTGAATGTTGTTGGAGAATATAGAAGTACTTGAGAGTGCGGGATGACCAATTGGTAAAGTTAATATCTTAAATTATATAAGTACTTATACATAAATATAAGTATAGAAATTATTTGTATCATTATAAATTTTTTCTTTTGAATGTTGTTAATGGGTATATAACTACCTTAAATCTATCTTAACTGCTATTACTTTGTTAATGGGTATATAACTACCTTAAATCTATCTTAACTACCATTATTTCAAGTATAAAAAGAATTCAATTTGTGAAAGGGTAAACCTTCTTTTTTATTATATAAAAAGAATTCAATTTGTGAAAATGTAAACCTTAAAAAGAGTTTTCATAATGAATAACAAAATTTAGAGTTTTTTTTTTCTATTTTGTATAGCCATATATTTCATTTGGGTTCTTCTTATTTTATAGATGTTTAAAAAAAATTCTTAAAGTGTTTATGTTGGAAGGCTATTAAAATGAATCTACCATTTCACTCATTGTTTATCTTTGAAGGCAGCTAAAAACAAAAAAAAAAAGTCTCTCATTATTATTTGTTAAAAACCAAAAGAAATTAGCAAAAAAAAAAAAGAAGAAGAAGAATAAAAGAACCAAGTAAAAAACAAATGAGATGTTGAGATGTCTAATTAAATTTCTTGGTTTTTTATCCATATCATAAGAAACTTAGAATCAAAGAAAAAACAATGAGATACAATATTGGTGAAGAGTATTGGGAAATGTGAGAGGGAGAGTAGATATAATTACACACCAAATTTGTGCATGAGCACTCTATTAAACAACAAAATAGAGTACATATAAATATAAGAAAATTGCCCCAAGATAGAAAACTACCTTGATGGAAGAGTTGAGGAAATATATGAACCTCACATCAAACTACGAAGCTAACTACTTGGAGAGAATCTCTTATACCAAGTAGGCCTCAACAACCTCCTAAAAGCTAGGAACACACTAGAGACTAAAACTCACGTCGGGTCTTCATCATCACCAAGTGATCCAGATGGATATCGATGGTCACCCACCTATTCCACTGACTCAAAGAACAATTGTCCATTTTGATAGTTTTTTACAGTTTTTCGAGTCCCAAACTTTTGGGTTCGTTTTGAAGCCATAAACAACGTGTTTTTGGACTTTTGGGGGGCCACGAGTTGCCAACGACATACCTTAACCCTAGAAGAAGTTGTACTTCTAGGATAGACCTTTCCGACGAGGTATCGAACACCCCAAATGGAGATTGTATGCAAACGTTACACCCTCGAGAAGTTGATGTATCAACTACCCCCATTGGGGCCCTCAAACCTTTTGGCCTTTCATCTTCCGAGGTTATGGTTTTGGATTTTCTTTATGTTAAAAAGGCCTTTAGAGACTCATTGTAAACATCATCTTCTTGCGAATGAGCGTAGCTGTCACATCTCTTCTAAGAGATAAGCTGCCTCCATTCTAGCGAGTTCATTCACTTTCTATTTTTATAGTTCTGTACATTTATCTCATTAATAGAAATTGTTTATTATTATATATATGTGCCTCTTGTTATATATATATATGTTATTTCTCTGTTATATTTCTTTGTTATATCTCCACTCTCATTTCATGCTCAAAATCATCTAGATCACCAAGTCCTTTGAATCGAAGCATCTCCTGACCAACAAAGTCTATGCCTAGTCCAACTTGGTACTTTCTCTTTGTACCTCGATCATGGACCATCAAACTGCCAAAGTCCATATAAAGAGACAACCATCAACCAGAATGCACGGGTTATCATCCATTGCAACCATCGGTCTAGTAGGATGCCCTTCAGGTACATGGTTCATTCAACTTCTTGATAAACTTCCATTGAATGTAAAACTCATGGTTTCTAGGCATCTCCTAGAGTTCACTCATAGAGCATGTAGTTGACTTGTGACATGGCTCACTCTTACTAGTGTTAACAAACTCTGCAATAGAGGTTTATGCACTACAAATCAATAAGAATACATGACAAAGGGGTATGCATGCCTAGTCAGGTCTTACAGTGATGTGCCATTTACATGTTACATAGATACAAGTACATACATTACATACTCCATCCCATGGAGATACCATGTACAAACTCAAACATTTCAAGGACCAATACATCGAATCAATAAACATTACATCATAGACTTGCTACAAACAATGTGTGACTCATATTAACATATGGTCATGAGTCCGTTTTATTCAACTCAATTCACACAATTTACCTTGTTTGTCTACAATCATCTTGTTGCTTCTGTACTTCTTCTGCTTCCACACTACTTCCATTTTCACCAGTTTTCCTTGGACCAATCTCTCTGTTGTTCTAGAACAACATCTATGTTCTTCCTACTTATCATTCCAACAACTTCCCTTTACAAATAAGACTAAGGAATGGTTTTACATCACAAAATATTGCCAAGCAAGATTTTAGCTATCAACAAGAGATAATATTATCTTCCTCTTTTACAATTGTTTACATGTTTGAAGTCTTCGTGTAATTTGTTAGAGTAGCTAATTCTAACAAAACCACTACATTCATATTGAGTTACCTATGCTTAAAGTAAATGCTACTAATTCCAAAACATTCACTTTAGAATTTCGACAATTCATCTTGCAATTGTTAGATTACTCAATTCTAACAATGCATCACATATTACTCAATTCTAACAATGCATCACATATTAAGTTGAGTCTCAATATGTTACCCTTCACAAACTCCAAGGGCATTTAAAATACAGATTTAAAATTACCATGGTCAAAGATTTCTTACCATTTCATTTATGGATTCTCTATTAATATCTTAGTTTCCCTACCATCTCCAAACATTCTATCAACTTGTTTAACAAAACAATGTTTCCTTGCCATCTCCAAACATTCTATCAACTTGTTTAACAAAACAATTCAAACTGCAATCAAAACTGTCCTTCACTTCCTTGGGCTTCTCGCGAGTCACCATGATGGTCCCAACGACCTCTGCCATCGCTTCTCTTCTCAGAACCACGATCTGCTCACGGTTCACAACTACGTCCAAGGCATCATAATTTGGTGTCATCCTCACATATGCAATCATTTTACTTCTGTTGGCTCAAATTCTTTGACGCTGGTTCAAACTCCATCTCATTTGCAATTCTCATCGCATCCGCAATAATTCCAACTTCATACTGTGTTTCTCTCTTGACTACATTTTAGATTTCTTGTCATTTACATACTTGGGATTTAGTGAAGCCCCATCTATGCTGCTATAGGACGCCAACTGAGCATAGCCAAGAGTCAGTTCTCCTCTCAAATTCACAACTTGGTGTTGCAAAGCATAAATATGAGAAACACAACCATAAACAGGATCCTGGAGTCAAGCCTGTGCCCCATACAATATGCTCACCATCGCATCGTATCGTTTTTGTTCGGGCTGATGTAGAAACATCTTAGAGAAGTTGTTCGCTCCAAAGACCTTATGTATCACACCAAAATGGGATGCACCGATTTGGTCCATGCAGAAATAAGGGGCAAATACAAAGGTATTGGCACACTTTCTCCTCAGAAACATGCACGTTCCGCAAGGGGTTCCTCTGCTTTCTATTTTTATACTCTTCTAGTTCTAGTGGGTGTTTCTTTTTTCTTTCAATTCCATGGTCATTCCGATTTTTTGAAACAAATTTCCGTGGGTGTGAGCCAGTTGCAAGTAATTACAAACAACCAAAAAAAATTGCGGAGGGACAATTAGAAACTGAACTGGAAATAATAGAATCACATTACGAATAACCAGCTTATAAGCAGTTGTCGACGGGTAGACTCTAATTAGCAGACTCCATTTTGGAGGATGGGGCTCTGTCATGCTACCGTAATCTTTGTCTTATCCACGCCTTTTGACTGAAGCGACAAAGAAAACCAACCATGAGATCATGTGCTATTCTCAGCACCAGATATTAATCTACGCGATGGAGGGTGGCTTCAACTACCTGGAATAGAAAAAAGACACCCAATTTTACTGAGATCAAATAGTAGCTGCAGAAAAAAGTAACGAGAGACTCCATCTCCTTATTTCATTGGAGTTTGTAGAAAATACACTTCAATGTCACGACCAATCTCCTCGTCGTGCTTGACAAATTGATTTGTTGATTTTTGCGCATTCCAATTCCTCCCTATTCACATAACAATCGAATTGGTTTTTTTGGAAGTTCCGTACAGTCTCTCATTCTTTCACCACCATGGACAAACAATTGTTTACACTCACAAACAACACACTACTCTCACCTACATGAATCTATTTCTCTATGTAGGTTTCCATTTCCCTTCCATTTCCTTGGGCACTGACTCAAACCCATTCTTACTTTGATACCATATTGGGAAATGTGAGGGGGAGAGTAGATATAATCACACATCAAAATTATGCTTGAGCTCTTTATTAAACAACAAAATAGAGTACATATAAATACACAAAACAATTCTCAAGATAGACAACTACCTTGATCCACTGGTTGAGGAAATATCTCAACCTCACACTAAAATAGGAAACTAAATAGTTGGAGAGAACCTCTCAAACCAACTAAGCTTCAACAACCTCCTAAAATCTAGGAATAGACTCCTTATAGAGACTAGAACTCTACCTAATAATGATCAATAAACTCAATAATTAAATATGAGCACACTCACATAAGACAAGTACTTGAGAGTGAGGGATGACCAATTGGTAAAGTTATAATTTTAATATCTTAAATTATATAAGTATGAAATTACATAAATATATAAGTATAGAAATTATTTGTATCATTATAAATTTTTTCTTTTGAATGTTGTTAATGGGTATATAACTACCTTAAATCTATCTTAACTGCCATTACTTTGTTAATGGGTATATAACTACCTTAAATCTAACTTAATTGCCATTATTTCAAGTATAAAAAGAATTCAATTTGTGAAAGTGTAAACTTTCCTTTTTATTATATAAAAAGAATTCAATTTGTGAAAGTGTAAACCTTCCTTTTTATTATATAAAAAGAGTTTTCATAATGAATAACAAAATTTAGAGTTTTTTTTTTTCTATTTTGTATAGCCATATATTTCATTTGGGTTCTTCTTATTTATTTTTATAGATGTTTAAAAAAAATTCTTAAAGTGTTTATGTTGGAAGGCTATTAAAATGAATCTACCATTCCACTCATTGTTTATCTTTGAAGGCAGCTAAAAACAAAAACAAAAAAGGTTTCTCATTATTATTTCATTATTATTTGTTAAACACCAAAAGAAATTAGCCAAAAAAAAGAAGAAGAAGAATAAAAAAATCAAGTAAAAAACAAATGAGATGTTGAAATGTCTAATTAAATTTCTTGGTTTTTTATCCATATCATAATAAACTTAGAGTCAAAGAAAAAACAATGAGATACAATATTGGTGAAGAGTATTGGGAAATGTGAGAGGGAGAGTAGATATAATTACACACCAAATTTATGCATGAGCACTCTATTAAACAACAAAATAGAGTATATATAAATATAAGAAAATTGCCCCAAGATAGAAAACTACCTTGATGGAAGAGTTGAGGAAATATATGAACCTCACATCAAACTACGAAGCTAACTACTTGGAGAGAATCTCTTATACCAAGTAGGCCTCAACAACCTCCTAAAAGCTAGGAACACACTAGAGACTAAAACTCACGTCGGGTCTTCATCATCACCAAGTGATCCAGATGGACATCAGTGGCCACCCACCTATTCCACTAACTCAAAGAAAAATTGTCCATTTTCGCAGTTTTTTACAGTTTTTTGAGTCCCAAACTTTTGGGTTCGTTTTGAGGCCCTAAATGACGTGTTTTTGGACTTTTTGGGGGCCACGAGTTGCCAATGACATATCTTAACCCTAGAAGAAGTTGTACTTCTAGGATAGACCTTTCTGACGAGGTATCAAACACCCCAAATAGAGATTGTATGCAAACGTTACACCCTCGAGAAGTTGATGTATCAACTACCTCCATTGGGGCCCTCAAACCTTTTGGCATTTCATCTTCCGAGATTAGGGTTTTGGATTTTCTTTATGTTAAAAAGCCCTTTAGAGACTCATTGTAAACATCATCTTCTTGCGAATGAGCATAGCCGTCACATCTCTTCTTAGAGATAAGCTGCCTCCATTCTAGCGAGTTCATTCACTTTGTATTTTTACAGTTATGTACATTTATCTCATTAATAGAAATTGTGTATTATTGTATATATGCGCCTCTTGTTATATATATGTTATATCTCTATTATATTTATTTGTTATATTTCTGCTCTCATTTCGTGCTCAAAATAATCCAGATCACCAAGTCTTTTGAATAGAAGCACCTCCTGACCAACAAAGTCTATGCTTGGTCCAACTTGGTACTTTCTCTTTGTACCTCGATCATGGACCATCAAACTGCGAAAGTCCATATAAAGAGACAACCATTCACCAGAATGCACGGGTTATCATCCATTGCAACCATCGGTCTAGTAGGATGTCCTTCAGGTACATGGTTCATTCAACTTCTTGATGAACTCTCCCTAAATGTAAAACTCATGGTTTCTAGGCATCTCCTAGAGTTCACTCATAGAGCATGTAGTTGACTCGTGACATGGCTCACTCTTACTAGTGTTAACGAACTCTACAATAGAGGTTTATGCACTACAAATCAATAAGAATACATGACAAAGGGGTATACATGCCTAGTCAGGTCTTACAGTGATGTGCCCTTTACATGTTATATAGATACAAGTACATACATTACATACTCCATCCCATGGAGATACCATGTACAAGCTCAAACATTTCAAGTACCAATACATCGAATCAATAAACATTACATCATAGACTTTCTACAATCAATGTGTGACTCATATTAACATATGGTCATGAGTCCTTTTTATTCAACTCAATTCACACAATTTACCTTGTTTGTTTGCAATCATCTTGTTGCTTCTGTACTTCTTCAGCTTCCACACGACTTCCATTTTCACCAGTTTTCCTTGGACTAATCTCTCTGTTGTTCCAGAACAACATATATGTTCTTCCTACTTTTCATTCCAACAACTTCCCTTTACAAATAAAACTAAGGAATGGTTTTACATCACAAAATGTTACCAAACAAGATTTCAGCTCGTGAACAAGAGATAATATTATCTTCCTTTTTTGCAGTTATTTACATGTTTGAAGTCTTCTTACGATTTGTTAGAGTAACTAACTCTAACAAAACCACTACATTCATATTGAGTTACCTATGCTTAAAGTAAATGCTACTATTTCCAAAACATTCACTTTGGAATTTCCACAATTCATCTTGCAATTGTTAGATTACGCATCACATATTAAGTTGAGTCTCAATATGTTACCCTTCACAAACTCCAAGGGAATTTAAAATACATATTTTGCATTTATGGATTCTCTATTAATATCTTAGTTTCCTACCATCTCCAAACATTCTATCAACTTGTTTAACAAAACAATGTTTTCCTGCCATCTCCAAACATTCTATCAACTTGTTTAAGAAAACAATTCAAAGTGCGATCAAAACTGTCCTTCACTTCCTTGGACTTCTCGCGAGTCACCACGATGGTCCCAATGACCTCTGCCATCGCTTCTCTTCTCAGGACCACGATCTGCTCACTGTTCACAACTACGTCCAAGGCATCATAATTTGGTGTCATCCTCACATATGCCTTCCTCAACTCTGGCATTTTACTTCTGTTGGCTCAAATTCTTTGATGCCGGTTCAAACTCCATCTCATTTGAAATTCTCATCGCATCCGCAATAATTCCAACTTCTTAGTGTGTTTCTCTCTTGACGACATTTTAGATTGCTTGTCATTTACATACTCGGGATTTAGTGAAGCCTCTTCTATGTTGCTATAGGATGCCAACTGAGCATAGCCAAGAGTCAGTTCTCCTCTCAAATTCACAACTTGGTGTTGCAAAGCATAAATATGAGAAACACAACCATAAACAGGATCCTGGAGTCAAGCCTGTGCCCCATACAATATGCTCACCATCACATCGTATCGTTTTTGCTCGGGCTGATGTAGAAACATCTTAGAGAAGTTGTTCGCTCCAAAGACCTTATGTATCACACCAAAATGGGATGCATCGATTTGGTCCATGCAGAAATAAGGGGTAAATACAAAGCTATTGGCACACTTTCCCCTCAGAAACCTGCACGCTCCGCAAGGGGTTCCTCTGCTTTCTATTTTTATACTCTTATAGTTCTAGTGGGTGTTTCTTTTTTCCTTCCATTCCATGGTCATTCCGATTTTTCGAAACAAATTTCCGTGGGTGTGAGCCAGTTGCAAGTAATTATAAACAAATAAAAAAATTTGCGGAGGGACAATTAGAAACTGAACTGGAAATAATGGAATCACATTATGAATAACCAACTTATAAGCAGTTGTCGACGGGTAGACTCTAATTAGCGGACTCCATTTTGGAGGATGGAGCTCTGTCATGCTACCATAATCTTTGTCTTATCCACGCCTTTTGACTGAAGCGACAAAAAAAACCAACCATGAGATCATGTGCTATTCTCAGCACCAGATATTAATCCACGCTATGGAGAGTGGCTTCAACTATCTGGAATAGAAAAAAAGACACCCAATTTTACTGAGATCAAATAATAGCTACAGAAAAAAGTAACGAGAGACTCCATCTCCTTATTTCGTTGGAGTTTGTAGAAAATACACTTTGATGTCACGACCAATCTCCTCGTCGTGCTTGACAAATTGATTTGTTGATTTTTTCGCATTCCAATTCCTCCCTATTCACATAAAAATAGAATTGGATTTTTTGGAAGTTCCGTACAGTCACTCATTCTTTCACCACCATGGACAAAAAATTGTTTACACTCACAAACAACACACTACTCTCACCTACATGAATCTATTCCTCTATGCAGGCTTCCATTTCCTTGGGCACTCTCCTTCACCTACATGAATCTATTCCTCTATGCAGGCTTCCATTTCCTTGGGCACTCTCCCGAGGGACTCAAACCCATTCCTACTTTGATACCATTTTGGGAAATGTGAGGGGAGAGTAGATATAATCACACATCAAAATTGTGTTTGAGCTCTCTATTAAACAACAAAATAGAGTACATATAAATACACAAAAAATTTCTCAATATAGACAACTACCTTGATCTACTGGTTGAGGAAATATCTCGACCTCACACCAAAATAGAAAGCTAAACAATTGGAGAGAACCTCTCAAACCAACTAGGCCTCAACAACCTCCTAAAAGCTAGGAATAGACTCCTTGTAGAGACTAGAACTCTACCTAATAATGATCAATAAAATCAATAATTAAATATGAGCACACTCACATAAGACAAGTAAAAGTTAAATATTCCAACAAAGAGAATGTTTTGTGATTAGTATCCCCACGAATTAAATTATACTTAAATGGATAAAATGTACACTTGTAGTGGTTTTGTTAAAAATGTTTTCTAACCTATAATTATGTAAACCTTCTCTAGTCAAGAGATGGAATTAGCTAATTGAATTTATAAAGGTGTCTATTAAAATACTATATTGTAGCCATAGTTAGATGCTCATTTTTTCAAATCAATCAATATTTTAACCTTAGATGAATGGTAAAAGTTGTTTCAATAGTAGTTATCTTAATAAATTAATGACTTAAATTTGTGCAAATTTATCTAACCTCTTTCCTTAATTAGTAATAGCCTCAGACGAAAAGTTATAAAAGTGGTCCAATAACTTTCACTAACTTTCCCCTTAGCTAACATGTGAACCAAAGATTTTTTAACCTTTCATAAATTTGTTTACAATCTCTCTCTATATATATGGTTTTTACCTAAGACATATATTGAAATATTTTACTTAATATATATTTTTTATTAATATTCTTTTAAACAATAATAAAATCTCTTGCTACAACTAGTATTGTTGTTATGTTAGAGATTACTTGATAACAACATACCCCTATATATATGTGTGCACGCCCTACCCCCTTCCATATTCATATTAGTGACTAAATGATCAAGATTTACCTCACTCTAAAGGTCCTTTTGAAACAATAAGGCTTTATTTAGCAATCAACAAGAAGTATGGAGGGAGTGCATTCCCCAAATTATTTTGATCAATGCCAACTTTGTACATTAATTTGATTTTTTCAATGACTACATAATAAGTTTTGTTTCATAGATGAGATGGCTTAGCACAATGATTGATCATCTTTCTATGGAAACACATTTTGCAAATGACTCTTTCCCCTATAATTCCGAACATTATGTAGTGGTTGGGGTATTGTTGGCAACAAGGTTTTGGAAAGACCGTGCGCATTCCATATAGGTTATGCATGACATACACGCCACAGGTTATGCACGACACACATGCCACGATTTTTGTACCATAGGATGCCAAGATTCAACAACTGTGCCAACTAGTTTTACATTGCACATGCCACAAGTTTTGTACTGCACGCAAGGATTTATAAAGATCACATGCATATCAAATCCTCAAAGATTAACTTAATGATTGTAACTAGTTCTATAACTGAATAATTGGTCGTGGTCGAAGTTGTTAGTGAGATGGCAAGTTTGTTAAGATTTCCATGCTCCTGTAGAGATATAATAAATGCATGTGAACATGTAAGGGTTTTTGTTATTTGATAGAAAACTTCTGGTTCATATGAGTCTCAATGTAATTGTAGAGTTGTAACATGAATATGAGAGAGAAAGTAGATCGATATATAAATCTATGATCTCTAGTTTAAACTTAATGATTCTCTACACATGATACAACCCTCCATATATCTAAATGTTTCATTATGATTAATGAAAGAAGGCACAAGGCCCAAGTTTGTGCTTTCTATCATGTACTCTGTTTTGAATTTATGTTATTATGGATGTTAGATTGCACATTATGCATATGAATGTTGTTAGAAATGGATAGTATATAATGCACAACTCTTAGCTAAGTGTTTCCTATCTGTATTGTTTTGTCATGCTATGTAGAAACATTCAATCTTTGTGATTCTCATGTGCGTCTCGGGTGAGACCTTATTCAGTCCTTGAATATTGAATATGCCGATGCGAATGGGGTATCTTTGGTAAAGAATTTTGAACCCTGGGTATGAAATCCCGAGCCAACAATTGGTTTTGTTTTCGAGACTTGAAGATTTTGTGCTACATGACGGAGTAAGGACATGACGTGGAAACCATCCAGGAAGGAGATATAAGAATGGATATTTGAGAAGGAGGATGAGCAAGGATAATTTTAAGGATGGAAATTTATCTCAGAATGTAGAAACCTTGGCGAATATTACTAGTCCTTAATATGCAAACTATAAAATGTTTGACGATATTTTTGTAAAAATATTCAAATTTCTAAGGATTTTATGTAGTTTCTATAAAATTTGGGCGAATTTAAGGAAAAATAATTTTATTCTACATAATTAGGGAAAATCACTTTTAGAAAAAATGGAAATTGGTGAATATTTTTTGGAAAAAGCATAGAAAATTAGCCCATGGGAAAAATTTACCCCCTAAAAGTTTCCCTGAGGACGAGTTCACTTGACGAGAGTCCAAAAATTTGTAAATCAACTTGGAATGATGGAAACAAAGGTACATATATTCATATCTGCATGAAATTTTCTTTGCCGAGTTTCCTTGTTTATTACATGAATGGATAAAGACACGGATAAATATTAACTTTGTGTGGTGAGCCCAAGAACTGTTGGTTTGGGACCACGAAGTCGTAAATCAGTTTGAATCCATGGAAAAAAAGTAGCCTAGAGCCATCGATTTTTGGTTTGACCATGTGAAATAAGGATATATTGTAGAGTTTGTTATTGAGTGCAACAAATATTTAGTAGTGTTGAAAGAAAGTTTGCAGCTAATCCTAGAAGAATGTTGTTAGAAGAAATCCCATTATGGATCAAAATGTTATTCATGGAGAAGGGGTTGATATGCACGGATCTTGATAGGATGGAAGAGTAAACCCTATGTGAGGAGGGGGGGGTGTGAAAATATGGGGGGAAGAATATGAGACAAGGCAAAGAGAGAATGGATCTAGAAGAGCAGAGAAGAAAACGAGTTGAGTGATATGTAAGAAGAGCTAAGATGGGGGAGCAAGTTGAACAGAGAAGTAAAGAAGGGAGAGCAAGGGGTGACAAACAAGTAGTAAGATCTAATATGAAGATAAGAGAAGTTGTTTTAGAAGGGTGCGTGGGAGAAAGATTTGTGCCAGAGAGAAGCAAGAAATTAGAGAGGTTGTCAAAGAGATGTGACATAGAGAAATAGGTATCAAGAGGGAATACTGGAGAAGGTAGTAGTAGAGTTTTAGAGAATGAGGTCAGATCCCCTTGGATAATGAGAGATGGATTTGAATCAGAGGAAGATGATATGTATGGTAGTAGTGATAGTGGCACAAAATATTGTGATGTAGATGCACTCCAAGAAAGGGAAGAGATCTTGGTTGTTGGAAGGATGCTCGTGTGGCTCAAGATAGGAAGCTCTTTTGGATCCATCACTGAAGAAGATGAGATAGTGTGGAGGAACCCACTCTTTGAACCACCCCCCTCACACATTTTTAACCAATAAGACAGAACCAAAGAGGAAAGCACAAAGGCAAGAGAAGTAGAAGAAGAAAGTGCATAGGTTAGAGAAGTAGAAGAAGAAAGTGTAGTAATAAGAGACGTAGAAGAAACAACTGGAGTAGAGACCGAAGTCAACAATACTTCACAAGATTTGTCAGTAGAAATAGAAACCAGTAGCAGTCAGTTAGGAATATCAATGATCCAGATGGATATCGTTGGCCACCCATTGTAGTATACCTAGGGAGGTAATATGGGGTACCTAGGGAGGTATCCAATGGGAATTTAGTTATGTGTTATTAGTGAAAGTCAATTAATATATGGGAATGTGGTCATTCAATGTAAGGTGGACTAGGCCCACTATACTAATAAAGGCCCACTATGGTAGTTGGATGTAATAAATGTGAGAAGGCTCTCTAGAAGGTTCCTAGGAGATAGGGAGAGCTATATAAAGAAGTATAGGCAATGTAATGAAACATAGTGAATAATATTGTGATTGTACAAGCAATGATTGCTTGAGGAGTTTTATCCTTCCATAAGGATTAATATATGGTGTTACCCTACCTTAAGGGTTTTCTCTATTTCTTGTGTTCATGTTATGGTGAATGGTTTATTCTTGGTATTATTGAAGTATATTTTCAGATCTGGTATAGGTACTTAACAATTGGTATCACAACACTTTCCTTGGCCAAATAAGGGAAGATTTGTTTTCTCTTTTTGCAGAATTGTTTTTAGGGAAGAAAAAGAGGGCGGCACACTTCAAGTTCAGTTAGAAAGTTTTATGAGCTGAATTTGGAAAAACAAATTGGATATTTTAATTCCTCTCAGAAAAATACCCAATTTCAAAAAAACAATCAGCCGAAACGGAGTTCAAGAAGTAAAGTTATGAGCATTTTAAATTCAGCAGTTTTTCAGGGTTTTTCCGGAAAAAGCCGCGATTTTCTGTCGTAACTTATTGTTCTATTTTTGGGGGTTTTTCATAGCAAGATGTATTTTATAGGGAAATGTGATGGCCCTAGTATTGAATCATTCATTAAATAAAGAAAATCATCATGGGAAGATACTTGGCCCCATTGGGTAGATCTCAAATTGCAAGGTGATGCTGCCATTTGGTGGAAATCGCTTGATTATAAGGAGATGATGAGACTCTCCAATGTAGAATTTGAAAAAATATTGTTAGAC
>ML794612.1:158496-175138 GCA_009831015.1 Picea engelmannii
TACCATTAATATTAATGTGCAAAAGAAGTTTTTAAAGTTGTGGTACAAGAAAAAGAAAATCACATTGCAGGATGTGTCTCTTAGTAAGAAAGATGGACCCATGGAGGCTAGCAAAGAAGTTATTTCCCAGTCTGAAGTTGAATAAGAGGCAGAGTCTACAGAAGGAGATGAATCAAAACTACAAGAAGGACATAATCAGGAAGCTAAGGAGGTCATTGACTCAAAGGCACAAAGTGTTGCAGATTTGAAGAAAAAATAACAAATTCCTACATTTGTTGTATATCGCCATCCACATCATATAGAGATGCAAAAGTCATCAAGGCAAGGGCATGTGCATGAACACATTTATGCACCAGCAGGGCACCAGACAGGAAACCGATCAAGAGGTGCATGGAGGAATACTAGCACTACGGGAAGAGCTCAAGATACAGAAACAATCCCATGGAAACCCCAACATGAGGCAGAGAAAGATAAGGGTGGAAAGGTAGCAGATAGACATCATGTTCGATTTCCATTGGGATGGATGGATGGTTGTACTTGGTACCAGTTGGCTACATTGATTAGTCGGTCATATTGTATGGTTTCTTCTCATGTTTTGAGGATGAAACATGTGAAGGGAGATGGAATGTAGTATACCTAGGGAGGTAATATGGGGTACCTAGGGAGGTATCCAGTGGGAATGTAGTTATGTTTTATTAGTGGAAGTCAATTAATATATGAGAATGTGGTCATTCAATGTAAGGTGGACTAGGTCCACTATATTAATAAAGACCCACTATGGTAGTTGGATGTAATAAATGTGAGAAGGCTCTCTAGAAGGTTCCTAGGAGATAGGGAGAGATATATAAAGAAGTATAGGCAATGTAATAAAACATAGTGAAGAATATTGTGATTGTACAAGCAAGGATTGCTTGAGGAGTTTTATCCTTCCATAATGATTAATATATGGTGTTACCCTACCTCAAGGGTTTTCTCTATTTCTTGTGTTCATGTTATGGTGAATGGTTTATTCTTGGTATTATTGAAGTATATTTGCAGATCTGGTATAGGTACTTAACACCCACCTATTCCATTGGCTCATAATACAGTTTTCCACCTTGGCAATTGTTTTACAGTTTTTCGGGTCCCAAATTTCCAGGGTCATTTTGAGGCCCTAAATGACATTTTTTTGAAGTTTTGGGGCCCAAGAAATAGCTTATAGATTTATCTTGGACCCAGTAAAAATGTGTTCTTATCAGCTATACCTTTCCAATGAGATATCGTGCGCCCCAAACAAAGATCATATGCAAAATGTATTCCCTTGGGAAGTTGACGTATCAACTACCCCCATCAAGGCCTGCAAAGCTTTTGTCGTTTAATCTTCTAGGGTTAGAGTTTTATATTTTCATTATGTTAAAAAGGACTTTGGAGCCTCATTTTAAACATCATCTTCTTGTGAATGAGCGTAGCCATCACATCTCTTCTCAGAGATAAACTGTCGCCATTCTAATGAGTCATTAACTCTATTTTTTTACAGTTTTTGTACATTTCTCTCATTAATAGAAATTTGGTATTATTGTATCTATCTGTTTCTTGCAATATAAATGTGTATTTCATTGTTATATCTCCACCTTCATTTTGTTCTCAAAACAATTTGGATTAGTGGTATCAGAGCAAACTGCTCCTTGTCGTTTCTTAGTGCATGTTCCTTACAAGGTCAGGGTATAGAGAGTTGGGTTTCGATATAGTTTCTCTTGAGTACAACCACTCTCTCTAGCCCAACCTACCTCCCATGGTGGAAGAAAAGAGAGATGCGGGAGCATAATATTCTATTCAACTATTGCTAGAGGAAGCCATCACATGACAGAGGGATGAAATGATGGAGATTTTTTTCGAAATCCTTCGACAATTGTCGACAAGAATAGATGTGTCTTCATAAAGAAACCACTTTGGAGGCACTGCCCATTTCAAGGTACAAGTTAATTTTGATATTCTTGTGTTTGAAGGTTAGATGGATGAAGATGCTTTGGAAAAGTGATTAAATCTGCTAGAAGGTTATTTCTATGTCCACAATTTTTCCGATAGAGAAAGGATTACATTTGCACTCCTTAAGGATGCCCCCCATGTCAAATATTGGTGGGAAACTTACGAGGAGTAAAATTCCACAGAAGATTCAAGAATATATGGGGTCGAGCCCATTTGAGATTTTTTATGGATGCAGTCAAGGAAAAATATTACCCTGTTGGAAACTATGATGACCAATACATGAGATGGACCATGTTGCATCAAGAGAAGGGCCAAACAGTGTTGGAGTTCACAAATACCTTTCATACCTTGCGCACCAAGTTGGGTATATAATACTTCGACTGACATCTGGTTCTAAAATACCACGTGTCTCTACACAGGTACATCCAAACCGAAATGGAGTTTCTAGACATCTCATCATTGGGAGCCGCTTATCGATATGTTGTCAAGATCGAACATAAATTTAAGCAACAAAACAAGCGAGAGTTCGGGTCTGCAAATATGCAACAATAAAAGTATGGTAAAGACGACCCTAAATCACAAAAAAACCAACCTCAAGACAACCATTCTAAGCTGCAGGAAAAGAAGGGTAATGGGAAGAAAAATAAGGACACTAAGAAGTGGCATGACTTCCAAAAAATCCCTTGGCACAACATTGATGAATTTCGCTTGAAATAGTCATTGGTGGTCAAGCTCAAAGAAACAAATTTGATCCCCTACTTAGACCTTGATTCAAAAAACAATAAAAGGAGACAGATCATTGATGCAGAAACCACTGCTAATGTCATGACCACAATAATCCAACTGGAAGAACCATAGAATCTTGAGGAGGGGGAGCACCTCTTCCATTCACAGATGTGGGTCAAGGGGACCCTGCTACATTTCATTTTTGATAGCAGAAGCCAAAAGAACCTCATCTTAGTATAGTTCATCAATAAGTTGTATTTTTTGACAACACCAAACCTGCAACCATACAACATTGGGTGGCTTCGCCAAGGACAAGATATTCATGTCAACCAACAATGTCGCCTGTACTACGACATCAATCCCTTAAAGGATGAGGTACTGTGTGATGTTTCCCCACTGGAAGTCTGTGATTTTATTTTATTCCAGCCATATATGTAGAAGCATCATGTTGTTTATGAGTCTCGACCCCGTAGTATCATTGTTACTCTAGGATACTAGAGGTAGTTTCGACCACCATCCTGACAAAACAATGCCACAAATTAATCTCTGATACTACAAAGTTTAGCCTCTTCGTTATCTAGTCAAAATATGAACAGAAGGACATTGCAACCATTAACCTCATCCTAAGACCTTTCTATCCAACAGAAGCAGATCAAAAATATTGTAGAAGATCATAAATACATTCTGGCTTCACCTACAAGGGTGCCTCCACACTGTCCAGTCAAGAAAAATAATAACAGAGCCCTTCATACTCTTCATGTTGCATATTCATTGATAGAGTCCTCCCACACTCAGGTAGATCATGCAGCTATATTGGTTGAATAGATACAAAACCTCCAACAATAGGTTCATGACAACCTTCAACAAGCTAAGAAGGACAACTTCTTCAGCAAGGCAAGCAACCCACCAAGGTTCAGATTCAATCAAAGATTCCCCATCTCCCGCGGGAAATCGACGTAATGGAGACCATTTATTCATAAGGGAGGAAGAATGATATAGATAGATATCGGTGTCCACCCACCTATTCCATTGGATCTAAATACATTTTCCCATCTTGGCAGTTTTTCTACAGTTTTTTAGGTCCCAAACCTATGGGGTCATTTTGAGGACCTAAACGACATTTTTTTTTTATGTTTAGAGGCCTTAGAGAAGACGAAAGGCTCTGGCCTGGGCCTAATATCAATGTGTTCTTCTCATCTAGACCTTTCCAATGAGCTATTATGCTTCCCAAATGAAGATCGTATGCAAAAGTTACGCCCTCGAGAACTTGATGTATTAACTACCCCCATGAGGGCCTGCAAACCTTTTGGCGTTTCATCTTCCAAGGTTATTGTTTTGGATTTTCATTATGTTAAAAAGGCCTTTGGAGCCTCATTGTAAACATAATATTCTTGGGAATGAGTGTAGCCTTCACATCGCTTCTAAGAGATAAGCTTCCACCAATCCAATGACTCGTTCACTCTATTTGTTTTACAGTTCTTGTACATTTCCCTCGTTAATAGAAATTTTGTGTTACTGTATCTATCTGTTTCTTGCAATATTTATGTGTATTTCATTGTTATATCTTCGCCTTCATTTCTTTCTCAAAATAATTTGGATCAATCAAGTTCTAGTTCAAATATGAACAATCAAGATTCAACCCTTAGGCTTCCCGTGTTTCATGGGATGGGAAGAGATTATGCAAAAGAACATTGGTTCACTTGTGAAGTAATGTGGTCTGTGAAATGAGTCACAGATGAGGCATCTAAGATTTCATAGTTGGAGACTACATTCAGAGATATAACTTTAACATGGTACATGAAGTATAAATTTACTACACCGACAAGACATGCAAGGTCACTCATAGAGATAAAGAGAGATCTCCTTAGAGAATTCCAGAAACTCAAGTCAAAGTCATAGTGTATAATTGAGATCAAGGAGATTAAGAAACAAGTTGGAGAAACCCTGTGGGACTATGACCAATGGTTCAAGTTCCTATTGGATAGACTAACATATCAGATCTAATATTGTAATGTCCCCAAGGTCGAGCCTAGTTGTAAATCTGGTGTATGAAATGAATTGTAAATATATGTTATAGGCAGGTGAGCCAAGTTGGTATAAGCCAGTGGGCTTATGTGATTGTTAGGCCAGAGAGCCTAAGGGTTGGAGGCCAAGGGCCTGATCTTGTACTTGTATGTATGCAGAACATTTAATAAAATTGAAAACACTGCCAGGTGCAGACCGACCACGATGAATGAGTGAAGGGGGACTGAGCATCCAAAGAGTGGGCAAGGAATTAGGGGTTGGAAGGTGGGAAAAAGGGGATAAGTGTTTAGCCTAGGGGGATTAGGCCTGGGAATAATATTTTATTATTATTCCAAAAGAACATGTGCAATTTATATTTTTTATCCTAAGTTCCTGACCAAGGAAGGTGATGTGTGCTGGTGGAACGCATGCAGTTCCATGGGTGACAAGTGTCAACCCTGGCGCATGCGAATAAAACGGCCAGGATGAGCCCTAAGAAGGGTCCCTCCTCCATTCTACCCGATTTCTTGAATGCGTACAGAGCCCTGGATAGTACGACCAATCCGACCCCTGCAAATAAATCCTCGTGCATTCCTGAGAGTCAAAAATCCCATGTTGTCTTTGATAATCGGTGTGCATCCTCTATCCAACTGATCGAACCCATGCGTGGAGGATCTGTTCCGAAGCCGTGACCGTGAGACCGTCCTGTGATTGCTGAACCAGTTTGGGAAAGCCTGTGTCTATTTTCCTCATGGGTTGTTGTGACCACGCAGTACTGGACTGCGTGTGGCTTGTTGGCCTGTGAGCGAATCTCTCCAGGTGAGAGAGTGTGCAGAGGAAGGAGAGGACTCCTGGAAGGAACCCTGTAGCTGTCACAGAGCTCGGAGACTTTCGGTTTGGTCTGTTGCTGTAACCCAAGGCAAGGGAGGTTAGCAGTCGAAGGATTGTCCAGGTGACAGAGAAGGTGTATACTCCTGGGGTGTAACAGGCATGTGGGGAATGAGGGTCTGTGGGCAGTGAGCGTGAGAGTTTCCTGGGAGAGAATCCCATCCTTGTGGATGTGTGATGTTTTCCCTGTAACCTCAGCCTAGCCTAGGATTCCTTGTCTAGGGGTGGAGCTTAGTCCCAGCTCAGGGGTGACCCACTACTGAGCTTGATGAACAGTGCAGTCTAAGGCTGAGAGGTTCGTGGAAGTCCTGCACTTGGTTGGTGGAATCTACCACTGTTAAAAGATAAGTATCTGATTATGCTTTATTCATGTTTTGCATGACTGTGCTTCTTATCTTACCATGAATTCCGCTATGTATATGAATTAATATTAAATGCTATTGATTGTTAATTATAGCAGTAAATAATATGTTTTACTCTGATCTTAAATGTGTTTGTTTGTTTAAATGCATGTGGATTATATAATTCCTGTATGAAATATGTACAAAGTGGTGTTATAGATTTCTTTTAAGAGAATTTAAGCCTTGGTAGCCAAACAAGGTGGTGCGCTACAGTTTGGTATCAGAGCCAAGGTTTCGACACTGAGCCTAGATGGGCCAGTGGAGCAGTCTTTGGACCAAGAGTGCGAGGGAAATTGGGCCTGGAAGGCCAATTTCGAACCCTGGTTTTCTCCGAAGTGTCAAGGAGTTACTTGACGAGTTTTTAAGCTCAGGAGGTTTAACGGCATGTGAAACCGCAACTGGTGTGGTCTATGGCCATAGGGAGATAGGTCTCCACACCAATAGCGTTATAACCTTAGGATCTACTCGGGAGGGGAGGTGAACCCTCGTGACCGTCAGATCTGGAGAGTGTGGAGAGTGTGTGCAGGGTTTAAATCCCTTTTGAATTGCACAGGAGTGTGGGATTTGCGATACGTGAACTCCCAAAAACCCAAAAAAATAAAAAAAATAAAAAAAATCGAGAAGATCTATACCGTAGATTGTGGGAAGGTAGTTGACCATTCGATTCGACGGAGGAGAAAACCGTAGATTTCGAGATTTTGGCAGATGGAGGTTCGAGATGTGGGGTGCATGAACTCTCGATGCCCGAAACCCTGAAATGCCGAAAAGATATGCGTCGTTGATTTGAGGAGGGGATCTGACCGTTGGATTCCTTGCTTGGAATGGACGTGGGTGCATGAATGCGTACCACGTGCCAGTGAGTCAAGAAGACAGGTGAGAGTGGTGGGACCCGATGACGTCACCAAAGGTGACGTGGACCCTCCTGAACATACCACGTGCCACTGTGGTGAAGGGCGATAGCTATGCTGGGGGCTGGAGAATAAAGTAATTCGTGATTTCGGGGATTCGCGAGATAAGAGCACAAGAGCTCGACATTGAAACTCATGAAGTCGCAAGTAGCGAGAACGCGAGGAGAAAATTCAACATCACTTCTCGGGGTTTCGTGAAAGGGAGGTGCTAGGGTTGGACACCACAACTCGTGAAGGTGCGAGTAGCGAAGAAGTGTTGGCACTTAGCCCTAGACTACGGTCATGCGTAGTAGATGCTAGAGAGAAGGAAGCCATACCTGCATCACATGGAATTTGCAGAGCCGAACGAGAGCTCAGAAAACTTATTTGAATCGAAACGTCTTTTGTACTTGTTCGTATTAGCTTATAAATGTTGTGGATTATACGTGAATTTTTAATGGCCTGACGAACTTCGAATTGAATTGCACAGTGCATGTGTAGAGTTCAATGAGAGTCAGAACTCCAGTTAACCAATGCCGAGTATGGAGTGGGAAAAGGTGCAGATTGCCCCTGAAATAGAGGACGAACGAGAAGGAAGGGATGTCAATGTGGAAGTGGAAGGATCGAACTCCAATGGGCATGGAAAAGAGAAGGATAAGGAAGGACATATGATAAAACTCATCGAAGGATTGCAGAAAGATGCCCAGGCTCGCCTAGCTGATAGTCGAAAGCTCATGAAAATCAAGGATCGATAGGGTGAATTCAACTTAAAAATGTTGAAGAGCCTAGAAAGAATAGAAAAGAAATTGGAGAAAGGGAGTGACACAAGCAAATCAAGAAGTGTCAGAACCCCTGAGAGGAGAAGAAGATCGAGGAGTGGTAACATACAATACCGTCTCTCCCTGAAGCATTTTGGCAAAGAAACATACAATAATTCAAGCTCGTCTCCTACCAGAAAACACCGAAAATCTGGAAGGGATGAATTGAAAGGGGAAATCAACAAGATTAAACCGCCTACATTCGATGTTGAACATAAGAAGGAGGAAGATGCTGTTACCCATGATTTTGGTCATCATGATGATGTATTAATGATAGTGTACTCAGGCTCTTCATAAGAACTTTCTCCCGAGAAAAAATATTTTTTTCTCTTTCCTGAAATCTCATTTTTGAAGGAGGTTCGTAGGCTGCTAATACATTTTCCTGCGAGAATGACCTATTCTCATAGGCTGCCTTAAGCCAGAGTGCGAGAAGTTCGCACTGTGTTGAACTGCTAGGGTGCGAACTCTTTCTGAAGCAAGGAAAAAGATGAATTCTCGATGCTTCTAGAAGGGAATCTTCTAGAAGGATGAGATGGAATTCGAATGGTTATCCTAGTACTGGATTCCCTGATATTTTGGGATCATTCTTATCCAAGTAACTAATTCATTCTCTCCTATATATTGAGGGAATTCTCATGGAAAAGGTTAAGCAAGGTTAAGCAAGGTTAAGCAAGATTCATTGGAGAATTAGTAAAAGAATTGTGTGAAGGACTGAAGCTACAACAGCTTGGAGACTCCAACAATTTTATCCAAAGGGGTTGATCTTCTTCATGCAAGTGAGCAAGTGTGTGTGTCGAAGCCAAGGGCCATCGAAAGGAAGTTTACAACATCAAGGCTCAGGTTGTAATCTTTACTTTCCATTAATATGATACAATAATATGTCCCTTTCCCATAAAGCTATTTCCACTTTATTGTATAATTCCTTGATCATATACATAGATTGAACGTTGAATAGATTGTGCTTTCTTTACTTTGGTTGGTTTGTGTTGTCTTGGTCTTGACTGCACGAGAGCACTGGAGCGAAGCGGGAGCAACAAAGACCATAGGAAGCGATAATAAGGTATGTTATTAGTTCTTTCCTCCTATTTAATTCAATGGTCAAAATCTAGGGAAAGAGTCATGTTCTATCTTGCTTTGTTCTAGATACAGGTGGATCTAGGGAGATCGATTAGTGTCCGCACCTATGGATTTATCCAATAACAAAATTGGCAAATCCACTGGGGAACAATTCCATTTTCTTTGTGGCTTTTGGTGTTTTTTTGTGGCCATTTTCTCTGGTTTTACTTTTCTCCTGTCCTATTAGTCTCTGAGTCTTCAGGATATCCTGATAGACCTTCTGGGTCCAGAAGCCTTTTTAAAATTTGCTTCATTTTTCAAATTTTTGATTATGTTCAGGCATTCTCGCACTGTACTTCATTGCAGCTTGCAAGAATTAGTAGGGTTCGCACTCTACCTTTAGGTTTCAGTGCGAGGTTCTCGCACCTTGCTCAAGGGTCACCTATGAGAATCAATGATTCTCGCATTATGTAATACTGCCTGCCTGCGAACTCATATTGTCAAAAATTTGGATTTGAGTTTTGGTATTTCCAACTGCCCAGATCAATTTGATTGTCTCTTATGAGTTTCTTGGACCATTGATTGATGTATTTCTTGTCTTCGTTTGCATGCATGAACAGTCTTAGGATTTCAAGGCTCTTCTTGTCACTTTTGTCTTGACTTTCATTTCTTGACTTTTCTTGGCAAAACCATTCTCTCTGATTTTAGATTTTGAGTGTGTTTGATTAGTTGAGAACCAGTGATTGGTTGAAAGTTGAGTGCTTGGTATTTATCATTTTCTTTGTTTGAAAGGTCATTTATTCTTATGCAATTAGGAAGACTACTTTGGTTTGGTCTTTATTTTTGCTTTCATTGAAAGAGCAGATTGGGTGTTTATCATTGCTTGTTCATTTGGTTTTTGATTTTTTGTACTCTCGCTATCATAGTGTGGGTCATTTTTGACAAGTGAACAAAAGTTTTTCTTTCAAAAAATTATTTTCATTTTAGAAAACATTGAAAATCAAATTATTGAGATTGTTGAAGTATTTGAAAAAGACACAATAGAGAATTGTCATTTGATAAGTGATTGTTTGCATTTGCATTTTAAAGGAAATTTTGCATTGTAGTTCAAGGTTGATCTGGAAAAATTTCTCTCTCTCCCATACATAGGATTCATTGAATGAAAAGTAATATATTTCATTCTCATCCTTGCATTGTTAGGTAAGAGTCATACAACATAAGTTTCACTTCCGTTTCCTTTGAGTAAACAACAACTCTTAATAACACTGCATAATCATAAAATTTATCTAGTAACTCTTTTCTAGGGATCTATTACACCAAAATTTAGCTAGGCTAGCGCTTTGGAGTAGGAAGAGAGATACACTCTCCAAAAGCACAAAACACACAATAGCATCTTGTGTTAGGGAGTGTTAAATTCCATTTGCAACATCTTGTCCTGGGAAGCCCTTCTCACACAAGGGTCAAACACTAGGTCGCATTGATATTGGCAGAGTTATTCACCCTTCTTTGTTGATATCAGTGTAGAGATTGCACGTATTACAGGGATCACTTGGAGGCATACCCACAATGATTAGTGGAAGCCTTTTGAGTTGATTGTGGGCTAGATACCCTGCCCTTGCGTGTGGATCGGACTGTCGACTGTTCTCCCGAGATTTATTGTTGTTGGTGGTGACCTTAGTGGCCTATATTTCTAGGTTCTTACCCGAGGTGACTTTTGAGGGGAAAGTCTTCATGGTACCTGGAATTGACGTTGACCAAACTCACTCGGGCTCCTTGGAGGATATACCCATGATTGTGTGTGGGAGCTTGCACCAGGGTGTAAGTCCGTTAAGCAGGTCATCAGCGTAACTTTTCCAGCCTAGCCCAACCCCTTCTCATCTCGTTGTTGCGACGTTGGATTTCATCACCAACTAGTGGCTTCGAAATTAGAAGGTCTTGTTTTCATGGTGATTGCTTCCTAGATTTTGTTTACTAGCGCGTGTTGTTTGTTTCTCGAAGTTGACCATAGGATTTTCTTCACGAAGTTTGTTACTCGTTTACAATAGCTCCCCCACGTCGTTCATGTAGAATGCAGGGTTTATCTCCAAAGCATCTGGACAGTTCTCAACCCTTGCCTATAGGTACACCTGAGGGATCTCCTCGGCTAAGTGAAGCCACAGTCGTCACCACACCACAAGTGGAACAAACTGACTCTCTAGAACCTTTCCGAATTACCAATACTTGAGAGGATTTTCTACTTCACCCTGGTTATGAGCGACCATTTATGCGACTGAATTCTTCCGGAGAATTAGTCTTTACATATTCTAGATCACTCATTGGGCCTTTCCCGGCATTGAAGGCCAAGATCCTTTTTTGTCTACAGGTGTTTTTCGAAGGGACCTTTTTGGTCCTGGTTCGCTTGTGGTCTCCGAAATCAAACCTCTAGTGTTTTCTAAGACAAAGACTGTACCGTTGACTACCACTTATCACTTTACTGTCCCTGCCAAAATGGCCCATCTCACAGATACTACGAGTGTCCAAACCGGGTTCACTACATCTAGTCTTGCTCCTATAAACACAACAAATGCCCAATGTCACTCTGACACTACCACCCAGATACCGTGCGTTGAATGCTTCTATTCCAACACCTCCGCAAACCCCATCCGGTTCTCCAGGTGGTCCTTCTTTTCCTAGGCACCCTATTCCCGGTTTTATTCCGACACTCCCTCAATTTCCTTCTGGAAGACCTTTCTTATCTTCCACTGGCAATCCTAATCTTAGTGGCACTATCCCGTCCATTACACCAAACTTGTAGATTCTCGTTGGTGGACAAGGTGGTTTGATTCAACTTCCTCTTACCGGACACATTCCAATTACTACACAACCTTCGATTGGGACACAACTTCCAGTTGGAACTCCGCCTACAATAGGGGGACCAACCCCACCTTTTGGACAAAATATACCTCCCTCTTTGGCCCAGTATTGGAATCAGATGATACAAAATCCTCCTCAAATGACTGGGGGGCAGCAATTGTCTGTCCCTACTATAGGCCAACCATATCCAGGTATACCCAATTCTATTTGGGGTACGGATGCTCAAACTCATGTCCCCACTCAGATTTACAATCCCTAGAGCTACTATCCTCTCCAACCACCACCGAATCTACCTGGGTCTTCCCATTATGCGCAGACTTCTTACGGTCCTACTTGTTTGCCGACAGAGCTTCCACCCCAAAGCCACCAGTACCCGCAGGTGAATCGACAGTTACATTTTCTCGCTACTTTGGATTTGCCGGATTTGTCTAGGATTTTAAATGATCCTATTCATCACTCTCCCCAATGGCCTGTTATTCCATCCAAGCTTCCATCAGACATTCCTAAATTCGACGGAAAAGTGGGAGAGGACCTGAACAATCACGTTATGAATTTTCACCTATGGTATTCATCCAACTCGTTGATGGATGACTCTATTCGTTTACGTCTTTTTCAACGAACCCTTACTGGTTCTTCTGTGAAGTGGTATATCGAATTGCCACGAGGTTTCTTCTCTGATTTCAACACCCTAGCTATGGCTTTCCTTACACATTACCAATTACCGATCCATTATGATACCGGGACTGAGATTTTGACTTCCTTCAAATAGACTAAAGACACTCATATATCGGATCATATCCATGAGTGGCGAAGGAGACGCTGTCTCATTAAACTTGAGCTCCCCGATCAGTTACTAGCAGAATGGTTTACAAAATCATTTGTGAACGAAATCGGTAAGGACATTTCCATGGGTGGCGTTGTCACGGAAGAGCAGGCTATAAGTCGTGCTTAGTATCTTGATCTCGTTTATTCACAAACGAGAACTCTTTATGATTTACTACCTGATTTACCTCATCCTAATGCTTCCAGCACTTCAACTACTCCAACTGCCTCGCATGCGACTGATGGTGTGATTGGTCCTGCTCAAACTCAATCACATTCTGTTTCAAGAACACACCCTAAATATTCTTCTTCTAATGTTCAAAATGCTCCGTCTCCTGCCAATCCCATCGACAAAACTTCTGAGGTAAATGCTGTCCAATCTACCCCAGCCGGTAAAAAAAAATCTAAAAAGGGGAGAGGTAAGAATAAGGAGGGGAAAAATAATAATCAAACAAAGAAAACTAAAACCACTCCTGTTGAAGATCGGGATAAGCGCAAACCACGATACCCTTGCCTTATATGTGGTTTGCGCTTATCCCGATCACTAAGTTCCTTCAAGGAGCTCCAAAACCACCTGCGCCGGCTGTCTTGTCCCAACCCTTCCCATCTCAACAACAGGCTCAATTGGTCATTCACGACCAACCCTCCTCTTCTACGACATCATATGTTTTGATGTGTAATGGTGATTCTAAGCAGAACAAAGTTGCACTCAGTACTCGAGCCAAAGATTATTCTCCATCTAAGGAGAAGGTTGATGATTTACCTCCTTCATTGGTCCAACCCTCTCCCGTGACTCCACCTACTAACGGTCCTCTTCATCTCGAATGACCGAGCCTCGACATAGTTCTACGACCCCCCCCAAAGGGTGTCGTATGGAAATCGACTTTCAATCCTCATGCTCGTGCAGCCCAGAACTACAACATTGTTGAAGATCTATCCCAAGCACCTTCAGCGATGTCAGCCCTTGAAGTCCTTCAGTCTTGTTCTGCATAATGGAAGGCACTGTTGAACGCTATAGGTGGCATTGACTCGACAAATATGAATTTAATAGTCTTTGACTTGGAATATCACATTCCAAGGTTACCCCCTCAACTCACGTTTCAAATCTAAGTGGTTGTCTCCGACAAAAACATTTGCCGAACTGTTATGGACGAGGGTGCCTCAACTTGTGTTATGTCTCTTGCTTGTTGGAAAACCATTACCTCTCCTCCTTTGAATGAATCCCAGAACACTCTTAAAGCCTTCAATGGCTCCGGTTTTATGCCCTACGGTGTTCTTCCTTTGTTTCCCATCACGTTAGAAGGTAAAACGGTCCAAGTCGAAGTGGAAGTCTTTGATGCTCCCCTTGATTATAATCTTCTACTTGGCCGCAGCTGGATCAATTCCATGCGCGCCGTTGTGTCAACACTTTTCCATGTAGTACGTTTCCCTCATCAAGGAAAGGTTGTTGTCGTTGACCAACTTGCCTTCTTCAATTCTGATACCCGTATTGGCAACGTACCGTTTATTGCTAAAACCCCACTGGGTTATGAGAACGTTGGTGTAGGCCTTTTAAAAAACTCCTCATTAATGGGTACTTTTCCCATTCCACCACCCGATGTTCCACGCTCGTCAGTTTCTTCTATCAACATGATCTCCACTATGCCTCACGAACTTCCTACGTCTCACCACCCTTGTATTGTCCCTGACCCTGGAGATCATCTTCGTTTTGATGATGCCATGCCGTTAAGTCCGGTTGAATGTGCTTATCAATCCATTCAATTGGCAACACCTTCTACCCCCTCTCTTGATGAGTTGTCTCCCGATCCTTTCCATGTTGTTTTTCCCACTGACGAGATGATCATGTCCATCATGGAGGACACCCCTTGGGATGATGGGCATCATCGTTCCATTCTCTTTATGGAACAACACACTCTTGAGAACTACCAACGGATTTCGACTCCATCGACTGTTGTTGTTATCTTGATAGTTCCCGCAACTACACATGATGTGTTTGCTGAAGGGAACTTAAGCAATATCTTGCCCACGATTCCCATTGACATATCCATCAAACCTGAGATTGTCGAAAATGTCCATATTGGAGCTTCGTGTTCTTCCAACGAAATTGTCACCTATACGTCTCTTTTCAAATAATTTTGTGACATCTTCGCCTGGAGTTACGAAGAGATGCCAGGTATCGACCCTGAAATTGTTGTACATGAGATAAAGACATACCCCGATGCTAAACCCGTCCGACAACGCCTTTGTCCAGTTCACCCACGTAAAGCGGCTGCTATCAAGCTCGAAGTTGAGAAACTTCTGAAATCTGGCTTTATTTATCTGGTGGCTCTTGCAGAATGGGTTTCCAATCGTGTCCCAATTGACAAGAAAGGAGGCAGTATTCGTGTATGTGTTGATTATAGGGATATTAACAAAGCTTGTCCCAAAGACAAATTTCCTACCCCCTTCGTTGATCAGATTGTCGATGATTGCGCCGGAAGTGAAATTTTCTCTCTCATGGATGGTTTCTCTGACTATAATCAAATTAACATTGCTCCTGAGGATCAACATAAGACTGCTTTTATTTGTCCTTGGGGTACTTTTGCCTATCAGAAACTCCCTTTTGGTCTTAAGAATGCGGGCGCAACTTTTCAACATGCTATGTCTTATGCTTTTCATGATATCAAACACATCATTCAACCCTATTTGGATGATTTACCCGCCCATTCTATGAGCATAGTCGATCACCCTACCCACCTCCGAGCCATTTTCGTTCGCTGTCGGTTCTACCGTATACGTTTAAATCCTCATAAGTGTGTTTTCTGTGTAGAATCTGGCCGTCTTCTAGGTTTTATTATTTCGCATCATGGGATTTGGGTGGATCCTTTGAAGGTTGAGGAGATCCTTAATCTCCCTCCTCCTTCTACACTGCGCCAGTTGCAAATTTTGCAGGGGAAAGTAAACTTTCTTTGTCGTTTTATCCCTAATTACGCCGAGATCACTTGTGGTTTTACACGGCTACTAAAGAAAGATTCAGAGTTCGTCTGGGATACCATTGCCAACAATGCTTTTGAAGCTTTGAAGTTGTCCCTAACGCAAGATCCGCTTCTCTTTCCTCCCGATTACAGTCACGATTATTTCCTTTATATTGCTGCCTTGGAGTACACTATTGGCATGGTTCTCGTCCAAGAGGATGATGCGCACGATGAACATGTTATTTACTACTTGAGTCGAAGTCTCACCCCAACTGAAATCAAGTATCAACATGTCGAAAAACTGGCCTTGGCTGCTGTTCAAGCCGTCCAACGCTTCCGGCACTATATCCTCTCACGTAAGACTACAGTGATTTCTCATTGCAACCCTATGCAACATATTTTGACATGTCAATTGCTAGGGGGAAAATACTCCAAATGGATTGTCATACTCCAGGAGTTTGACTTGGAATTCGACCAAGCCAAGTCCAAGAAATCCTTAGTTTTTTCTGATTTGATATGTGATTTTCCTCATTCTGCAACGGAAAATGCAGTCGATTCATTACCTGATGAATCTCTTTTCCTTCTTAGCACTGATGATCTTTGGTATGGGGATATCATTATATATCTTCAAACCTAGACTTTCTGGCCTGCTTTGTCTAGTACTGAACGACGTCGCATACGCTATCAAACTCGTCAATACATTATCCTCGGGGATACTCTTTATCGTTGGGGGATTGACTTTGTTTTTTGACATTGTCTACGTTCGACAAAGCCGAGAAATCTCTGAATGACTACCATTTCGGAGCATGTGGTGGTTATATGTCTGGGTATGATACTGCCCAGAAGATATTACGCGCAGGATATTTTTGGCCTTCTTTGTTTAACGACTGCATTATTGCCGTTCAGAAATGCCATGCCTGCCAGACCTACAATCAGAAAATTCGGTCACATCCTGCTCCTCTTCATCCTGTGGTCTCAGTTGGTCCTTTTGCGAAATGGGGCATCGATTTCATGACATGTCACCCTCACTCGGTTGGGGGGCATGGTTACATCATTGTAGCCATTGATTACTTTACGAAATGGGCCGAGGTGATGCCAACATTCAACAATACCGGAAAGACTGTAGTTTCTTTTTAATCACGTCATAGCTCATTTTGGTGTTCCCCAAGCTATCATCACTGATCATGGTAGCCACTTTAGGAATTTTATGATGTCCAAACTTACTGAGAAGTTGGGTCTTCGTCATGATAACTCAACGCCCTATTATC
>ML794612.1:184062-244318 GCA_009831015.1 Picea engelmannii
CAGCAAACCATAAGAACGCAGGTTGATAACGGAGTTCGGCACAACTTTTGCCTACGTCTCCGGGCCTTTTCTTTGTGGGGGAGGCTTCTTTATTTCTGCTCAAGTGCTCAAAATTACATCTCAACAATGCCAAATGGCTACAACACTGATTTGGTCTTGTTGTCCCAGATCTCAAGAACCTTGCAAAAGAAACGACATGCAAAACTGATGCTCCAAGCTCCCAGAAACGATCCGACAGCGTCTCCACCTCAAAGGCTTTCCTGCATCAAACTGACTTTGGCTTGGCTTTCCTTCAGCATAAATCTGCTCTGAATGACTGTGTTTGGCCTCAAACAGGCCTGGTTTATATAGGCTTGGAGTTGGTTTCACATCCCCAACTTCCTCCAAGAATCTGGCCTCCAAAAATGCCCAATATCCCCCAAAAATGGAAGAAATCTGCTAATAATAGGCACAATTATTAATAAAAACCAAATTCTTTAATATAAAACCCACTTTATAATATAGTTGGGCGCTAGCCCCTTATGTCACGCACGCGCCCCTTTTAACTCGGTCGTATGGTGCGGCCCATGTGGCCGAGCGCCCTTTATTTGCGCCCCCCTGTCAACTAGCTCTCGGTCCTGTGGCAATGGCATATGGCCCCGTGGATTAACACCCCGCGGTTTATGTGGTAGATCCCGTGTCGTATGGGACTGTTGGCGCGTCCATGGGCCATCGGTTATAACAAAAAACCCGCGCGCATGTGCCGCTCACCCGGTTATATGACACAACAGTATAACCAAGGGCTGGGGCTAGGCCCCGGCCCTTTCCCCCGCGGGCTTAAATCATGTTCTAATTCAAATATAATATTTGCCGTGTGCTTAACAAGAATCACCCCACGGACTTCCGGTTAGCCCGACTACACCGGTCCTTTGCCTGCCCGGAGGTCGCGGGTTCGACCCCCGGCGCTACCAAACCAATTTTTATAACATATAACCAACGAACCAATGAAGAGGTGCCACATGGCAGCCCTTGACTGGGCCACGTGGCACCCTTACCAACCAATTGAATCATGCCACGTGTCAACACGTGATTTGCCCACGTCTGCCGCCACGTCGTCTCTGTCGTACTGCCACGTCGTCGATCGTACTGCCACCTGTCATCCCATGTGTCTGCCCCGTCAGCGTGCCACGTCAGCAGATGACGTCATCCTGCCACGTGTCACCGTGTCAGTGGTGACACGTGTCACCTCAGTACTGGTCCGACCGTACGCCAAATATGCCAAATCCATATGACACGTGTCGCGTCCTGGTGATGCCACGTGTCCCATGTATAGACCTGCCACGTGTTGCCTTCTGGAGCCTCCACGTCAGCTGTACGAACGTGCCACGTCAGCTGTACGGACGTGCCACGTGGACTGTACGGACTGTACAGTCATCCCCTTTTTTTGTCTGTTTGACTTTTCAGACAGAATACGATATCTTCTCCATACGGACTCCGTTTGACAAAGTAAATATACCACCGGAATCAGGAAGACGAGACGGACGCAATGGCACAGGTTTCTTTGCATTCCGAGCACTTTCATTTTTGAGCATTTTTCAAGCCCTATCAGGCTTCTGGATCCGATTTCGGATTAGATATTCTGCAGATGCTTGGTTGTTCGTAGGTTTCCAATTAGGTGTGCTCCTGGTTCTCGACACACACATGCAGCTTACAAAGTCTATCAGTTGTCACTGGTTCCAACCTCATACTTTGGGGGGAATTCTGTTACCCATGATTTTGGTCATCATGATGATGTATTAATGATAGTGTACTCGGGATCTTCATAAGAACTTTCTCCTGAGAAAAGTTACTTTCTTCTCTTTCCAGAAATATCATTTTTGAAGGAGGTTCACAGGCTGCTAATACATTTGCCTACGAGAATGACCTATTCTTGTAGTCATTCTCACAGGCTGCCTTAATCCAGGGTGTGAGAAATTCGCACTGTGTTGAACTGCTAGGGTGAAAACTCTTTCTAAAGCAAGGAAAAAGATGAATTCTCGATGCTTCTAGAAGGGAATCTTCTAGAAGGATGAGATGGCATTCGAATGGTTATCCTAGTACTGGATTCCCTGATATTTTGGGATCATTCTTATCCAAGTAACTAATTCATTCTCTCCTATANATTGAGGGAATTCTCATGGAAAAGGTTAAGCAAGGTTAAGCAAGATTCATTGGAGAATTAGTGAAAGAATTGTGTGAAGGACTGAAGCTACAACAGCTTGGAGACTCCAACAAGTTTATCCAAAGGGGTTGATCTTCTTCATGCAAGTGAGCAAGTGTGTGTGTCAAAGCCAAGGGCCATCGAAAGGAAGTTTGCGACATCAAGGCTTAGGTTGTAATCTTTACTTTCCATTAATATGATACAATAATATGTCCCTTTCCCATAAAGTTGTTTCCACTTTATTGTATAATTCCTTGATCATATACATAGATTGAACGTTGAATAGATTGTGCTTTCTTCACTTTGGTTGGTTTGTTTTGTCTTGGTCTTGACTGCACGAGAGCACTGGAGCGAAGCGGGAGCAACAAAGACCATAAGAAGTGATAATAAGGTATGTTATTAGTTCTTGCCTCCTATTTAATTCAATGGTCAAAATCTAGGGAAAGAGTCATGTTCTGTCTTGCTTTGTTCTAGATCCAGGTGGATCTAGGGAGATCAGTTAGTGTCCGCACCTATGGATTTATCCAATAACAGATGCCGAAACATGGTTGCTAGGTATGAAGAAATATTTCCAACTGTAGAATTATTCTGCCTATGCAGAAGGAAGAATTGCAATGTACCAGCTGAAAGGAAAAGCATCCATGTGGTGGGATCAGTTGGTGCAGGTGCAACACATCAGAGAGAAAGAGGTCACTTGGAAGGAATTTAAGAGGTATTTCGAGAAGAAATACCTGACTAAAAGGTACTATGACAGAAAGATGAAGGAGTTCTTCGAACTCAAGTTGGGCAGCATGACCATTGATGAGTATGAACGAAGTTTTCTGGAACTACTGAAGTATGTTCTATTCATCAAAGACGAGGCTGTCAAAATTCAGAGGTATCTGAGCGGACTGCCACCTTCTATTGGTGACAAGATTCAATATGACGATCCTAAGACCATGGAAGAAACCATAAGAAGGGAAAAATGCTTATACGAACAACAAAGAGAAAAACCTACCTTTTGGAAGGCTTGGGATGACCAGAAGAGGTTTAAGAAAGAACAAAGGAAGAAGGGAAACATGCCCCCCTTTTTTAGGAACAGTCCTTGGGGACAATCATCTTTTAGAGAGCCTAGGAAAATTGAAGGGAGTGAGCAGATGCCAAGACCGCCACCTATTGAGTGTTGGGGCTGTAAAGGGAATCATAGGTACAGAGATTGCCCCCACATAAAAGATAAAGCAAGAACTATCCATACTGTTCAACAAGCTGAAACAGTGGAGGATATGGGCAGCAAAATGCCAAGGATCTACACAGCCTTGGACAACAAGCAAGCATAATTTCAATTGCACATGATTGAAGTGGAAGGTACGATAAAAAATCGACCACTTGTTATTTTAATTGATTCAGGGTCTAGCCATAGTTATATAGATCCTAGAGTGGTGGAAAGTTTGCATTTAACAAGAAGCAAAAATGAAAAGTCTTTGCTAGTGAAGTTGGCCACAGGAACCAAAAGGAAGGTCACTGAATTGGTTAAGTCCTGTTTAGTAGAAATGAAAGGAATGAGCGCTAAGGCTGAATTGAACATTCTGCCTTTAGGCTCATACGATTTCTTAATTGGGATGGACTAGTTGGACCAGCACCATGCCATTCTGGATTGCCGTAACAAGAGGTTTACATGCCTGAACAAAGAGGAAAATCATGTAACAGTCCAAGGAATTCCCAGAGCGGTGGCTATTAGGGTAATCTCATCCATGCAGCTGAAGAAATGTTACCGGAAAGGTTGTCAATTATTTGCAGCTCGGGTGGAAGAAGCATCCTGAGATGTAGTCTCGAATCTAGAAGATCACGAGGTACTCAAAGAGTTCAAGTACGTATTTCAGGAGGTACCTGGACTACCTTCGAAGAGGAACATTGATTTTTCTATAAATTTGATGCCTGGAGCAGCTCCAGTTTCGAAGGCTTCATATAGAATGAGTACGCCAGAGATGAAAGAGTTGTAATTGTAGCTTGAAGAGCTACTAAAGAAGGGATACATTCACCCCAGCGTGTCACCGTGGGGAGCCTCGGTCCTATTTGTGAAGAAGAAAGATGGGACGCTGAGATTGTGCATTGATTTCCGGCAGTTGAATGAGGTAACTGTCAAGAACAAGTATCCTCTGCCAAGGATTGATGATCTTTTTGATCAATTGAAGGATGCGAAAATATTTTCAAAAATAGATCTCAGATATGGATATCACCAAGTGAGAATAAATGATGAGGACATTAGCAAGACCGCCTTTAGAACAAGGTACGGTCATTATGAATTCACAGTGGTGTCGTTTGGACTGACAAATGCACCTGTTGTTTTCATGTGCTTAATGAATGGAGTGTTCAGAGATTATTTGGACAAGTTTGTCATAGTCTTCCTGGACGATATCTTGGTGTATTTTAAGACAGAGGAAGAACATGAGCAACACCTGAGAATGGTGCTGCAGGTGTTGAGAGAACACCAGCTGTATGAAAAACTGAGCAAGTTCTCATTTTATCAAAGGCAGATCCACTACTTGGGACATATTATTTCAGAAGAGGGGATTGCTGTGGATCCTAAAAAGGTTGAGGCCATCCGAGAATGGTTAGTGCCGAGGAATGTGGAAGAATTTAGATCTTTTATGGGTTTGTCAGGCTACTACAGAAGGTTTATAGCCGGATTCTCAAAGATAGCTCACCTTATCACTTCCTTGCAAAGGAAGAAGAAGAAGTTTCAGTGGACTGAAGAGTGTGAGAGCAGTTTCCAATGATTGAAGTAGCTGCTAACCAACGCTCCAATCCTGAAGATTGTAGATACAAATAAGGATTATGTAGTGTGCATCGATGCGTGTAAGGAGAGGCTGGGAGGAGTTCTCAGCCAAGAGGGATTTGTAATCTGTTATGAGTCCCGAAAGTTGAAAGAGCATGAAAGGAATTATGCCACTCATGATTTAGAGCTAGCAGTAATCGTCCACGCCTTGAGGAAATGGAGACATTGCCTCATGGGCAAAAGATTCGAGTTGAGAACAGAACATAATGGTCTGAAGTATTTATTTGATCAACCGACTTTAAATGCCAGGCAAACCAGATGGCTGGAGTTTCTATGCGAATATGACTTTGATATCAAGCATATTAAAGGGAAAGAAAATAAGGTGGTTGATGCACTCAACAGAAAAGTGCTCGAATTACATGCTACAACCATTATCATGTACAGGACTGAGATTAAAGACAGAATTTTGGAAGCTGCAAATGCTGATTTGCAGTATAGAGGTCTAGTAGCAAAGCTACAGTAGCGTGAGAGACCACAGACCAAGGAAAGTTACACCTTGGGAACTGATGGCTTACTTTTGTATAAAAACAGAGTGTATGTACCCAATGTCTGAGAATTGAAGCTGGAAATTCTAAGAGAGATGCATAACGCGGCTTATGTTGGACATCCTGGATATCAGAAGACTGTGGCAGCAGTCAAAAGCCATTATTTTTGGTCGGTTCTGAAGAAGGAAATCGCTGAATACATCACTAGATGTATGGAGTGCCATAAGGTTAAGGCTGAGCATAGGCACCCAACAGGGTTGTTGTATCCTTTAACCATTCCTGAATGGAAATGGGACGTGGTAACAATGGATTTTATCACAGGATTGCCCAGAACAAGCAAGCAACATGATTCAATCATGGTGGTGGTGGACAAGCTTACTAAAGCCTCCCATTTCATTCCACTGAAAACCACTCATAGGGAAACAGATGTTGCTGATATCTTCTTAAAAGAAGTGGCACACTTGCATGGAATTCCTAAGAAAATTGTGTCTGACAGGGACCCAAAATTCACCTCGAATTTCTGGAAAGGACTGTTCAAGGGATTCAAAACGAATCTGAACTTCAGTACAACGTATCATCCTGAGTCTGATGGTCAAACAGAGAGGGTGAACAGGGTAATAGAAGACATACTAAGAATGTATGTGATGGATAAACCATCAAGGTGGGAAGACTACCTACATTTGGTAGAATTCACCTACAATAATGGGAATCATGCATCATTGAAGATGAGCCCATTCGAATCACTTTATGGAAGAAAGTGCAACACTCCAGTGAGCTGGGATAATCCAGCTGACAGAGCAGTAGTTGGGCCTGAACTGCTCAAAGAGATGGAAGATCAAATGATAAAAATTAAACAGAATCTAAAAGCTGCCCAGGACAGGCAGAAAAGTTACACTGACAGTAATTGAACCCATAGAGAATTCAAAGTGGGTGACCATGTTTTCCTGAAAGTGAAAATTAACAGGAGTTCCTTGAAGCTGGGAAGTTGGGCCAAGTTGGCAGCAAGATTTTGTGGGCCATTTGAGATCCTGGAAAGGATTGGGCCAGTTGAATACATGCTTGCACTACCTGCATCTATGACTGTACATAATGTGTTTCATGTTTCACTGCTTAAGAAATATGTACCTGATGCTAATCATGTTATCGATTGGAATGTGATTCAGGTGGAACCAGAAGGTGTCCTGCAAGTGCATCATGTGTGCATATTGGACAGGAAAAGCAAACGGCTCCGGAATTGAGCCATAGAGCTTGTAAAGGTGCAGTGGACCTGGTACGGTCCTGAGGACGCAACATGGGAGCATGAAGAGGTTATGCGGGAAGAGTACCCGCATCTTTTTGAAAATTTTGAAAGGCTTGCAAAGACAGTGTAAGTTGCACTAAGGACAGTGCAAAAATAAGGGAGGGGGATTGTAATGTCCCCAAGGCTGAGCCCAGTTGTAAATCTGGTGTATGAAATGAATTGTAAATATATGTTATAGGTTGGCGAGACAAGTTGGTATAAGCCGATGGGCTTATGTGATTGTTAGGCCAGAGAGCCAAAGGGTTGGAGGACAAGGGCTTGATCTTGTACTTGTATGTATGCATAACATTTAATAAAATTGAAAACATCGCCAAGTGCAGACCGACCACGATGAATGAGTGAAGGGGGACTGAGCATCCACAGAGTGGGCAAAGAATTAGGGGTTGGAAGGTGGGAAAAAGGGGCTAAGTGTTTAGCCTAGGGGGATTAAGATTGGGAATGATATTTTATTATTATTCCAAAATAACATGTGCCATTTATATTTTTTATCCTAAGTTCCTGACCAAGGAAGGTGATGTGTGCTGGTGGAACGCATGCAGTTCCATGGGTGACAAGTGTCAACCCTGGCGCATGCGAATAAAATGTCCAGGATGAGTCGTGAGAAGGGTCCCTCCTCCATTCTACTTGATTTCCTGAACGCGTACAGAGCCCTAGATAGTACGACCAACCTGACCCCTGCAGAGAAATCCTCGTGCGTTCCCAAGAGTCGAAAATCTCGTGTTGTCTTTGATAATCGGTGTGCATCCTCTATCTGACTGATCGAACCCGTGCGTGGAGGCTCTGTTCCGAAGTCGTGACCGTGAGACCATCCTGTGATTGCTGAACCAGTTTGGGAAAGCCTGTGTCTATTTTCCCCGTGGGTTGTTGTGACCACGCAGTACTGGACTATGTGTGGCTTGTTGGCCTATGAGTGAATCTCTCCAGGTGAGAGAGTGCGCAGAGGAAGGAGAGGACTCCTGGAAGGAACCCTGTAGTTGTCACAGAGCCCAGAGACTTCCAGTCTAGTCTATTGTTGTAACCCAAGGCAAGGGAGGTTAGCAGCTGAAGGACTGTCCAGGTGACAGAGAAGGTGTATACTCCTGGGGTGTAATAGGAATGTGGGGAATGAGGGTCTGTGGGTAGTGAGCGTGAGAGGTTCCTAAGAGAGAATCCCATCCTTGTGGCTGTGTGTTGTTTTCCCTGTAACCTCAGCCTAGCCTAGGATTCCTTGTCTAGGGGTGGAGCTTAGTCCCAGCTTGGGGGTGACCCACTGTCGAGCTTGATGAGCAATGCGGTCTAAGGCTGGGAGGTTCATGGAAGGCCTGCACTTGGTTGGTGCAATCTACCACTATTAAAAGATAAGTATCTCATTATGCTTTATTCATGTTTTGCATGACTGTGCTGCTATCTTACCATGAATTCCGCTGTGTATATGAATTAATATTAAATGCTATTGATTGTTAATTATAGCAGTAAATAATATGTTTTACTCTGAGCTTAAATGTGTTTATTTGTTTAAATGCATGTGGATTATATAATGCCTGTATGAATTATGTACAAAGTGGTGTTATAGATTTCTTTTAAGAGCGTTTAAGCCTTGGTAGCCAGACAAGGTGGTGCGCTACAAATATTTCCAACACATAGAGTGGTTTATTGTTAGATTCATCCTTCACATTCAGGGCTCGCTCATGTAGCAAAAAGTGATGACTCGGTCGGAAGTCGTAGATATTGCAATGCGTCTAGAGTTTACGCCGGGAGGTGGCGTTATGTCCAAAGGAATGGCACATGTGCAATCCCAACTTGCAAACCTCACCATGGAATTACATGACATGGAAAAAGTGAAAGTGGGGTGCGAAAATGTCTAGTGTACCATATGTTGTGCATAAGGTCACCATCAGAGTGAGTGTACTTGATCCGGATTATTTTCGGCACGAAATGAGAGCGGAGATATAATAAATAAATGCATAGAGATATTGTAGATATCCAATAATATAAAAGAAATGTATCAGAGATGCAACCATAAACACATATATACAATAATACATGATTTTTATTAATGAGAGAAATGTACAGATACTGTAAAAATACAGAGTGAAAGACTCGCTAGAATGGTGGCAGCTTTTCTCTGAGAAAGATGTGACGACTACTTGCATTCGCAAGAAGATGATTACAATGAGGATCTGAAGGCCATTTTAAAATAAAAAGGAATGCCAAAAACCCTAGACATCCAAAAACCTAACCCTAGGAGGTGAAGCACCAAAAGTCATGTGGGCCCCATTTGGGTAAGTTAGTACATTAACTTCTTGGGGTCGTAACTTTTGCATACGATCTCCATTTTAGGCATATGATAGCCCGTTGGAAAGGTGTCGTTGAGGAGATTCATTCCAGGGGCTCAACCATGATGTAGAATATAATTGAGAAGCTTGATCTCGAAAAACCTTCATTTAGGTCCTCAAAATGGCCCCGGAAGTTAAAAATGCTAAAAATAATAAATTGCCAAAATTGCCAGAAAATTGTTTTGAGCTAGTTAGAAAAGGTGGGTGGCCACCAATATCCACCTGGATCAATCCTCCCTCCTTAGGAAGCAATGGTCTCCATTGCATTGAGTTCCTGGGGGACAGGGAAAAGTGTTTGCTGAATCGACATCTTGGTGAGTTGCTTGCCTTGCTGGAGATGTTGCACTGCTCAGTTTTTGGAAGTCTGTCATGAACCTGTTGAGGTTGAGGTTTTTCAAAAAGTCAAGATACATGAGAGGAATATGTGTTGAAGGAATCTTTGTGATTTTCTATAGCCTTGTCAACCTGCTTCTATTGGATAGAAGGTGCTTGGGGCGAGGCTATAGTGTTTGTAGTGTCCTTCTGTTCTCCTTTTGAACAGATTGTGAAGAAGCTAAATTTTGTAGTATGAGATACTACCTTGCGACACTTTTTAGGTGGAACAGTAGTTGGAACTACCTTTAATATTCTGTAGAGATGAACCCCTAGAGAAACAATGACACTGCGGGGTCGAGACTCATAAACAACATGGCGCTTCCACTTATATGGTTGGCCCAAGAGAACATCGCAGACATCCAGTGGGGAAACATCACATAATACCTCATCCTTGAAGGGTTGGATGCCGTATGAAAATCAATATTGTTGGCTGACATGGAGATCTCAGTCCTTGGCGAAGCCACCCGATGTTGTATGGTTGCGGGTGTGGTGTTGTCGACAATCCCAACTGTTTGACGACCTCTGTTAAGATGAGTTTCTTCTGTCTTCCACTATCAACAATAAAATGCAGCGGGGTCCCTTTCACCCACATTTGTGAATGAAAAAGTCGCTCCCCCTCTTTAGGATCTGTTGGTTCTTCTGGCTGAATTGTTGCGGTCGCGACAATAACAGTGGGGTCCGCGTCAATGATCTGTCCTTTACTAGTATTTTTAAAATCAAATTCTGAATCAGGGTTCGACTCCTTGTCTTTGATCTTGGCCACCAATTAATTTTTTGAGTGACATTCATCGGTGTTGTGCCAGGGGATTTTGTGGAAATCGCACCATTTTCTGGTGTCCTTCTTTGTCTTCCCATGACAATTCTTTTCCTATGTCTTGGACTGGTTTTCAGGAGACTGTTTGTTAGGACCATCTTTGTCATACTTTGGTTGTTGCGGATTTGCAGACCTGAACTCGTATTTGTTCTGATGCTTAAATTTTTTCTTGATTTTAACAACATATCGATAAGCAACACCGAGTGATGAGATGTCCAGAAAATCCATTTCAGTCTAGATGTATCTGTGTAGAGCCCCACGGTATTTCAAAACCAAATTTCATTCGGAGTCTTTGATACCTAGCTTGGTGTGCAAGGTATGGAAGGTATTGGTGAACTATGGAACTGATTGGCCCCTCTTTTGTTGCAGTGTGGTCCATCTCATGTACTGGTCCTCATAGTTGCCAACAGGGTAATACTGTTCCTTTACCGCATCCACAAAAAAATCCCAAGTGGGCTCGGCCCCATATATTCCAGACTCCTCTGTGGAACTTTTCTCTCAGCAAGTTTCCCACCAATGTTTGACATGAGGGAGAGCTTTAAGGAGTGTGAAGGTGATCTTTTCTCTGTCGGAAAAATTGTGAACAGAGAAATAACCTTCCAGTAGGTTTAACCATTTGTCTAGGGCTTCTGCATCTATCTGTCCTTCAAATAAAGGAATATCAAAATTAACTTGTAACTTGAAAGGTGAGGTGCCTCTAAAGTGGCTGTTTGAGGAAGATGCGCCTATTGTTATAGGCAAGCATTGAAGGATGTGGGAAAAATTCTCCATCATTTCGTCCCTTTGTCGTGTGAGAGCTTGCTCAAGCAACAGACTGATAGGATTGTTTGCTTCGTCGTTTTTCTTTTCTTCTGCCATTGAGGGTTTCTTGGGTGTGCGAGAGAGATTGTCCTCCTGAGAGACAAGATTCAGACCCAACTTTCTATACTTGAACCTCGTCGGGGACATGAAAAATGATCAAGAGCAGTCTGCTTTGATACCATTGATCCAGATTATTTTCTGCTCGAAATGATAGAAGCGATATAATAAAGAAATGCACAGAGATATCACATATATTCAATAATATAACAAAAATGTATCATAGATGCAACCATAAACACATATATACAGTAATACATGATTTATATTAATGAGAGAAATGTACAGAGACTATAAAAATACAGAGTGAAAGACTCACTAGAATGGTGGCAGCTTATCTCTAAGAAGAGATGTGATGGCTAATCACATTCGCAAGAAAATGATTACAATGAGGCTCTGAAGGCCTTTTTAGAATAAATAGGAATGCCAAAAGCCATAGACATCCAAAAACCTAACCCTAGGAGATGAAGCACCAAAATTCATGTGAGCCCTGTTTGGATAAGTTAGTACATTAACTTCCTAGGGTCGTAACTTTTGCATACAAACTTTGTTTTAGGCGTATGATAGCCCGTTGGAAAGGTATCGTCGAGGAGATTCATTCTGGGGGATAAATATTTCCATAGGATACCATTGAGAAGATCGGTCCTGAAAAAACTTCATTTAGGCCCTCAAAATGGCCCCAGAAGTTAAAACTACTAAAAATAGTAAATTGCCAAATGCCAAAAATTTGTTTTGGGCTAGTTGGAAAAGGTGGGTGGCCACCGATATCCACCTAGATCAGTACTACTCTAGGAAATTACATGACAACTGGCACATCAAATCCATTTTTGACTGGGATATAGACTAAGTGGTGTGAGATTTTTAGATAATGGGGTCATGTACCTCTTCATTTCCCAATGCTATATAAGTACTAGAAGAAAAAACACACTCTGTTCTATGAGTTCTGCAAATTGATGGGGCACAATGTGAACACTTTTCAAACACTGTATGATGAAGGAGAATATTTCAGATTCAGATTCTTACTGAGTCCAAGAGGAGAATAGGGGTGGAGACCATGGATGATTCAATAGAGGAGGCTTCTAGGGAGACTAGAGAGGAGAATATGGAAGGGGAAGGGGAAGAAAATATGGTGGGGGAGGAGGCAAACAACCCTCCTATTTCAATTGTGGTGATATAGGATTCTTGCATGGTTATGTACCAAACCCCACAGACTATGTGGATATTTCCACAATGTAGAACATGCCATAGAGGATTGCTCAGAGTTATTGGAAAAATGGGAAGAAAAAAAGGGGCGTTGCAACATGGTGACTGTTGATCCACATGAAGAACAAAAATTGAAATAAGAATTTGATGTACGGGTAGTAACCCGAAGGGGTATCCACATAGGGATTGACTTGCAGAAAGGAGAGTGTTGAGAACAACAGTTAGAAGGAAAAATTAGGAAAGTAGCGCATGCACTTCCTAAGTTTTTCAATGTGTGGAAAACAAAATTCCTATGTGACATGCAAAAGGTGATGGTTGAGATACTTTCATGTGTGGATTTGCGACGTATCAATGAGATAACTGAACACAAAGAGTTGCAACAAGAAGCATGATGCAATACTTAATCAAAGACTAAATTCGAGGAGAAAATAAATGAATTCTTGTGTTGTTGTCTTAAGGTGTTAGGTAATGCCATGGTTACCAATAAATTGATCCACATGTTGACAAGATGCATGGGGGAAGGTGAGAACGAAACTTCTATTTATTTCCAACTACAAAAAAGGGGCATGCTTCATGTCAGCAAGAGAAAGTGCACAATCATAGAATTCAAAATGACATCTGAATTGGGAAAATATGAGATGGAAGGGATCATGTTGGACCTAGGGTTTGATGTGAACATTTTTCCAAAGAAATTGTGGGAGTTTATGGGTAAACCAAATATGGTGTGGTATCCCATTCAACTCACTCTAGAGAATCAATATAAGATTTATCCTATTGGTAGACTGGAGAAGGTCAAGTTTAACATTGATGGGGTAAAAACAAAAGCATTTATTGAAGTAATTGAGATTATGCATGATTCAGAACCCTACCCAACTCTGCTTGGAATTGACTGTGCATTCAATAATAATGCTATACTAAATTTGAAGCAAAGGAAGATGTCCTCTGAGATGGACACTCTACGTGTCATTGATCCGTTGGATCCGATTGAGGGTGATAGGTACAATGAAATATTAAATTAAGATGCATAAATCTTGATCATTGAGAATATATACACCATCATAGGGAAAAAGAAAGACTATGTAAACCCAACATCTGGTGGAAAGTTGAGTTGGAGGAGTGTTTTCTCCTATGACAAAAATTTAGAGGATGCAATGAAACGATGGAAGAATAACCTATATGAAATGTTGACCAAAAGATGCACACGAATAACCAAAGTAGTGCACTGGGTTGGAATAGAGCTATGCGACATATCGAAGTTTGATGGGATAGGCCCGATAGATGAATTTAGACCTCGAGGATATAGGTCATGGATGTAGTAGTGAAGGGAACACCTACACACTGGTGGATGATGCATGAAATATACTTACAGGAATGGGCACAGGTGGCCGAGTGAATCAAAGTAAGATTCCAACCCTCAACCAACTTTGAATTGGTAAGTAGGTACAAGGGAACAGAGGATCCCCAAGAACACATTTGGTTCTATGAGAAAAGATGGAAAAATAAGAATATCCCACAAGCTCAATGGGTCCATAGATTTGTCTACACTATGGATATGGTCCCCAAAAGATGGAAAATTAAGGAGGAGACCAGGAGGTAGACTAGGGACTAGGAAAGAGCAAGTAAACAATTATGTGCAATGTTTAAGTTTACATTAGAGGTCCCCATGCAAAGAGATATGTTGTTGAGGATCAATATTTTTATATTCAATCAATAACCTAGAGAATTTATTTAAAAGGTAGTTTGGGCCTATTTACAAGTTAATGGTGAAGTTGAATTAGCTAGTGTACTACTGGAAGGTAGATAGCAATGACGTATAGGAAGAGGAACCTTAGAGGTTACAAATCAATGAAACTGAGGGATATCATGCAGTTCAAAGAAAGGCCTCCAATAGCACTACATTAGACTATACACAATTGTTAAAGACGAAGAAACACAATATAGTCACATAAGAAGTGTTGAAGATGGAAATAATTGGTGATTACTGGGATCATAAGATAGTGATGCGAGTGGTGGATTTATTGAAAGAATATGAGGACCTATTTTGGAGAAATTTTTCTAAGATGAATGGGATCACAGGGTCCCTAGGAGAGATGAAAATCCAGCTAAAACCGAATTCCAAATCGGTAAAAAAGTGACCATATTGGATGAATTCAAAATATAAAGAAAAAGTGTGAAAATAATTGGATTCCATGATGGACGCAGAGATCATTGTCTCGATGGACGAATCTAAATGGATTAGTCCAATGGTAGTGCCACCAAAGAATATTGGTGATCTATGAATATGTGTAGAGTTATGAAGCCTCGATGCAACCTGCATACATGATCCATTTTGTACACCATTTATAGACGAAGTGCTGGAGAACATGTTTGGATGTGAAGCTTATTGAATCACAAATGAATTTTCAAGTTACCACTAGTTGTGCATCATGGAAGAAGACAGAGCCAAGAAAATGTTTGCAATGTAGTGGGACTCATTTTCATACACCATGATGTCCTTTGGTCTAAAGAATGCACATGCTATGTTCTCTAGGATTGTTGTTGTATATTTTAAAGAGTTCACGCATAAATTTATCAAAGTATACTTAGACGATTGGATGATGTTCAACTTGCTGAAAGAGCGTATGCATGTATTACAGTTGATGCAGGACAGATGCATGCAATTATAGATCTCTTTAAACCTAAAAACGTGTGTCTTTTGTACACCATTTGGGACATGTCATCTACAAGGAAGGATTGTTAGTCGATCAAGTAAAGATTGCAGTGATTGTGGACATGTTAGTCCCAACCTCCATAAAAGAGTTGCATGCAACCTTGGGACATATAAGATACTATATATGATTCATTCAGAGCTATGCAAAGGTTGTTGCACCATTGGAAAAGCTATTGCACAAGGATACCAAGTATGTTTGGACATAAGAATGCCAGGAGGTGTTAGACACATTGAAGGAGAGATTAGTGACTACACCTATCCTTGTATTTCCTGATTGGACCAAGGTCTTCCATGTACATGTGGATGCATCGTCCATTGCACTTTGTGTAGTGCTTGTGTAGCCAGGAGAGGACAATATTGATCATCTGATCTACTTTACCAACAAAAATTTGTCCAATTCCAAAAATAACTAGACGATCACTAAGCATGAAGGACTGGTGATGGTCTATTCCTTGCAAAAATTTAGACACCACTTACTTGGAATTCCCTTCAAGTTTTTCACCGATCATTCAATGCTCAAATACTTGGTGAAAAAGTCAATGTTGGGGGAGAGGATATGTCAATGGTTGCTACTCTTCCAAGTGTTCGAGTTTGAAGTAGCGGTCAAACCCAACAAGCACATTATGGGGCCTGATCATCTCTCAAGGATAGAGTAAGGGGAAGTTGGAGGTAGTTTGGATGAAGAGTTACCTGATGTAGAACTCTTCAGGGTTGAGGCAATTCCATATAAACTTGCAGAGATTGCACCATACCTTACAATAGGAAAGGTGTCGTAAGAACACACATAGGAACAACACCGACAAATGGTAACTCGAAGCGTCAATTACGAGTTGATTGTATGGAAATTATACAAACTCAATGTCAATGGGATCCTGCATAGATGAGTGTTGGAACATGAGCATGGAATGGTGCTCTATGAGGCACAAAAAGGCATTGTTGGTGGACATAATGAAGGGAATAAAACTGTGTAGAAAGTACTGCACACGAGATTATGGGGGACTTCACTATTTGAAGGATTGAATGATTATTATAATTGCTGCAATGTTTTCCAATAGATTAGGAAGCCATTAAGGTGACATGAATTGCCCCTCTTTCCCATCACCGCGCTAGATCCATTTGAGAATGGGAAATTGAATTTGTAGGGACAATCAATCCCTTGGTGTGCAGTAATGGTGTGCGATATATTATCACTGTGACAAAATACATGACCTATTGGGCAGAGGCTAACTTGGTAAGGGATTGTTTTGTAGAAATGACCGTGCAATTTATTTTTGAGACTATTATCACCAGGTTTGGAATCTTGAAGATAATGATGAGCGATCAAGGCACACACTTCTTGAATGACACCATCTTTGTGCTAACTCAAGATTTCATGATCCATCATTAGAAGAGAACACCATATCATCCATAGGCCAATGGCACTTTCGAAGCATTCAATAAGATATTGGAGCATGCGCTAACCAAGGTAAGCAATGTACAATGCAACTATTGGGATCAACATATTAAAAGAATCTTGTGGGCATGTAAAAATACCTACAAGAGATTGACTAAACACATACCATTCAAGTTAGTCTATGGAAAAGAAGCAGTGATGCCATTAGAATTTGTGGTACCAAGTCTCAGAATTGCAGTTACAACAAAAATGTTGGATGATCAATCATTGCAAAGATGGTTGGATGAGTTATTGGAATTGGAAGAGAAATGATTGATTGTAGGACATAAATGGATGGTGGAGAAACAGATACATACATCCTAACATGATCACAACATTCAACACAAGACTCTACAACCGAGATCTTTGGTATTACTATATGGCATCAAGTTCCTAAAGCACCCGGGTAAGTTGTGCATGTGTTGGTTAGGACCCTTTATACTTTTATATATCAGTGAGGTTGGCGAAACAAAGTTAGAAACACTATATGGTTAGTCCCTCAAAGGATTGATCAATGGTAGTTTCTTGAAGGAATATTACATCCCACAAGGGTTGAATACACCATTAATTGATGAAGTTTCATCACTAGTGTAGAGTAGGAGATAGGTAGGTAGGAGTAAAGGAATTTATAAGTAAGTAATTATTAGTAGGATATGATAGATATAGATAATCAACGAGACATGAAAGGATATATCGACGCAAATTTAGAAGATTCATAAAATTTTAAGAGTTAATTTCTAGAGTAAATGCCAAAGGACATGACAATTAGATCCCATAAGTGGATGTCAGGACACATAGGCTCCTAAAGTGACGAAGGGATACATAGTTGGGCTAGGACAAGTCACGATGGCACGAAGAATGAAAATAATTATGAAAACACAACGATATAGTAAGGTTAGTACCACCATGACATAGGGAATGGGAACAATCATAAAAACATGTACAACCGAAAGACAATAATTACAATGGGCCTAGAATTGGATGTACAAATAGGTAAGTAGAAACATGGGAGAAATGACTCACATGGGTATTGATGCTTACCATTACCCCCCTACTAGTTCCTATTGTCAAGTATTAGACCATAGAGTCCATAGATATTAGAGAGCAAGGTGCACTCTGAGCCAAACCCTATTCTTTCCTACCTTTGGGACTGAGTGTAGCTCGCAGGAAGTCCATCGATAAAGAAAGGATTAGAGCATAGGATCTATAGGCACCAAAGATTCAGATCACCCGGTGATTTTTGAGAGAAATGGCTACTTCCAACAAGTGAGAGGAACACACTAGCATGCAAAAGACAATGGAAGCCCAAATTCCAATGGCCATGATTCTAAGAGGAGTACCCATCCGAGAATGTCTATTGGACAAGGGACCCAACTTATAGTTTTCAAACAATAACAATTGGGATGCAACATGGTTCCCTGAATTTTTCTTTGAAGATTACATAGAAGCCATCCCATGACCCAAGATATGAGAGTAGGTGATCTCCAGGAAATGAGCCAAACCCATATATGAATTTGACAGTTTGATGCTCATGGATGTCCTATGTATCATGTGTATCTTACCTAGTCTTAACCACCTCATGAAGCCTATGAGAGATAGGAAGAATATGAAGGACAAACATAATGGAAATATCAACCTAGGCGAAGTCTTGAAGGTCACTAGGGTGACAACGTTGGGTCTCGGACAGAGGACTTGTCCAGAACGATGTAGGATATTCTAGGTGCACCTTTCTCTGTTGGATATATGGTGGATGGAAAAGATCTTGAGAAAGTATAGATCGAGATCGATGATGGAGAGGCTGAGATCCTTGACAAATGAAGGAAGAGTTCACATTTGGACCTCGAGGGTTGTTGAAACATTCAAGGGCCTAAGGAGGTCCTGATCACATTGACCGAGATGAAAATATTTTTACTAGGCAGGGATTGCTAGAAGCATTCCGCTAGTTCGACTCGAAGTTCCAAAACTTCATCATCGAGATAACAAAGAAGGTGCCATCCATCACCTTCATCACATCATAAGGAAGTTCATTGGATTGGGGACGAGCCAACTAATAGTGTTGGGGGCGTGTTGGAACCAAGGTTTTTGCAATACCATGGGCATGCCATAGGTTTTTCATGGCGTGCACACCACGAGTTTCATACTTCATGACACCGAGATTCAATGCTGGCGCCAACCAATTTTACACTGCACATGCCACAAGTTTTGTATTGTGCACAAGGACTTATAAAGTTCACATGCATATCAAATCAACACAGTTCAACATAATGATTATAACCATTTATGTAATCAGTTGTGGTAGTGGTCGAGGTTGTTAGTGATCTGGATTTTTTTTTATGATTTCCATGCTATTGTAGAGATATAAGCAATGCATGTGAACATGGAAGAGTTGTTGTTGGTTGATGGAAAACATCTGGTTCATTTGAGATTTATTGTAATTGTAGCAATGTAAGTGGAATATGAGAGAAAATAGATCGAGATCTAAATCTTGAATCTTTGGTTTAATCTTAATGAGTGTCTACGTAGGCTACAACCCTCCATGTATCTGGATATTTCACTATGATTAATGAAATAAGGCACGAGGTCTGAGGTTATCCTTTCTATCATGTACTCCATTTTGAATGTATGTTGTTATGGATGTTAGACTGTGTGTTATTCATATGAATGTTTTTAGGAATGAATAAAATCTAATGCACAACTCTTAGCTAAGTGTTTTATGTTTGTATTGTTCCATCATGCTATGCACAAACATTCAATCTCTCTTATTCTCATGTGCATATCGGGTGAGAGATTATTTAGTAATTGAATATTGAACATGCCAATGCGAATGGGGTATTTTTTGCTAAATCCTCTCAAACCCTATGTTTGAAACTCTGAGCTAACATGTATTCCTTTTGTGATATGAAATTCATATATGAAAAAAACATAGAAAACTAAATGCACAATGAAGAACATAAATTAGATAGTGTGGAGCAGAGAAAATATAATATACATGAAAATGGAGAAGAAGAATTAGAACATAAAATAACCATCACATTTTTCTAAGTGAGAGAGGAGCGCCTTCTATAAGCAAGGAAAATTTTTCCTTCTCATTATTGGATGATGACATTAGAAGTTGCGGCAACTAACTAAATGCTTACAATAGTACTTACTAAAAGTGCACTAAATGCTTGCAATGAAAAGTGTTGAAGCGAACTGATGTCTACAATAGAATTATATGAAACTAACTACAATACTAATTAAGGAGTTCCCTCTCATCCTGAGTGGCCAAGGAAGTGGGGCGCACTTCCTGGTGACCCAATTCCTCCCTATTTAGATTCGGAAGTGTCCCTACTTCTGCCATCAAATGAGGGAAATTGCACTGCAAATGATGTTGGCATTTTAATTGGTACTTGTCTAGCAAGAGCCATACATGATCTCCCAACTGAAAGAACAATGGTGTGCACTTCTTATCATGCCTATGTTTTTCATGGTTTGGGTTGCTCATAAGGATGCTACTTCCTGAGTATAGCGTTGCGTCAACATATGGATAAAACATTGAGATGAAATTTGTTCTTGTTGGTGATGTGTTGAGTGATAAGGAGACAAGGTCTCTAAATGGAATGCCATCAAATGACCTCCTTGTTTAAGTACTACCCTGGTATCGAATTGTAATGCATCCTTCTTAATATCAAAGGGATGATTCATATTAGGAAAATAGAGAACCCGTGTAGAGTATAATGTAGATAGAGGCTGAGTGAAGTGGTGCCCAACCTTTCGCAAAAAAATATTGAGTTCATGGGAATTAGAGTGCACTGGACATTGTACCAAAACATGTACCCAATATGGATCTAGTCTACCCCTTTCTCTATCCAGTATGAGTTCCAAATGTGGAACCGATGTGTGTCCCACATAGGATTTATTTACCTGAAGTGTATGTGCTCGCAATAGCTCGAGGATGTTGTAGTTGCGATGAAGATGTTTTTCCAAAGAATTACTGAAGACTAAGATATCATCAAGATAAATTATCATGCAATTACCCAAATGACTTGTTTCATTCATGGGAACTTAATGGTATCCATCTTTCAAATCCATCTGTGCGAAGGAATAATCCCCTTGTAAGTGGTCCAACAATTCCTCAATCTAGGGTAGGAGGTAGTAGGTTTTAACATTGGATTTATTAAGGGAACGATAGTGGGTCACTAGGTGCTATTCTGAATCATCCTTGTTTGGGATAATAAAGGCGGGGGATGCACATGGAGACAATGAAGGTGGAATATGGCCTAAGTTCAAAATTTGGCAAATTGGGTGTTCCATCTCAGCATCCTCTTGGGAAGTGATGTGATAGGATAGGGTGTCAGGAAAAGAAGCACCAAGAATTAGATCAAGTGTGAGCTCAATATGGCAAGATTGGGGTAATTTTGTGGGTTGTGTGAAGACATTTGCAAATTCTTGGAGCGAGGGATCTATGGTAAGAGGTACAAAATTATTCTAGTTGTCTGGGTTAATGGAGTGAACTAAGAACAAATGGACGCATTGGTTCAGACTAACTTTATTAATGACCACGTGGTCAGTAATAAGATGTGTTGATTTAGGAGCAGAAGAAGTAAGCACATAGGTGAACCCCTCATGTTTCAAGTGGCATTAATGATATTTAGCATGATAGATAGCATGTCGGGGCCCTTTACAGGGAGTTCCAAGTAACAAATCAACACAATCAAGAGGAGAGACATCGCACGCCACAATATCCCAGAAAGGGCCAATCACAAACGTAACCGCACAACGCTGGGAGACAATGAGATGAGGGCCTTCCTTTTGTTCCCATCTGAGTTGGTATGGGAATGGGTGCAGAGTGATGGTGAGGTTCAAGCATGTGACCAATTTCTGGGCCACACGGTTCTTTTGGCTTCCGTTGTCCAAGATGAGAGTAGCCAACTCATGCTTGATATGACAATTATGTGTAAACAGGGGTATATTAGAGATGTCGAGTTCATTAGTGGTCATTAGGATCAAAGAAGGGTCTACTACTTCAGGATGGTCAGGGGAATCTATCTGAACAACCTTTGCAAATAGATTTTGGTTGGTGTGAATGTTCTTAAGTTCTTGACAGTCGACAGATGCATGCAAGTTGGTCTTATGAAAGGTACATCAGGGCACATTTCTGGGTGTGGATGGGGACGCAGGGAAAACCAGAGAATGATTAGTATGCAAAGGACTAGAAGTAGAAGGACCATATTGGGTTGGGGGAGAGCGGATTTGAGGAGCCAATTTATGCTCCATGACCAAGACTCGAGGAGAGGACTTGTCCAAGGAACGAGACTCAAACAAATCGACTTCACGACAAAAAAATGTTAATAAACCAGAATTAAATTTGACAATCAATACCTCTTCCAAATCGGAAATGTGTAGTTGGGTGCACAACTTGCAGAAGACATATATGTAGATATATTTATTGATTTATGGGTGATTTGTCAGATATGAAACCATTTGGAAAGGAGGTTCTTTTGATATCCTAGGGGATAGAAACAGTCTCTGAGTGCCTAGAAAAATCCCTCCCACGTCGTAAAATGTGGTGTATGTATCTCAATCGGGTCGCCTATGTCCATGACCCAGGAAGAATTATCCATCTGAGTGTCCCACCATGTTTGCACAATTCCCTTGAGTTGCAAGTCGGCGATCTGAAACTTCATGTATTCTCTCATCTCAAGACATGTATGCAACTATGTGGAAATACTGCAAAGCCAAGAGTCGAAATTATCGTCATTCATTTGGCCCAACAATTTCGGTATTTGAAAGCGTGTATCAAGATGCATGGGTGTTGAATCTATGTGTTGTTGCAGATGGAGTATCTCCTGGAGAGCCATCGTTAAATATTGATTTGGAGATGTGGCAGTGGATGCAAAATCCTCTGTAGACGACTCTCTTCGCGACGACACAATTTTCCTTCACCATGGATGCCAATTTGTCACTGGATTCACTGCACTAAGAATCAATGAACTCCCGAGGGATCTGAGAAGGAACTCGATACCCTAAAGAGGGTGTGTGGAGAATTGTGAAAAATGAATTTACTGGAAGCCCCGAGGAGGGGGCACTTGAAGTCCTGAGAAGGACGTCTGACTCTGAGAAAAAAAACAAAAAAATGTTGGATGGTGTCTCTTCTAAATTCCGTGGCTGAGTAGAAACTGACTTGGATCCAGGATCTAATACCAATTGATTTGCAATTCATATATGAAAAACAAACAAAAAACTAAATGTGCAATGAAGAACGAAAATTAGATAGCGCGGAGCAGAGAAAATAAAATATACATGAAAATGGAGAAGATGAATTAGAACATAAAATAACCATCACATTTTTTGAGAGAGAGAGGAGTGCCTTCTATAAGTAAGGATACTTTTTCCTTCTCATTATTAGTTGATTACAATATAATTTGCAGCAAATAACTAAATGCTTACAACAATAATTACTAAAAGTGCACTAAATGCTTGCAGCGGAAAGTGCTGAAGCGAACTACTGTCTACAATAGAAATATCTTAAACTAACTACAACACTAACTACAATACTAATTTAGGAGTGTCCCCTCATCCTGAGTGGCCAAGGAAGTGGGGTGCTCTTCTTGGTGGACCATTTTGTTCAAACCATAATTACCAAATTTGAGTGAGTTTTCCCAAACAATGCAAAAAATTGAAGTTCAATTTGGTATGCAGATTATTTGTTCTTGATTTGATTCATAGTTTGTTTCACATGTGTTGCAACATCATTCCACCAATTTCTTTATTGTTTGTTTCTTCATATGAGATATGATCGATATATTATTACAATGATGAGTGTTCCATATATAGGGAACATATGGTGACCATCCATGAAAGGATGTGTCCCTTGAATAATCAATAACTATTTATTATTATCATTTACTTATTATATATGATATTTAACAATCAATAATTATATTATTAATTATTATTATAAGAGAATTTCTTCCCGATGTTGTCCAAACATCAACACTCCCTCTCAACGAGGGAGACATTCTGCATCATGCCAAGATTGTCTTTGAAGTATACAAACTTCACCCTAGACTCATGACACTTGTCTATTAGTCTTGGGAGACATCTCTCTCCCACCTGAACCGAGGAGAAAATCCTTCTACGAATCTCCCTCTAAGCCAATTAACTCTCTCTAAGATCAATATCACTCTGGGTTTGCATGTAATATCATATAACATCTTGAGTCTTTATTATTCCTTGTCAAATCACCATGACTAGGACAAAGACCACACCAGGATATTTCACCACAAGCACACACCTGTGAGTGAATGTCAACCTGATGCTAACTGGCATGTGGAAACAAATTCAAGAACCTCGAGTCCATATTATTCCTTGTCATGATCAAGGAAGGGATACGTTTGGGCCCATTTACCACAACTACATCTTTATGATAAATGTATCCTATCTCCCTTGGTCTATAGCCCAATCCAGGAGAAGGTCCGCCCGATGCTGAAACATCAACACTCACTCTTATCTAGGGAGGTATCTTTCCATAGTAGCACACACCTACTATCCAGAGACACACAATATCCACTAGTGGTACACAACCACCATAGTAGAAAAAGGTTTGTCACACATGGCACTCCCATGTGAACTTCTAGAGGATAATTCCTCTAGGAACACTTAGGGTCAACTCCCCATAGTGTGTGGTGTCAAGGTCAACTCCTTTGACATGTCCTCATGTGCTCTCCACAAGGGACATTGGGCTATAAGCCCACATGCACTTATCTCTTCTCGAATAAGTGTCCTCATAGATCAACTCAACTCAGTCACAAAGGAGTATGAACTAGAGAATGTCTCAGGAAGCTGCAAACATCAACACTCCCTCTCAGCGAGGGAGGCATTCTCTGCCATGCCAACTTTGTCACAAAAGTACTTGAACTTTGTCCTGGTTTGGTAAGAACATCAACAACCTGCTCATTTGTAGGAAGGTACAACACCAATACTTTCTTCCTCTGCACCATGTTTCAGATGTAATGGTACTTGATCTCAATGCGGTTCGATTTGTCATCAAACACTGGATTCTTTGAGATCTTCACACACCTTTGGTTACCATAATGAATAATGGTGGAATCCAACACATGTTCAGATAAATATGCAATGTACTCTACTTCTTCTATGCTCAAAGCCATAGAAGTCTATTTCCTGCTATATCAGGAAACCATGGAAGATCCCAAAGTGAAGCAACACCCGAAGGTGCTCTTTCTATCCACTACGCTCCCTGCCCAATCAATGTCAATATATTCCTGTCATGTCATATCAATACTGGAAGTATATGTCAGACCATGTCCAACTGTGCCTCACAGGTATCTCAACACATGCTTCGCAACAATCCAGTGTGTCTATCTCGACTGACTCATAAACTGGCTAAGTGCACTCACTGCATAGAAAATATTTGGTCTGGTGTTAACGAGATACATCAATGATCCAATTAGTTGTATGTACAAAATCAGATCAATTTCGTTAGAATCGGAAGAAGACACACTTAGTTTCTTTAGATTCGTCACCATTGGTGTAGCCACAGTCTTCAGGTTCAACATCCCAAACTTCTTCAATATCTCAACTGTGTACTTCCCTGACTCAGGAATATTTCATCAGTTTTTTGCCACTCCTCTAGTCCCAAGAAGTAGTGCATGATACCAAGGTCCTTCATCTCAAACTTAGAGACCAACACATACTTTCATTCAACAATAAGGCTCTCTGTACCAGTGAGGAATAAATCATCAACGTAGAGGACCAAAATAAGAGTCTCACCATTAACAATATTGTAGTAGAGGTTGGGATCGACAACACTTTTGCTGAAGCCAAAAAATCATCAGGTGTCCATCAATCCTCACATACCAAGCTTGAGGTGGTTTTTTGAGTCCATACAAGGCCTTCTTCAACCTGCACACATGAGACTCCTTGTTGGCCCTCGACCAAGTTTTGAGAAAACATTGGTTAGGGTTGACCACTTTTTGGACTTCGACACAGTGATCGAGGAAGGAGCGCCCAGGTGGAGCTGAGATCGTGGATCTCACTTGTTTAGTGGGCATTGTGGACCCAACATGGGGTTCTTAAGGTTTTGTAACAGGTTATGGGATGTCGGCCCATGGGTTTACCCATGATTAGGCCTTTTTGGTAAATGTAAAAGTATAAATAATTATAAGAGTGTAAGGATGAGTAGTAGTAGAGGCATGGTCAATAGCTTGCAAGGCTAAGTGCAAGTAGTTTTGGGTTTCTTAGTGCAACAATTGTGTATATAAGGCTCTGTGCTTGATAGAAGAGTTGGCTCTGTGCCTTGACCTGATTTTGGGAAGGTGGATCTGGTGCTTAGTGCGTAGATCACCTGTTTGGTGCGAAGCTTGGACCTGTGGCTTAGTGCACATGAGCAGATAAATGTAAGAGATCGAAGCCTAATAAAGAAGAAGAAGCAGTTGGTGGACATAGCCCCACACTGGGGTGAACCACGTATATCCCGTGTTAATGTTTTTCTTTGTGCTATGATGATTATGTTGTAACTTTGCTTAGTGCATTAATTGTTATAAATGATAGATAGATCCATGAATGCTTAGTGATTTATGGATGATTAAATGAATGCTAGATCTGATTGAGTGCTATGGGCTAGATGGATTAGAGTGCTTGATCTTTAGTGTTACTACGCCGATGGTACTTAGGGTTTGATCGACGATGTGAATAAGGCTAATATATTAATACATGTTGTTCCTAAGTACTCTGAGAAGTGTTATAATCACAGATTTGTGTCCCATCTTGGTTACAGACACCTAAGTCCTGTAACGCCCCCTTGCCTCTATCTCGAGTGAGACTTCGCCTACTTCATAGGTGTTGCCGAAAGGGCTGGTAGTTAGGGTTTTGTTGGTGCATTGTCGAAGTATTGAACCCTGGGTTTGCCCCTGTGCCACCTCATGTATCATGAAACCATATGGCTGCTCAATGTATACTTCTTCCTCATTCTCTCCATTGAGAAAGGTTGTCTTTACATCCATCTGATGTACTCTCCAACCCATCGATGCTACAAGGGAAATAATCATCTGGATATAAGTGTATCAAGCAACAGGAGCAAATGTCTCCTTATAATCTATTCCCTCCATATGAGAGAATCCTCTAGCAACAAATCTCATTTTGTGCCTCTCGATGCTCCCGTCAACTGTGTTTGATCTTGTAGATCCATTTGGAAGTCACTACAGACTTCCCCTCATGTCTCAGAAAAATATACCACACATCATTCTTCATGATGGATTGATACTCCTCCATCATGACATCTCTCCATACTGGATGACTAGTTGCCTCCTCATAACAGGAAGGCTCAAAATGAATGATTTGGCTCATACCTACGACATAGCATGAATATATCTGAGGTCTCTTTCTCACTCAGAAGGTACCACGAGGAGCTACATATCCTTCTTCCTCCTGTAGAGTCTCACGAGCCCATGTAGGTCTCTTCCGACCTACTGCAATATCTTTGGGAACATCAACTGGAGCTATAGGATCAACATGATCAATTATATCAATTTGATCAATCTCCATGTGAGATCCTCTAGATATCTTAAAGGATACCTCCTCTTCAAAGGTAACATCTCTGCTCACCTCAATCTGTCTATGACCAGGGATGTAGATCCTGTATGCCTTTGAAGACTCATTGTAGCCCACAAATGTACCCTTTCTGCCTAAAGGGTCTAGGTTAATCCTTTTTTCCTTGGGTACATGAATGTATACTCGACACCCAAACATCCTGAAGTGTCGAACCTCAGGCTTCACCCCAGTGAAGGCCTCCTCGAGAGTCATGTTCCTCAAAGTCTTATGAGGACTTATGTTCTGAACATACACTGCAGTGATGGATGCCTTTTCCTATAGAAACATACACTAATGTTGATCATGCTAAGTCATCTTGGACCATACTTGATATGTCGAGGTTCCCTCATGAAACCAATGTATCAGGAAGTTGAAAAACATCAACACTCCCTCTGGAGCTGGAGGTGACTCCTCCTTTGTCTCTTCTCCCTTTGACACTAAAGGTAGCTCTTCCTCCTTATGTGGAGGTAACTCAATCTATGCTCCCTAAGGATGTCATATCCCCTCAATCTATGCATTAGGATATGCCCATTTTATGCATGGCGGTGCATATCCTTTGTCGAAGGGAAAAGCCCAACCTTGTCCACCGGCTTGTTAGACTTTCCTCAGTGAAGGTCAATGACAAGAGATATGTGCTTTGTAGAAAATGCACATATTTCATGACATATCTCAAGATTTTTGTTGTGTCAAAAAGATCTTTCTACAATCTAGTATGAGAGAGATGTGTAATTCCTTCGGTATTCAACATGGTGTTGACATGTGGAATTAAAAAAATATTAAGAACAAAAAAAATATTTCAATATTAGCCTTACATTAAATATTTCAATAGAAAGTGAGAGAGAAATTTCTTATTCAGTTGAACAATTGTCTCTCATTTTAAATAGGCCTAGTCTAAACCTTATACATTTTTTACTTTTTTATTGAAATCTAGCAAATCAACTACTAACAAAATCACAATTTTACATTGTTTAAATCCTGTTTTTGAGTGCATAAATGAATCCAACACCTTCAAAAACCTCCAAGCACCTTTCAACACTGAAATATACAATTCCCATTCTTGTGAGTCGTTGGCGGAGCCCAAAAAAGTGAAAAAAAAAAGAAAGTAAAAACCTATAATGTTTAGAATACGTCTTTTAGATGCATACCCCATCCTCGAAGATAAACGATGTTTATACTATGTAATTAAGATGGATCTTATATGTTTTAAGAGAACATAACCATTTCATATGAAATGGAGTTGTTATATGTCGATAACTTATATCAGTCATCTTAAACATCTTTTATAATACCATTCCTAACAAAAAAGGAAAGTATCGCTCTGGTTAATTGCTCATTGAAATCCGGATCTGAAAAAATAACCCATTAAACTCCTCGTTCACGTTGAAAAAATTATGAATCTCGTCTAATTAGATTGTATGTTTACGCCTAATCATGTTATACTTCGACAAAATAGTTTGAAATTTGGATTGCCTCGTCAACAAGTTTCTAAGAGTTTCAAACCGCAGAGGAGACGAAGCCTGTTAAAGCGAAAGCAAAATTTCTACTACGATGATAATATTCGTTTCGTAGACGAGAGTTCGAATCCGATGCAACACAATACTTACGCTTTAACTTTAGCAGCATCACGCAATATTTCCTCCTGCACAAGGCAATGTAATTAAATACAAAATGCCTACTGTTTGGTCCATACAGTTCGCCGGAGTTTTCCTGTTCTTCATTTGAATTCTCCATCCTTCCGAGTCTCCTGCATTTGCATTTTTCACTTAAAATCTTCATGGCCTCTCTCGCCTGCAACGCATTATCATTATCCTCGAAGCCTGTTGCGCTGCTTCCTGCCTGTTACAAGTCACAGAATTACGCTTTTGCCGTTCAGAGGCTTCATTTCTCATCTAATGCTCGTTTCCAGTTGAATGCGGTGCCTCGAGCACATGGGGTATTAAGTCCAAAAGGTCGCGGGTTCAAAACTCTTCGGTGTACATCGGCTTCAAAGGACGGTGATGCCGAGATCGAATCCTCTGCAGAACAACAACGCACAGAGGTGGTCTCTGCCATGCCTCTGGTGATGGACTTCTATGCGGCAATCAACAAGAGAAACCCAAGAGCCTTGTCTGATATCTTGTCAGACAAGTGCCTATTCCACGACTCGGCTTTTCCAAACGGTTTTGAGGGAAAAGTGGTAAGTAGATTTCTGTGTGTTTCGGAGATATCGTTAAAGTAATTTGGGGTTTTCTGTATAGAGTTTCTGCATAGCAGATAAGCACTTTATCCCCGGAGGACAGAAAATAAGAGAAGGGTAGGGCAGTGTGAAAATAGATCTTTTCTTATTATTTATATTCTTTAAATATTAAGTTTATTTTTATTTTTTATTTACGATAAAATAAGCTACTATTTTTATTTTTTATTTATGATAAAATCAGGTACTATGAAATAGATAATGTCAAATAATATAAAAATTAAAAATTAAAATTCAATTTAAAAATTTGATTTCACTAGATTTAAATTTAAAATAACACATGATTAGGAACACAAGACAGCTCACTCATTTAAATTTAAAGTGTAAAAACACCTTATAACACAACCTAAAATTTAATAAGAACTGTAAAATAAATAATCCTTTTCTCTTTTTATATTTCTCTGTTTATGTCTATTAACATAATCACATATGTGAAATGACTGCAGGCCGTTTTAGGGTACATCAAAGATTTAATGGATGCCCTGGGAAAGGACATGCAATTTAAAATAGACGGAATAAGTGAAGGAGATGATCTTACAGTGGCAGTGTTATGGCATTTAGGTTAGTAATTTTCAGTGATATCAAGTATTTTATAATATTTTCTATATGCCTTGATATTATTCTTTATTAATATGTCTGTTTTTGAAATTGATTCTAAAAACGTTTAATTGTTGTAGAATGGGATGGAAGAAAATTTCCTTTTTCCAAAGGTTGTGGCATATTTAACTGTGAAAAAGAAGGAGACAGATTATTAATAAGGTCAGAACTTTTTAACATCACTGTTATGATTTGGAGAAAGTTTATTGTTAAGGTCGGATATTATTAAGATGGAGAAAATTATGTATCATGTAATGAGTTAATAATTAAATATATACCATCTTCTTCTATTTATTGGATACCACTATTCACCATCTAAAAAATATGATGAAACTAACACATCAACCATTATTAATTTACTGCATGATAGATATCACTTTAAATTAAAACTACTTTATATTTTTGTTGTTGAAACGATATATGATCCAATTTATTTATTTTTATTGTTTGTAACAGGATGATGCACCACTTCATGGAAACACCCCTTAAACCTGGTGAATTGATTCTAGTAAGCAGTTTCCTTGACATAAATGTAGTATAATTAGGGAGATTATTTATAAAATTATTTTAGTATATAATTAAGGATATTATTTATAATAGTATAATAGCATTTTAAATATATACATATATATTATACTGAGCATAATATTTTTATTTAAAAGTTTAAATTATATGCACTTGTACTCATTGTTTTATTTTATTTGTTATGTGGCAGAAATTGCTGAAGACCATTACATCCTTGTTTGAGCAATTTCCACTTGTTGCGAAAAGTATAATATGATTATACCTTTATATTTCTTTAATTTACTGAAGGTTTGCATGTAAACTCTTTACTTTATGAAACCATACATGCTCAGACGAACTGAAAATTTTAGGCAGAATTTTTTCCTTACCGAAGCCTTTTCAGAGGGTAATAATTCTCTAACTTTTTTTTTTCCCTTTTTGCTACAGAGTTTTTGGAAAATCCATATTATGCTTTTGCGGGGATAATCATGTTTTACAGTAAGTATTTAAAACCAATTATTCATCCGATAATTCATCCATTCGTAATATACTACCGTGGGGTATTGAATACTTTCTTGTACTGGGCAAATTGCCTTCTTCGAATTGTCTTGAAAATTCTACAGTTTCTATCTCGTAGCAAATGATAGAAATACAAGCATACAATTTATATATATTCATTTTAAATTTTGAAAACCGGTATTTTGAATTTGTTAGACGGTATACAACTACCTCAATTGTTATGTTTGAGATTTACCGGATGAATAAATGGTAACGTCAAACACATGTAATTATGGAAATTATTTTTATTCATTATAGACTTTGGAAACTCGTATTTTGAAGGTTGTTGGAGAGTGTACAATTACTTCAATTCTTATGTTTGAGGTTGCGGGATTATCAATTGGTAAACTTATGCAAATATAAGTGTAATTTTTATGCTTGATATTAAGCGATGATCAATTGGTAAAGTTATATTTATATAAATTTACGCATAGAAATTATTTTTAATGGTTATAAAATTTTAAAATTTGCATTTTGAATTTTGTTAATGGGTATATAAGTGGTGTAGATTATGTTGATTCAAGTTATCAAGTATAAAGAAGGATTAAATATGTGGAGGTGTAAATCTTGTTCAAGTTTTGCTCTCTTAAAATTTTTGGACAATGAATAACAAACATGGAAAGTTTTTGTTAAGTTTTGCTCTTTTAAAAAGTTTTGACAATGAATAACAATCATGGAGAGTTTTTTTTATTTATTTTTATGTATTTTATATAGGCATATATTGCATCTTGGTTTTTACTATTGATAATGAGTTATGAATGTGGAAACAAAAAAACTTCTCTTATTGTTATTTATCTACACCAAAAGAAACCAACAAAAATAAGAAGAAGAAAAAAGAATAAATGCAATGCTGGATGTCCAACTAACTTTCTTGGATCTTTATCAATATCATAAGAAACCTAAAATAAAAAAATGAAAACAATCACATACAATACTAAGAGAAAATTAAATGGATGAATTCAATTGTACTTAAATAGATGAAGTGGACACTTTCACCACTTTTGTTGAAGATCTTTTCTAACCTATAATTCACTAAACTTTACTTAGTGAAGAGATAGAATATCCACATAAATATATAAAGGTGTCTATTAAAATACTATATTATAGTCATAGTTAGATGCTCATTTTTTGCAAATTAATCAACATTTTAACTTAAGTTTAATGGTTAACATTGCTTCAATAGTAATTATCTTCGTAAAATGATGACCTAGATTTGTAGAAATTTATCTCTCTTTCCTTAATTAGTAATAGCCATGATGAGAAGTTATAAAAGTACTTCACTAACTTTCCCTTTAGCTAATATGTGAGCCATAAACTAGAGTGCCTTAATGAAAGTGGACATTAAAATACAATTTTATTATTAATATATTTTTTAAATAATAATAAAATATTACACATTTCCATGTTGAGCACAAATTTACACACCTCTCTTATACTAGAGTGTAGAAAACACATTTTGGCACAACTACTTTAGTTGTTATGTTAGGGATTATTAGATGGAAAATTGGTAAAGACTTTACTCCTTCATGAGACATGTGCATGGTTTAAACCTCTATTTTCTTATGTTAAAATGAGTATTTATGTTTTTTAATGTAAAGTTGGAAATATTTTATTTTGACTTTATATTTTTAATAATTATTTTCAAATATATTATATGTTGACAAATTGTAAAATTCTACAATGGTTGAGGTCAATATGAGGATCCCTTGTTTGTGGAACAAGGAACTCTTTTACAAATGTGTGTATACCCTACCCCACTCCATATTCATATTAGTGATCTCCAAGGAGTAAATACACATTCTCAAAATGTTGTTGATATATTATATGTTTACAAATTATGTAATTCTAAAATGGCTAGTGCTTAACATTATGATGTTAAAATTAATCAATAGGTCCATAATATACGTGATTCTAGATTGAAATGTACAAATTTAGGGTTCATTATCAACCTTTGGGTAATGAAGTGAAGAATCCAACCTTCCATCTCCATATCAACCAACTAAATTTTCAAGATTTACCTCACTCTAAAATATGAAAAGTCTTTTTATTAAATAAAGAATTTATTTAATGATCAACAATGTCACATGTTAGATTCAAATCTCAATAAAATAAAAATATAGGGTTGAATTGAGTGAAGGGGGATCATCTTTGATCTCGATGGAAGCCAAAAGTTGAAGTTGTGAGGGTTTTGGGTCACTCCACAAACAATTAAGTACCGGCCTTAGCAACATATCAAGAAATTATTGTTCTTGGAAGATTCAACCAAGATGAGGTCATTATCATGGATGATTCATCTAGTACATTCATGCTCTGAATATGGGACTCTCCCCCTCCTCTCCCCATTTGAGAATGGTTCTCCTAAATTCTTTCTATGATGTCTATTTCTATCAATTGAAAAGTCTTTTGAACTATGAAATAGAGAAAATGGAAAATAGACGTGTTGTTGAATCTAAAATCAATGTAAGGTTCTAGAAGGAGGGATGGTAGAGAATCACACTTGCCCTAATCCCATGATAGTGTCCTTAGTTGTTTGGAAAGGAGGAGCCTCAAGACTTGAAACTTCCTCTAACATTGAATCAAGTGATATGCATAATCTCATTTGGGTGTCACTTCACATGCGTCAATATCTCATGGAGACATATGCCATGGGAAACCCACCTCCTGGTTATTTATGATCCTATACCCAATATTGTCATCATTTAGGAGGTTGTTTGTGTCTTTGTGACCTTGAGGTATTGTCCCTCTTCTTCAAGACATGGGAAATAGTTTTACCTAATCTAAACATTCAATTTCTCATAGATATGTATGGTCTCTCTTTAATACTTCCCTTAATTGTCTACCTTTGGATTCTTTCCTAGTTTTATGTTAAGAACCAAATACCAAGCATAAAGAAACACCACAAAGATTCAGAGAACAATATAGAAAAACTACCATTTTATTATATCAAAACCCTTAGGGTAGGGAAACACCATACAATGGATCCTATTATGGAAGGGATCCTCTCATGTTCACTTGCCTCTTCAAGGGGGAAACCTCCTAATGAGCTTCAACTCCAAATACGATACTTCTCTTCATGTCCCATTACAGTGCTTGAACCCCTTTATATAGTGCTACCATCACCGAATAACATTCTAGAGGAGGAATATTCTAGAAGTAGAACCTTCTAAGAAGTCCTCTTACATTTATTATATCTAACTACCGTAGTGGGTCTTATTTAAAACTATAGTAGACCTAGTCCACCTTACATTGAATGGCCTCCACTATTATCACTATGGGCCCTCTGCCTCCCCCGCCCACTACCTCTCTAGCTACGTAACATTCCATCCCCCTTATGAAAGTGTTTTCCTCAACACTTGATGTACAACCATACAAGGATGATTTTAAGGATACAAATGTATTTTAAAATGTAGAAACCTTGGTGAATCTTAGTAATCCTTCATATGCCAACTATAAATGTTCGGCGATATTTTTGTAAAAATATTCAAATTTCTAAGGATTCTATATAGTTTGTATAATTTTTTGGCGATTTTTAAGGTAAAATAATTTTATCCTATAGAATTTGGGCGAATCATTTTTAGAATAACGAATCCTTTTTTTGGAAAAGCCATGGAAAATTATCCCATGAGTGAACTTTATCCCCTAAAATCATCCCTACAACCATATACCAGGGTCCCATGGATAAGTGTGGACTATAGTGCTGAAGTAGACTAGAGAACCAATGTCCCATTGAGAAATGGAAGCCACCATGCTGAAGTAGTCCAACTGCCATTGTAAACTAGGGTCCCATGTCCAATTTCTCTTGTGAACTCCACATGAAAGATATCCGTACCCAATAAACAACTGAAAATTATGCTCCCCATACTGACACCTATCATGTGGATCCAAATAGGAATATCCATCCACATAGTGGGAAAGGGTCAAAGTTGAATATGAAAGGAACAATAGCGTTGTAGAATATGCAGGCTAGACACTGGTAATCATAACTAGCTCCTGATGTGTCACATTGATGCTCTCTATAGAAGGTGGAGTAGAGTCATCAAATAAAAGATGGAAGTGTGTAATGTCACCCACCTCTTAATAAAGAAGTTTTGAGAAGACTCAGTGGCCTAGGCATCCCCACTAGGCCATAGTCTCACACTGAGGGGAAGGGTCAACCAAACTAAGGCTATATTCTTAAGTTGACTTGATAAAAAAGGTGAAAAAGAGTTAAAAGATAACTCAATGAAGGAATAGAAGCGCTGGAGGTTGAGTTAGGAGTTAAGCCTAGGGGTTAACTTAACTCAACAGGGAAATAGAAGAAAAGTATAAAGAAGAGGCTGGGGTGCACCTATTATGCATTCTAGATTTTGGTATTTGCTTGTTGATGCTCTTAAGCATACAGTTTTGAGAGTTTTGATATTACAAACCCTAGTGAGCAATTCAGTTGTGAAAGATTCCACTCACCTTGCTCCAAGCTTGGTCTCGGGGATGAAATACTCCACACACACCATTCTATCACCATCATCTATTCAAGAGGACTAGCAGGGCCATACCAGTTGGATCAGCAGGGCCGTACCAGTTGGATCACCAGGGCCATACCAGCTAGGGTTTTCTTGTAGGGGCGCACCAACTATTGAGGAAGAGTTCGATCCAGCATTTGGAAGAAGCTTGAGGTGTTTCCAACATTAGGGTTTTTCTTGCAAGCCCTTGCTCATCATTTTGAGGGATTCTTGGAGGAGTTATCATGTCCCTATCATCTACTATAGGTTGGGATGATTTTAGGAGGAGGGGTACGACTTGTGATTCAATATTTCTCAGATCTAGAAGGCTAGAGGCTAGATCTGACCTTGAGACTTCTCTCAAGTGCTTATAGATGCCTGATCTATCATTCGGGAGAGTTTCAGACTATCCAGAGCCCACATTCATCTAGGTCGTACTATTGGCCATATTCAGGGTTTCAGGAGTGTCGTACCATCTTAGGGTTTCTGCAGATTGGAGGGAAAGCTTTAGTGTTTGAGTGCCATACTTCAAGAGGAGATTCCCAGTGTCTTGATCTATCATTGAGGAGGGTTTGGCAGTGTTTGGAGGGCTTCATCTTCAGGAGGGTCGAGCCCTTGGTGCTTATTGTCTTCAACAGGACGTACTAGGAGTCAGCAGGGTCGTACCAGTTGCTTGAGGGTTAGGCTGAAACCCTAGTTTTGCAGTTGAAGATTCATCTTCTATTACAGCCTTTGGGAGGCTTGATTTATATCTCCAGGAGCATTTTGTATGCAGCTCCATTATTATTTTGAAGCCATCTACTTCAGATCTGCTTCTCTATTGTATCAGGTGCTTTCTTTCTTATAATAAAGTTTAGCTATTTGCTTGTGGTGCCTATCTTTTGTAGTGTTGATAATCTTCATATGATTACAATGATGCTTGTATAAATCTGTGGCTAAATAACTAAATAAACCCCAAGGCCGAAATGTTCAAGGCCAACCTGCATACACAACAAATAATAATGAAATCAGTAATTAGTTAGAGATTCCGAGCAAAACATTGGTTTGGGATCATTACAGTGGTATCATAGCTTTGATCCTCCAAACCTGTGGGGGATTAGCACATGCAGAGGTACAGTGGGATCTTTATGGGCAGAAGGAAGAAACAAACCAGTGAAACAAAAGCCGAAATGGATGGTTCAGGATATGACCATGAGCCACAGGGTTTGGCTTACTTAGCAACCGAATTCGATAAGACCCTAAATATTACAGAAAGAAACATGGTTCATCACTTGCAGGAAATCCAAGAGACAAACCAAAGGGAACAGGCTGAAATCACTGAGACCTTAAAGAAGGTAGATGGGAATATGAGGAATATTGATGAGAACCAGACGATGATAACCCAGCTATTGATGGAGATGAATCATCAGGGGAAATACCCTAAGACATATGGAAACAAAGTGGATGGTGGATCTGGTGGATCCCATGGTGAAATTAGATATAATATGGAGAAAGCTCCCAGATCCGAGGGAAGCCATGGAGGAGGCACGTCATATAGACAAATGGGTAGCAGGGATAACCCTAGACCATACTTTCCCACATTCGTAGATGAACAGGTGTAGTAGGAGCAGGTGGACAACTTTGTGGAGTAGATGGCACAATGTACTAAGGAGTACTACAACCTGGATATGATCATTCAGAGGCATATGTCCCTGGATCAATATTGCCAACTCAAGTTCAGAAATAAGCCCAGGCTGAACCACATGAGCAGTTTTGAGTTTGAACGAAGAGCAGGGAAGATAAAGATCCCCTCCTTTGATGGTATGACCAAGCTAACAACACAGGCATGGGTGAAAATGTTGGATACCTATCTACAACTTAATCCCATGAGGGAGATGGAAGCCATCAAATTTTCCACCATGTACTTGGATGGCAAGGCTCATGATTGGTGGTACCATGGGCTCACCACAATAGGCCACAATCAAATAGTGTCCTACATAGAATTCACTCAGAGGCTCATTGATAGATTTGATCAAGGGGATCTAGAGCTACACTTCAAGGAGCTCACACAACTTAAACAAATAGGTATGGATGAGGCATTCATTGAAGAATTTTAGAGGTTGGCCATGATGGTTCAAGATATATCACCAACTAGATTCATGATGCTCTTCACTGAGGGGCTGATGGAGCCCTTGAAGGGTTGGGTAAAGGATTTTAAGCCTACCAACCTACAGGATGCTATCTGGAGGATGAGGGACCTAGGACCAGTTGCTAGGAAAAAAATTGTACCTAGACCACCTCTTAACGCTGGAGGAAGAGACCAAAGGCCTCTAATGAACCAAGGAGGACGTGACCCAAGGGGTTTTGATAGGGCCCGTGGCAGAGTGGACGTGAACACTAGGAGGGAACTAAGGAGGAAAAAACTTTGCTTCACTTGAAAAGAACCATGGAACCCAACACAGAAATGCATGGGTCATGGTCAAGTGCATTACATAGAAGTCACTTTGGACAATAAGGAAGAGGAGGAGATCGACCAGATACAAAACATCGAGGCTGAAACCATGGAGACAACAGAGGAGGAGATCACAGGAGAAGACAATATGACTGAGGAGAAAGCCACATTGACATCTATCATCGGAGTGCCTAAATATAACAACTTCCGGATGAGGGGAGTCTGTCAGGGACATAAGGTATCGGTTCTGATTGATGGAGGAGCCTCTCATAACTTCATTGATTTAGCATTGCTGAAAAGGAGGCATATAACCACAGTAGAGTTTGAAGGGTTCAAGGTGGAGGTAGCAGGTGGAAGCACTATGCCTTGTGACAGGTACATTCCTGGTATGAATATTACATTGGGTAGGCATGAGTTGGTACAAGACGTCTATGTCATGGACCTCGCAGATACCAACATCGTCTGGGGAGTTCAGTGGCTCAATACGTTGTGGCCTATCCCCACCAACTACAAAACCATGGAGATTTCATTTACAGAGGAGGGTGGATGAAAGGTAGTGCTTCGAGGCATGACAGGGAATGCTGCAAAGGTGGTCACGGCCAAGAGGATGGAGGCCATCTTTCGAAGAGATGAGATAGTATATGCAACAGAATGCAGGATTTCAGCACGTGTGGATGAGCAGGGTAAGGTTCAATAGACCCCAGAGATCCAAGAGATCCTTGACAAGCACCACAAGGTGTTTGGACCGATTCCTCCAGGGGTGCCACCAGAAAGGGGGTTTGAGCATATTATTGAGCTAGAGGGAGGAGCTAAACTAGTCATCACCACACCATACAGGCATCCGAAGAAGTACAAAGATGAGGTAGAGAAGGCCATCAAGGAACTTTTGAACATGGGGCACATCAGGCCAAGCACTAGGCCTTTTGCTTCTTCAGTAGTGCTAGTTAAGAAGAAGGATGGCACTATGAGAATGTGCATCGACTTCAGGGCCTTGAATAAAAAGACAATAAAAAATAGGTACCCGATACCAAGGATTGATGAGTTGCTAGATGAACTGCATGGAGCTATCTACTTCACAAAGATTGAACTTTGTTCTCACTATCATCAAATCAAGATGAGGGAGGAAGACATCTCAAAAACAAATTTTAGGTGTCATTATGGCCATTATGAGTTCTTAGTGATGCCCTTTGGGTTAACCAATGCCCCTACCACGTTCCAATCTTGCATGAACCATGTGTTCAACAAGCAGCTGAGGAAGCACCTGTTGGTATTTTTTGATTACTTTCCCATTTACAACAAGACGTGGGAGGAACACCTCCGACATGTGGATTAGATTCTGTCAATCATGGAGGAAAAATCACTATACGCTAAGGAGTCCAAATGTGAGTTTGGAATGACAAAGGTGCTTTACTTGGGGCACATCATAGGAGAAAAAGGGTTATAGGTACAACAGGAGAAAATAAAGGCCATTATGGAGTGGCCTACTCCTAAGACACTCACAGAGTTAAGAGGATTTCTGGGCATATGCACATACTATAGGAAATTTTTCAAGGGGTTTTCTCAGCTGTGTGCACCCTTGACAGATTTGACTAAGAAAGGAGCCTTCAAATGGAATGAGGAAGCTCAAATGACGATGGACAAGATGAAGAAGGTGATGAGAATGTGCCCAGTCTTAGCCCTTCCAGATTTCAGCCTACCTTTCACCTTGGAATGTGATGCATCAGGAGAAGGGATAGGGTTGTACTAATGCATAATAGTCACCCTCTTTCCTATGAGAGTCGAAAAATCAGGGGTCCTGAGCTACTCTACAACATTTATGACAAATAAATGTTGACTATCATGCATGCACTAGACAAATTCTGGCAATATCTAGTAGGTGCATGGTTTGTGGTCAAATCAGATCATAACAGTCTTAAATACCTATTAGAACAAAGGGATCTAAATGAGAGGCAACAAAAATGGGTAAGCATAATACATGCCTATGACTTTGACATTGAATTTGTCAAAGGGAAGAACAACGTGGTGGCTGATGCATTGTCTAGGAGGCCATCCATCTTTTCCATGACATGTGTATCGATTGACTAGAAGGACCACTTGGTGATGGAGTATGCAAAGGATCAGTTTGCCTGTTAGCTATTTGATGGATAGGTATAGGATGATAAATTTAGGATTATAAATGACCTCATATACTACAAGGGCCAAATCTTTTTGGTTTCTAGATCATCTTTCAGGGCCAAAGTGTTGCAGGTGTGTCATGACTCACCAATGGCAGGGCACCAGGGGATCAGTAAGACGTACATGGAGGTAAGAGAGAGGTTCTCATGGAAGGGCCTCAAGGAGGATTTAATAAAGCATGTAAAGGAGTGTACTACATGCCAGATGAACAAGGACGCGAACACTCACCCAACGGGACTACTACAACCCTTACCCATTCCAGAGCATAAGTGGGAAAGCATATCCATGGATTTCATCACCGGGTTGCCAAAACCACAGGGGAAGGACTACATTTTTGTAGTGGTGGACAGGTTGAAGAAGTTTTCACACTTCTTCTCCATAGCTAGAGACTTCAATGCAACACAGGTGGCTGAATTGTTCTTCAGGGAGATTTTCAGGTTGCACGGCCAACCCAAAACCATTTTCAGCGACAGGGATATCAGGTTCATGAGTACCTTTTGGCAGTAATTGTTCAGATTGGTTGGTATGAATTTGACCCCTAGCACCAACTATCGCCCTCAGATGGATGGACAATCCGAGATAGTCAACAAGTGGGTAGAAGGTTACCTCAGGAATTATGTAGCAGGACAACAAAAGGCATGGGCCAGGTGGTTGCATTTAGGAGAGTACTACTACAACATCACCCTGCATGTGTCCATAGGCATGACACCATTCATAGCCTTATACAACTATTATCCACTATCTTTTGTAGAGATTTCTTTCGGTGACAACAAGGCACCTATGGTACATGATTGGGTACATGAGAGCCAAGACATTCTCATGGAGCTGAAGGATCATCTACAGAGAGCACAAAACCAGTAGAAGATCCAAGCAGACAAGAACAGAGTTGAGCGTACTTTTGAGGTTGGTGACTTAGTCTATTTAAGGCTTCAACCATACATATAGGATTCTATTAAAAGAAGCGGAGCAGAGAAGCTACAACCACGTTTGTTTGGGCCTTACAGGGTTAACAAGAAGATAGGGGCCATAGCTTATGAGCTGGAGCTCCCACAGGGCAACAAGATACACAATGTCTTCCATGTATCTTGCCTAAAAAGGGCCATCAGTCAACACATCACGCCCATCAAGATACTCCCTCACATGGACGAAGAGGGGAAACTAGTCTTGATTTTGGAAGAGATACTAGAGGTTCGGGAGAAGAGGCTCAGGAAGAGAAACATCAAAGAGTACTTGATCAGGTGGAAGGATCTACCCATTGAGGATGTCACATGGGAAAATGAACAAGTGGTAATGAAACCAGGTTTGGAATTGCTTGAGGACAAGCAATTTCTAGTAGGGGAGACTGTAATGTCCCCCACCTCTTAATGAAGAAGTTTTGAGAAGACTCAGTGGCCTAGGCATCCCCACTAGGCCATAGTCTCACACTGAGGGGAAGGGTCAACCAAAATAAGGCTATATTCTTAAGTTGAGTTGATAAAAAAGGTGAAAAAGAGTTAAAAGATAACTCAATGAAGGAATAGAAACGTTGGAGGTTGAGTTAGGAGTTAACCCTAGGGGTTAACTGAACTCAACAGGGAAATAGAAGAAACGTATAAAGAGGAGGTTGGGGCGCACCTATTATGCATTATGGATTTTGGTATTTGCTTGTTGATGCTCTTAAACATACAATTTTGAGGGTTTTGATAGTACAAACCCTAGTGAGCAATTCAGTGGTGAAGGATTCCACTCACCTTGCTCCAAGCTTGGTCTCGGGGATGAAATACTCCACACACACCATTCTATCACCATCATCTATTCAGGAGGACTAGCAGAGCCATACCAGTTGGATCTGTAGGGTCGTACCAACTAGGGTTTTCTTGTAGGGGCGCACCAACTATTGAGGAAGAGTTCGATCCATCATTTGGAAGAAGCTTGAGGTGTTTCCAGCATTAGGGTTTTTCTTGCAAGCCCTTGCTCATAATTTTGAGGGCTTCTTGGAGGATTTATCACGTCCCTATCATCTACTATAGGTTGGGAGGATTTCAGGAGGAGGGGTATGACTTGTGATTCAATATTTCTCAGATCTAGAAGGCTAGAGGCTAGATATGACCTTGAGACTTCTCTCAAGTGATTATAGATGCCCGATCTATTTTTCGGAAGATTTCAGACTATTCAGAGCCCACATTCAGCTAGGCCGTACTATTGTCCATATTCATGGTTTCAGGAGGGTTGTATCATATTAGGGTTTTTGCATATTGGAGGGGAAGCTTCAGTGTTTGAGTGCCATACTTGAGGAGGAGATTTCCAGTGTCTTGATCTATCATTGAGGAGGGTTTGGCAGTGTTTGGAGGGATTCATCTTCAGGAGGGTCGAGCTCTTGGTGCTTATTGTCTTCAGCAGGCCGTACTAGGAGTCAGCAGGGCCGTACCAGTTGCTTGAGGGTTAGGCCGAAACCCTGGTTTTGCAGTTGAGTGTTCATCTTCTATTGAAGCCTTTGGGAGTCTTGATTTATATCTCCGGGAGCATTTTGTATGAAGCTCCATTATTGTTTTGAATCCATCTACTTCAAATCTGATTCTCTATTGTATCAGGTGCTTGCTTTCTTATAATAAAGTCCAGCTATTTGCTTGTGGTGCCTATCATAACAATCATCCTCCAAATCATACCAAGCTTACACTTCTTGATGATTTTCATTCATGATGTTTTCCATAAGATATCTCTCTTGAAGGAGAGCTAATGACCGTTGACTATTGTGATAACGATCTTTGTGGTCTTGTATATCGACTTTGAATGCTTCAATCATATGTAGAATTTCCCTGAGTTGAGATTGCATATCCATTGGAAACACCACATATAATATACCAAAAGAAAATTCTTAAAATGATTTATCCAATGGCACTAATTTGGTAGAAATCTGAGCACCCTATGCAAATTTATGAACTCTGCAGTCTCGTCACTGTCATGAAAAAAAACCCAAAAAATAGAACAAGGGTTTAAAAATAAATAACTGCAAAAAATTGCAGCTCTTTCTGGAAAAACCTTGAAAATTGTTGAATTTAAAATGCTCATAACTTTACTTCCCGGACTTTGTTTCGGCTGATTTGTTTTTTGAAATTGGGTATTTTTCTGAGAGGAATTCAAATACCCAATTTGTTTTGTCAAATTTATCTCATAAAGCTTCTGATATGAACTTGAATTGTGCCTCCCTCTTTTTCTTCCCTAGAAAAATTCTGCAAAAAGAGCAAAAAATTCTTCCCTTCTTTGGCCAAGGAAAGTGCTTTGATACTATTTGTTAAGAACCAAATACTTGCATAAAGAAACACCACAAAGATTCAGAGAACAATATAGAAAAACCACCACTTTATTATATCCAAACCCTTAGGGTAGGGAAACACCATACAATGGATCCTATTATGGAAGGGATCCTCTCCTGTTCACTTGCCTCTTCGAGGAGGCAACCCCCTAATGAGCTTCAACTCAAAATACAATACTTCTCTTCATGTCCCATTAAATTGTTTGAACCCCTTTATATAGTGCTACCATCACGTAAGAACATTCTAGAGGAGGAATCTTCTAGAAGTAGAATCTTCTAAGAATTCCTCTTACATTTATTATATCTAACTACCCATTTATTATATCTAACTACCATAGTGGGCCTTATTTAATAATATAGTGGACCTAGTCCACCTTATATTGAATGACCTCCACTATTATCACCATGGGCCCTCTAGGCCCCCCGCTACCTCTCTAGCTACCTAACATTTTATCATTCAATATCTCTAGTGCTTCTCCTAGATTTTGGATAGTGGTTATTGATGTAGGAGCATCACAAGGATTTTGACAATCCTACACACCCCAAAAAAAAAATCAATTTTGTTTTGGTTTTATTCACATTTTTGTGATTTTCAATATTATGACAAGGGTATTTTGATTGACATGCTCTCTATCACTTAGAGTTAAGGTATAAAATTTGATACCTTATCAAATACATATTTCTGGATTAAGTTCTAAAATTTCATAAAAGAACATATTGAGTCTTAGTACAATGCATATGTCGAGAGCTATCGTGTACAAGAATTTCCATATTTCCATAGAAACGCGGGTTTAGTATTTTGACGGGGGCACTTTCAATTATTAGATTTAGGGGCTGATTTTTTTCTAAGATGTATAAGACACCTTCCTCTATCTACCCACCAAATTTCATAATAAATGATGGATTTTAAAGGGTGCACCTAAGCCAAATATAGAGCACAACAGAAAAACATAGATTTCCTTCCACACATTTGTTTTTATATTTTGAATTTGAATATTTAAACCCTAAAGAATGCTATAGATTTGGAACTTTGGGAGGTGATTAATAACTATGCAAAGGTAGTATTAATTATAGAAATGTTTATATTACATAGAGAAATGAAAATCTTTGTGACCCAAAAAGTCAACACCTCATAGTATAATTATTTGGGAGATTCATGTAATTGGGGCCTTTGGATCTCCCTTGACTTGGTCCTTTTTAGTTGTTAGTGGTTTTGTGTGATAAAGAGGCATATGTATAGGCTTTGTGAATTTAATAAGGCTTGAGAGTATTGGTCATTGATTTCAATAAAAGTCTACAAATTACTTCTTGTGAATTTTGTTGTGTATTGAATATTCATTTCTTGTTTTCTATGTAATGGAATTCTTCAAACTAAGTGTGCGTTGTTGTAAAATTTTTATTTGCATGCCACCTAGGCTTGCATCACGTGGTATAAAATAAGGATTGTGTTCTTGTTGGAGTATTGGCGTGTCCTTGAAGAGATGCTTCCATGAGGACATATCATATCTAGAAGTAGAAATGAATGCTTGAATGAATTTGTGATTTAAGAAGCCTATAATAAGGGAGACAATTGTAGAAAGAGAGAATAAGAATGCATTGATTACAATATGGGTTCAAAGAGAATAAACCATAGAGAAAGAAGACATAGTAAAGATATGACAGAAATATGACTGTGATTAGGAAAATGAGGACCATTGTAGAAGTCTTGGAGAAGATTCCTCAAAAAATCATGTTTACATAAGATACAAAAATTTGATAATTTTTTTATTAAAGAAACACAATAAATTTTGGAGGTTTTAGTGGAAACCAAATAGGGTAAGAATATTGTGAATGTGGCTTGTTAAAATCAAGAGGAGTTAGAGGTTGTTTATACAGAGAAACCACTTCATACTACATTAGAAAATGAGAAGGAATTTCTTAGAAGACCTGAGAAGATATAACAGGTTGAGAAATATCTAGAAGAGATAAATAAGATTGAAAATTATGTAATAGAACATTTTTCTGAAGAAGAATATGATGATGAAATTGTGCAAAAGATCCCTTGTAAATTGATTGAAGAATAAATTTAAATTCAGAGGTTCCTTCATCAACTCATGATTTTTATAAAGTTATCGATATTGTTGTTTTGTAGGTTTATAAGAAAAAAATGATGAATATGTCCCCATGGGTTGTGAAACTATTGATATGCAAACTAAAGATGTCATATGAAGAACTTAAATCATAGATAAAGTAAAATATGAGAATAGAAGTGATGTGCAAATAGTAACCTTGAAGGTTACGCAGATGTTGCTAAAAAGAATGTTGGTATGGTCCAATAGTGCCTAATTAAAGTGAATGATCAAATTATGAAGAATTGAAGTCCAATAAGAGATACCAAACCACCATGAACAACATTTGAATGAAGAATATGTGACAGGTATGATTTTTGTAATCAGATGTAAAATCATTATGTATGGTATTTGGGATAGAGTACCTATGTATATATGTCTGGACTAGGGTGCCTATGTATATATGTTCTTGGATAGAGTGTCTATGTGATACTAGGCCGAAGAGCCTATATGCCAAGTAAATTCCATAGAGCCTAGCATTGTAATAGGTATGTACACCTGTATGGTGGTGTGGGATGATGATAGTGCAAAAATAAGGGGGAGGGGATGTACCATCCCTAGTTTTAATCCATTTTCATTGTAATATAATTGTGCAATTTTGATTTATGTTGGTGAGCTAGTATGTTTTGAGCCAGAGACCGTATTGATCCATATGGCCAAGGGATGAACTATGTAAACATTGTACATTGAAAATAATAAAATGAAATACACCGCTGACTGTGGAGAGGTAAGGACCAGAGTAATGAGGGGCTATTATTCCATAAGAGAGGGGGATTAATGGGGGTTTTGAGGGTTTTTCATATGCCTTGATTCTTAAACCATATTCATGAATCAATTTTTCATTTGACTATTTATCCCTTTGACTTATTAAGCACCCAATCATTGAATTCATGTAAGAGGTTGAGTGAGGCAATCATCCCACTCAATGATGATAGCATGGGTTGAGTGTAATCATCCTTGGGGGAAATCTAAGAGTAAAGAAAGGATGGGAGAAGAGGAAAAATTTTAGTAAGAGGAGTTTTTACAGTTATCAACAAGTGAGGAAAAAAAGAGTTGAGTGTTGTAAAAGAGTGTCCAAACATAGTGGGTATTGAGGAAAACTTGTTGAAGCTGGTAATTGGGATGAGAATGAGGCTGGTATTCCTATGAGTGATTCTTGTTGAGGAAATTACCCAAGAGAATTTGTAAATGTTGTGTGATAAATTCTATTGTAGATGGATTTCTTGGATCCCCTAGTAGAGAAATTCCTGGCTGGTCTATGCTAGAGCCCCATAGGGGATGGAGATTTTCTGAGGGACTATGGTGCAAAGAATGAAATCTCATCCATTGGGTTATGTAGACTTATGGGGAAGAGATATGGGTGGTTGGAATCGTTATAGGAGTCACATCACTGTGTTTTATACTGGGTATTTGAACTGTTAAAGTGGATTGTAGACACCCATAGGAGCCTGCCCATCATTGTGGACTCATAGCCCCATCTTGGGGGTAAATTGTTGCTAAGATAATTGGAGCAATAGAGTCTATGGTTGGGTGGAACATCCTTTGTTTGCATTCAGTTGTGTAAATTGATTTTAAAAGATAAGTGTTTTGATGGCCATTTCATTTATAGTTTTAATGCTATGATTCAATGTTGCATTTACTCTATATTTTGTATGTATGAATGTTGTTGTGTGTTTAATTTCTTCTGTGCATGTTTAAATTAATTGCATTCATGGGCTTAATTATTAATGATAATAGCATGATATTTCATGCCATTTTGCACATATATTTCGACATTTGAATTGATATGTTAGTCGATTTAGTAGTAACAAGACCCAACCAGTGATTTGAGTACATTAAAGATTGGTATTAGAGAAAACAATTTGTGGTAGTGTGCCTTAGTGAGGATCTGGGGATGTTACATTCTCCCCTCAAGGGTGATGTGTTGGATGGAGGATGATACCCATAGAGTGCCATAAATGGGGACATTTTAGATGAAGTATGGAAGGAAGTGTTGTATCCACATTATCCCAAGGGTAACCAATTGACCCATTGTGAATGTTTATCAGATGCAAAGAAACATAGATAACCTTAAACATTTATTCACAATCTTAGTTTTGCCATTAGATTTGAGATGGTAAGAAGGGTTGTGAGCTAATTGAGTACCCCCCAAAAAATAATAGTACAAAAATTACCAATCAAAATTGGTCTCCATCACTTGTAATAATATTGGGGTTTCATGTAGCTTATGAACTATTTCCATGAATCCTACAACTACTACAGTTTCTTTAAAAGGATGAGAAGTGAGGAAAATAGGGCTTACTTTGTGAGTCAATCCACCACCACCATGATGACATTCTTTCCTTCTAATTTTGGTAGACTTCTGATAAAATATGTTGAGACCTATTTCCAACAATGAATTGGTATGGCCAATAGTTCTAAAAGATACAAGGTCTTGACTATCTCTCCTTTTTTTGTTAGTAAACTAGACATTCTATCACAAAATTTAGAACGTTAGTTTAAGAACTTCCCAAGAAAAATTCTTCTAGATCCGATTATAAGTTTTCAGATAAGAGTTCTCTTATAAGAGAAGTAGGTAGTTCCAAAAGGACCTTATATTTGAGGTGAAAATTCTTACATAAAAACATAGGAACCTTGTACCAAAGTGAATCATTCTTCCACACAAATTTATATGATGCACTAGGGTCTTGTTTTAGTTACTTAATGATATTTGATGCATTTTGGTCCTACTAACATTCTATCCTTACTTATTCCACCAAATGATATTGCATAATGGAAATAAAACAAAGTAAGTCCTTACTGTCTTCTTCTTTTCTTAAAAGTGCATTTACCACCACATTCCCCCCTTTTTTCTAGAGAATTTCAAAGTCATAACCTAACATCTTTGAGACCCATTTTTTTCTCTTCTAAATATAGTCATTGTTCTAAGAAGTAGTTTAGACTATCATGATCTATTTTTTCCTTGAAGTGTCTTAATTTTAGGTAAGGGAATCATTGCTTAATTCCATGTACCGTGGCCAACACTTCGTTCTCATAAATGGGTTCAAGTAAATTCTTTCCTTTAAGTTGATGACTTTCAAGGGTAGTGGGCCTTCCTTCATGCATTAAAACTACACCAATGTCATGCCTTGAGGCATAAAAATCCACAATATTTTTTTTTGTGAAGTTAGGCATGGTCAAGATGGGAATTCTACACACAACCTTATCTTTTTAAAATTTTTGGGTTTCTTCTTAAGTCCAAGATAATGCATCTTTTTTCAATAATGCTATTAGAGGTGCTATTGTTCGACCATATTTCTTGACAAACTTGTTGTAATAACCTATAAATGATAATAATTCTCTAATACTCTTCAAGGTTTTGAGAATTGGCCATTCCATGATATCTTTAATTTTGTTAGGGTCCACCTTGATACCATCATGAGATACAATATGACCAAAATATTCCACTTCTTGAAACCCCAAAGGAATACTTGGAAGCATTTTCATATAGTTGTTACTTCTCTAATAATTTTAATACCATGTCAACATGTTATACACCTTCTTCCCAATATTTTCTATCAATTAGTATATCATCAAAAAATTCCAACACAAATTTTATGAGGAAGGGATTGAAAATATAATTCATCAAGCTTTGAAATGTGAAAGGTGCATTAGTAAGGCCAAAAGACATCGTCAAAAATCATAATCATATTCATGTGTTCTATAGGTTTTTTTAGGGATGTCTTCTTCCCTCATTTAGATTTTATGATATCCTAAACGACGATCCAACTTTGTAAACACATTTTCTCCCTACAATTCATCTAATAATTATGGAATGGTAGGAATAATAAACTTATCTTTAATAGAAATTTTGTTGAGATCTCTAAAATCATGAAACATATGACATGAAAAATATTTCTGTAAACCATCACTATTGTTGAAGAGAAAGTATTTTTCTAGGTCAAATGATGCCAACCTCTAGCATTTATTAAACCTTACATTCGATCTTTCTCTTCTAGCAAAGGGGTATATATAAGGTTGGATGTTAGGAGGAACCACCCCCAGATTAGTTGAATATAATGATCATGCTCTAGAGTAGGAGAAAGACATTTGGGAATCTCAACAAATACCTTGGAATGATTTTTGATATCTCTTTAGAGATCTAAGGACACAAAGGGTTTATATGTTTCAACATATAGTGAGAACAATTGTGAAATTACACCAAGGTGTCCCTTTTCTTAAATTTTTTTCCATGCTATTAGATTTTATCACTTTAGATGGTTTCCCTTACATAACTTTGAGTTTGATTTTCTTATCTTCCAAAGAAATCTCATGAAAAGTTTCTGAAAATCAAAATCTAATGTTACTAATGATTGTGACCATGGAACCTATAAAACCACATCAATGCTACCCATTTGAATTATAATAATTGGGATATCCATGAAATAATATCCCATAGTGATCTTGATACTATGGAATCTCCATAAATTTTTTATGCTACCTCCATCTATAATCATTACTTGAAACTCCAGTGTTGGATACATAAAATAATTGAAATTTCTTCTTAATTTGTAGCTAATGAAGTTAAGGGTGATACTAGAATCAATCGAACATTGTTACCATTTTATTTTGATATATTCTTCTATATTGAGAGTTTGAGTTCCGATGCCAACCAGAGAATGAAAAAATATGCTTGGAGTAGTGTCTTCTAGTTCTAGTTCTTGAGAAGGTTCCATCTCTTGTTCTTCTTCCTCATCAAAATCGATGTAGAATAATTTCTTCTCACTGCAATTATTCACATTACTATTCTTGGTGTCACAATTTAGACAACAATATTGGTTCTCTTCTTTCATCCAATTAATGAGGTGTCAACCTTGTATGTTGAGTGAGGTTAAGAGTGGGAAAATTGTTCTCTCTATGGGTGTTAGTGGTAACCTATTGGTAGCCATATTTTTAGTTTCAACTTTCATTGCCACAATGAAAACATTATTCAAGGCTTTAGGCTCCAAGACACACCTCATGTTGAATGTTTTCCTTTATATTTGAAAAAATAGGGTATTTCCACATTGTTCAAACACCTTAAGAAACTTCTTACACAAATAGATCATAGATAAGCACACTATTGTTTTATGCAATTAAAACCCTCAAAGAGGGAACAAGTCCATAGTCCCATCCAACACAACCACTTGAGGAAATATATTAATGAAAACAATAATTTACATAAGAGTTTCTCAGAATTGATATTTAGCAAACGACCCTCCATTCTCTTTAAATAGATATCATGGACCAATTAGGTGCTAAGCCACTGATCAATATATATGTTAGTATTGAGGATAATATGAATAATCAGATCACTTTAGGTCTAGAACATATTGTAAATGTCAGATTACATAACTACATATGCATACTAATGCATACTAAAGAAACACACTTTACCTAAATACACATTAGAAAAAAATGATTTTAACTAATTAATAAGTGTCTAAATATCCTAACATCTCCCCTTAAGAATAAATTGGGATAGAATTGAAATATTTACAAAGGTGAAATAATAGGATAAGGAAGGAGGCATTAGATCCTATTCCACCTCAATGCCAACTTCTTGAACTCCTAACATAGATTGAATTTTGGAAAACTTTTATTTTGTAAGAGACTTTCTGAAAATGTATACAACTTGATTATTTGTAGATCAAAAGATAACTTAGAGAACATGATCTTGAATAAGATTTTTTATTAAGTGCATGTGTAGATAAATTTGTTTGATGTGTAATGTTGAACTAGATATTTGGAAATCTTGATGGCACTTTGATTGCCACACCAAAGTGTAGTCAGTCGCTACTACTGGAATCCAAACTCTAAAAGGAGTTGTTGAATCCACAAGACTTCTTTACTTGCATTAATTTTTTCACAATACTTTGCTTCTACTGAAGAAAGAGAAAGATCTTGTTGTTTCTTACAAGCCCAAGTGAAAGGTATGGAACTAAGAATGAAAGCATAATATGTAGTAGAAATCCTATCATAAGGGTCAGTAGCCCAATTGGAATCAGTGAAACCGACCAACAGAGGAATCCCTCTTGAACTAAAATGTATCCAAAACTGAATTACACCCTAGATACACCAAAGTATATATATTTTTTCTTTCCAATAGATCTCATGGGGGTTTGTATATATGGAGAAAAAAGACCAATATCAAAGTAAATATTAGGATGAGTATGACTCAAATATAAGAGGGTACTAACCAACTGATGGTACAATGAGACATCTACTTTTGGTGTAGTATAGGTGAAAACAAGTTTGATTCCATATTGGAAGGTAGATGGGGTAGTTTACAATATTCCATGTGAAAGAGACAAATAAGGTCACATGCATACTTAGGTTGGGAAAGAGAAATTCATTCATTGGTTTGAAATACTTGGAGGCCAAGATAATAATGCAAATAAACTAAGTCTGTCATTTAAAATTTCTTTTTAAGGATGGATTTCACATAGTTTAAAATTTTTTAGTTACTACCAATGAGAATAAGGTAATCAACATAAATAACATGTATTATGATATGGTTACCTACTTTCTTGTTATAGACATTGGGGTCAACATGACATCTAGAAAAACTAGTGTCAGGAAGAAAGCTATCCATTTTAACATACCAAGTAGGGAAAATTTTAAGGATGGAAATTTATCTTAAAATGTAGAAACCTTGGAAAATATTATTAGTCCTTAATATGAAAACTACAAAATGTTTGTAATATTTTTGTAAAAGTATTCAATTTTCTAAGGATTTTTTATAGTTTCTATAAACTAATGGTGATTTTAAAGGTTAAATCATTTTATCATACATAATTCGGGTAAATCATTTATAGAAAAAATTGAATTTGGTGAATATTTTTTGGGAAAAAGCATAGAAAATTAACTCATTGCTGAAATTTATACCCTTGATACCAAGCCCGAGGAGCTTTCTTAAGACGATAGAGATATTTTTTAAGGAAAAAAATAAGTTTGGAGTCATTATGAAAATATCCAGGAGATTGTTCCATGTATATTTATTCTTGCAAATCCCCATGCAAGAAGGAGGATTTGACATCCATATGATGGACCTCCAATTTATGTGAGGTTGTAAGGTATAACATTAGGAAGATGTAATTCATTTTGGCTATAAGGGAAAATGTTTCATTATAGTCAATTCCTTTAACTTGAGAAACATGCCTTATGTCTCACAACACTTCCATCTGATGCATACTTAGTTCTATACACCCATTTGTATCTAACAAGATTTATTCCTTTCAGAAGAGGTACAAGATCCCAAGTATCGTTCACCATGAAGGAATGATATTATTCATTCATTGTTGTGTTCCAATCTGGATGGCCAAAAGGTTCTACACATATTTTTGTATAATGAGTCTCTGAAACTTGAGACAAAAGAGAGGAAGCTTGTTGGAACAATGAACATGTACCATGTTGAACTATAGGATCCATGCCAATATCACCAACTACTTTTAATGTTGTATGGACACATCTAGGAAGTTGTGATGCTAGTGTTGGTTCATGTTCAATGGATCCAATTGGAGGAAGGTGAGAAGGAGGAGGTGGATTTTCATCCTCACTATCATCATTTGAAGAAGAAACTAGAATATGATCACTGACAAAAAAATTGGGAAAAGAATATGCCACATATGCCAAACATGGCTTGTAGGATGAAGATGGCATATATGCTGAATTAGGCTTGCAGGTTGAGATATTTTCACAAAACTTAAGATCTCTCCTAATAATAATTTCATTGGAATGAGGTTCAAGTCTATAAACTATAACCTTTTTCATCTTTATAATATCCAACCAAAATAGACTTCTCAATTTTAGGTTGTAGTTCTTTCTTTTTCTCATCAAGAATGGGAGCCCATGCGTCACTACCAAACATAGAGAAGTGACTCACATCTAGTTATTTAACTTCATGCTTATTTTGGTGTTATATTTTTTAAATCCTTTATGGAAGCATGATTTACTATGAAATCGGTACAGTTAGTCCCTAACCTTGTTTTTGACTGAGTAGGTGTCCCTAGTCCCTGTCCTACCCTTTTCCCATGATTTTCTGTTAAAACTGTGTTTTTACCTCTTGGCTTGGAAGATTATTTTTCAACCTTTATTGCACTTTTTAAATGATTTTTGAGGTTTTTAAAGATTAGGATTTGATATGATAATTTTTTGTCACATCACTTGTCGTTTCATTATTTGAATTTTCAAAAATTTCCAAGTCAGAAAAGGCGCTATTCCCGCAACATGAGAATAATCATTGTTTTACATGCGCCACCTTGCCCAGATCATGTCCTAACGTTTTAAATCATTATTAGAGGATATGCATACCTCTTTATGATCTATTTCGGGTTGATATTTTTATGATAACAAGTATATACGAAGGATTGAGCTGTACCCTCCATCTCTGCATCAAATCAACACATTCGAATATCATGAATGAAATCATCACCTTTCTATTTTAGTATGTCTGTTATTCTATGTAGGGTTTGTAGGTAAAGAGATGACATATAGTTTTTTAAAGCTCTCGGGAATTAAAGATTCAACCCTCGATCTTCTCAGAAATGTCTACATGATCATATCAATGATATGGCACCCAAAAAGAGTGGCTAGATAATCATATTGGATCCTGAAGGAACATAATTGCTAGAAGCATTCCCTCATATGGCACCTAAATTCAAGGATGCTGGTTGGTTCGGATTTTTCTCAATGCTCCAGGTGCATGACGAACAGATCTCGATGACATTTGCACAGAATTTTGATGGCTTCGAATCTGTGATGGGAAAAATTCGGATGCACGTGACAAAGCATTCTATTGCTAAAGCTTGCAGATTACCAGTATGGAGAAAGATGGTGGAATAAGGATAATGTAGTCATGGAGTTTGTGAATCAATTTCTAATTCCAGAAAAGAAAAACCCTAACTGGAGAAAGGGTATACCACACAGATGGGTAAGGAAAGAATGGCACACTGCCTTGCTAATTATCCATAGGTACATTACATGTGAAGACAGGTTTTCCTTGGTTCATCTCTATCATATCAGACCGTTGATTAATTTAAATGGTGATTACCCTCTTAACTTACCCTATTTTCTGTTAAAAAGTTTATTCAAGATGTCTAAAAGGATCCAGTCCCATCCTTCTACAGCAAAAATATGTCTTTTTCATCAAGGTTTGATTAGAACATTATTAGTCTTCTCCTTAAATGAAGTCCAAAGATCTTGGGACTAGTTAATCCAGTCCTTAAAACCGAATCTATAGTCAACTAAATCCAAAACTATCAAGGGGAATAAACTTGTAAAGCAGAAACATACCTCTCAACCCACCAAAGTTTTAATGAAAGAAGATTCACCTGAAGCTAGAGTAACTCGTGCTGGCAAGATAAAATTACAAACCCAACAAGCTATTGGTGATTTGCTTGTAGGTAAAGATCATGAGAAAGGAACTGCTAGTTGAGGTAAGAAGCCTAAAACGGATGAAGAGACTAACATCTTTCCTGATCCAGATATAAAGAGGGAATTTGATGAATATGAAGATTACACCACAAGTCCAGATCAGACTCCATTCAAACAGAAACAACAATCTACAGGTAAGAAGATTGCAAAGGGTAAAAAAAAGAGTAAAAAGAAACACCTGTACCTAAATTCCCTAGAAGGAATTCTACTAGTGCTGCCAATAAATTTAGACTGAATTCAAAAACAATGTTTCATCCTTCCATCAAGAAGGATAATCTCATATTTATAGAAGACAATTCAGAGGAATCTAAGAAGGAGATCAAAAAATAGGCAGTGACATCTTCTTTACACAGAATAGAGAAGGAATATTAGGACTTGAAGAAGAAACAAGAAAAGGGAAAGTAGATTGCAGAGTACTCCAGAAGACTTGTGACTGGAGAAACTACAAAATAAGCTTTGGTATCTGAATCTGTGTTTAAGGGAATAGATGCAGTTTATGATGACATAAATGATCTTTTTCTAGAACTAGACTAGATGCAAGACGTTCCAGAAACCAGATATTCTGACAGCACTGAAGATGAAGACCTTAGTTCCGGGCTATCTTCTAAATATGTGATTAAATTAAGCAAACCCCAAGCTGCTATAGATCTGAATTTGATTGCCCATGTAGAGGAATATCCAGGATTTAAAGTGAAAGCAAGGAAGGAAAAAGATAGAGTAAAGGAGCTGCAGAGTATGATTAAGCAATTGAAGAAAGAGAAATATTTTGTTGAGCAATGGAATGTTAAACATCAAGAAAAGATACAATATTTTAAAAGGAAAAGAAAAGAACAAAAGGCATTGCTTAAAGAAGTAAGAGAATCCAATATAAGGTTATATTGGCATAATGTTGTGTTAACAACCAAGCTTAAATAGAGAGACACCAGGGCTAGTGCAGTCATCATACCATGATAATTCAAGAAGACTTTGCTTCAGTTTTGATTATTCGATGCTATTGCCCATAAAGTAAAGATGAACAGTTTGATTCGTAATGTTTGGTTCAAATGATTTTTTTTTGGATCTTAGACGGAACAACTCAACAAGATAGGGTTCCTATTTTTGTGGGATTTGCCAGTTTTCTAAATCTATTTCCTCATCTATATTCAGATTGGTTGTTATGCCTACTACTATATAGGAATTATAGGTGCTCGTTTGAGCTTATTTTCCTAGGAATTAGGCATTGACATGATCCTATTATAAAACTGTAAACTGGAAAATAGGATCTACAGGAATGCTTTGTGTACTTTAAATAGGCACAGGAAATATTGTATGAGGGTCAATTAGTTGGGATTTCAAGGACCCTTTTTGTTTTTGTAAAAATCCACTGTAAGACAATATTATATTTCATATTGATACTAAATGGAAAAGACATGTTGATGGTCAGATCCTATTTCATATATTATTTTATTTCTTTTCTTACTTGAATTCATTTATTCTGTTGCAATGCATGTGATTTCTTGATTTTAAGTAACACAATGAACACTTTGCTATTTTTGTTTATAATCAAGATTGTTTTCAAGTACATGTTCTTGTTTCTCAATGATATTTTGAAATAAAAAATCCACATGTGAGTTGACAAACTAGATACTTTCATACATTCCCTTCTTTATTTACATTACTTTCCGATCTATTAAGGTGACTACCATTTACTAAATCAGTGGGATGTTTTCTTGCTTTTACATTTGAGTTATGTGTTTATTTTGAATCCTTGAACTAACTTTCAACCATTTTCTAAAAAATTATTCAGAAAACCCTTAAAAATACCATTGCAATAACCTGATGATGCCCTAGCTTGCCCTTTCATAGTCAAGTGAAACTTTAGGGACTAACATGTACAATTAATGGCTTCTACCAAAAAAAATAATACTTAATCCCTTAGATTGGATCATAGAAATTTCCATTTCTTTTAATGTCTGATTTTTTATCTCAACGACACCATTTTGTTGTGGTGTATATGGAACACTATGTTGTATTTGAATTCTTTGTGTCGTGGTGCAGTAAGTTGTAAATTTGTTGTTAACATATTCACCTCCATTATTTATTCTTAACCTTTGTAGTTGATGTCCATATTGTTTTTCTACAAGGGCATTGTAGGAAAAAACATGTCAAAAAATTCACTCTTAAGTTTTAAGAAATAACCTTGAGTGTGTCTAGAGAATTCATCATTGAAATCTAATAATTACTTGAACCCAAAGAAAGAAGGAGAAGGAAGTGGACCACACAAATCACTAGGAACAAACTGCAAGGGGGGGAATGTGTGCCAACAGACAGATTTTTGAAAACTATCCTGATGATATTTGATGAGAACAAGGCTATCAAAAGCACCATATTTTCAAGAAATGAGAGGAATATCAGTTGCCATATTTTGATTACATAGCTACTACAATGAGTGATAGTTTATATGACCAAACTACTCATGCCATACTTTGCTCAATTTAATGCTACGAGTTGAATACAAACCAATGGAAAATATCATGACCTAAAGTTGTCAAATTTGTATAATGTTGGTAATATCATCAACAAATTCTAATTGCTAGGACATTCTTAGGATATTTTAAATCCTTGATTAAAAGTTGGTGAGGTGAAAACTATATTGTTTTACCTTCACCTAAATGAGTGTTTTGATATATTGATAGAAGGTTGCAGGATAGACTTGAAACACATAATACATAATTAAAAAGATAATAATCTAACTAAACTATTTCAAAACCTACGACACTAAGATATCTCTAATCACCAACAAATATTTGTTTGGTGTTACATTAATTAAGAGTAGAAAAAAAATCTCTATCCTTAGCCATATGATAATATTCTATAAAATCAATAAGCCACTCATCTGAAGAAGAATAAAAATTTTCATTGAAGGAAAAACCAAAAGCATAAAGTTCATGTCCATGAGAAGTAGAGTTAGAAGAAGAATAATCAAGATTGATGTTGTGCTTATTCATTGTTTCTTCTAAGGCCTCCATATTTTTAAAACATTTAGACTCTAGATGACCATCTCACCCACAAAAATTGTAATATCTCTCAATCTTATTATATATTGATTTTGGTCCTTTGTCACCATTAGGAGTAGAAGTTGGCTAAGAGGATTTGGGGCCCTTGTTTTTCTTATTGTTGTGAGGATGTTTTTTCTTTGGATTGTTGTATTTATCCCTTTATTGGGAAACTAAGGATTTGGTATATGTACCTACAATGATAATCACTCCAATATGAAATAGATTATCTTTCTCTTTGATCAAAGAATCACAAAAAGATTCAAGATAGGGTGGTTTGTAAGTAACCCCTAGAGATTCTCTAGTGGAGTGAAAAGTAAATACAAAAAGAGACTATGCAATACTAAGCTTAACAAGAATGCCATATATACATCATTCGTCCTTCATTTCTATTTTACATTTTGTAAGTAAAAGTTTGAGTGTTTTGAACTTAGATAGATAATCTTCAATGCAAGAAAAATCATTAGGATGTAAAGAAATAAGTTGTTTTCAAGCTGGTGGACTCAAATATCATTTTGTTTTCCAAATATAGCTTCCATATTTTCACAATATTCATCCGAGTCAACAATTTCTTGAAGGTGAAACCATAAATAAATAGAGATGAAGATTATGATTAATTCATGTGCTTCATCATTTTTATTATCACATTTCAATTTATGTGTGGCATCACTGGGGGTAGTTTATTTTCCCAAGGTAATTTGGCAAAGTCATTTACTTTGTATTACATCCTTCACATGACATTTCCATGAGAAGTAGTTTGAATTCGTAAGTAAAATATCACTTGGACTAGCCATATTAAAATATGCCGATAATATCGCTTCAAAAGTAGAAATCAACTGTTTGGATGGAAATCTCTCAAAAAATGGGAAGTCTGAAAAAACGACATTGAAAATGGACTTCATATGTCATAGTTCTTCCCATTTTAAGAAAGACATAAAAGGTAACCATGGCGCCACATGGAAAGTAGAGGTTGGCCCATGTGATGATGGATACACAATGAGGTTGCTAAGTAAAAATAATTTGCCTTTCTTCTCTAATTTTTCCTATACGCTCACTTTCAAAAAAATATTACTCATGAAGTGATACACTTTTAAAAAATAAGTGATAATCACTTTTACAATGAAGTTACTTTATAAATTAAATTGTATGCAAAAAGTAACTTTCAAAAATAACATTTAGTTACTTTATAATGATTCACTTTTATAATTTAATTGAAATGCACTTTACGATAAAATTATGTGATAACTTAATGTTGCATGTAAGTTTTTTAAAACATAACTAAATGAAAAAAATACTTGAATTGAAGACATCTTATTTAATAAAGTAACATTCAACCAATTATATGTTAATATTATGGTAGCTGCGGGAGGTATTTACCCCCACATGTGAACCTGGCGAGAATAGAAGACTCCGGGAAGCAAGAGAAACCCTAATGAATTGGCTAATAACCCTAGAAGACTTTTCGGCTCAAGAAGATAATTTATATTAGGCTATTAGCCTCCAAGAGAAGAAGTCGGCCAGAAATAATAATAATATAATGAACAGACACTATCCAGAAGGAGAAGTCGGCCCCAGCAAATCTGGCAGAACTAGTATAAATATAGGGTACCAGTTCTCATTTGTCACATCTCGGGACTACAATTTTCCCTGTTGGTGCGCAGGTTTGGAGGAGGGTTGCAGGTGCAGCTGCAACAACAACTAGTTTCAGTATTGGCTTGAATATCTCTTGGCTAGGGTTTGGAACATCTGATCAGTCTTTTGTGTTGCGCTATCCTTGGGGAGAGATGTGCTTCTCTTTGTTTGGCTATCTAGCCCAGGGTTTTCTTCCGGAGGAATTCTGAGGTCAAGGTTAAGGTGCTCGGAGGGAGGCTTCGGCCTGTGGTTGGGTGACGAGGGTATCGTCAATGGTAAAATGAGCACACCATATTCTATATTCTAACAGGTTATGGGCCCACACCCCTTCAGTTAGCCTAAAATGCTGGAAGGAAACATAGCCGCTAGATATTGAGCTCGTTGAGGAATTTCCGCTAGGGTTACTAGCAGGAGTAGCTTCCAAAAGCACTGCAGCTAAGGTTACCAGCAGAAGCAGTTGCAGAAACCCTAAACCTCTTGTCGAGGCACCTTAAGTGACGAGATTGACCTAATCTAGATATATCAGTGCGCCCTAGCCCAACGCATCTCCTGGTACTCTCAGAAGGCCAAGACGTGAAGTTTGGATTTATGGTCAAATCTAGGGTTTGACCAAGTCAAGCAAGCCATGATGAACTCTATGAAGTCTGAGAACAAGCTAGATGGAGCCTCTAACTTCAGAGCATG
>ML794612.1:248238-287971 GCA_009831015.1 Picea engelmannii
TGATGGTGATGCTCATGATCTAGTCATGAAATAGTCTAGATGACTATATTGATGCTACCGAGTAAATGGTATGTTTTGTGCTCAAGTCCATTACCTGTAAATACCTCTTTAGCTAGGAGGGAGTGTTAATATTATGGTAGCTGCGGGAGGTATTTACACCCACGTGTGAACCTAATGAGAATAGAAGACTCCAGGAAGCAAGAGAAACCCTAATGAATTGGCTAATAACCCTAGAAGCCTTGTCGGCTCAAGAAGATAGTTTATATTAGGCTATTAGCCTCCAAGAGAAGAAGTCAGTAAGAAATAATAATAATATACTGAACAGACACTATCCAGAAGGAGAAGTCGGCCCCAGAAAATATGGCAGAACCAATATAAATATAGGGTGCCAGTTCTCATTTGTCACATCTCAGGACTGCAGTTTTCCCTGTTGGTGCGCACTGCAGTTGCAGTTGGTGCGCAGGTTTGGAGGAGGGTTGCAGGTGCAACTGCAGCAGCAACTAGTTTCAGTATTGGCTTGAATATCTCTTGGCTAGGGTTTGGAACATATGATCAGTCTTTTGTGTTGCTCTATCCTTGGGGAGAGATGCACTTCTCTTTGTTTGGCTATCTAGCCTAGGGTTTGCTTCCGGAGGAATTCTCAGGTCAAGGTTAAGGTGCTCGGAGGGAGGCTTCGGCCTGTGGTTGGGTGACGAGGGTATCGTCAATGGTAAAATGAGCACACCATATTCTATATTCTAACATTATCTAGGTGGATATCGGTGGCCACCCACCTTTTCCAACTGGCTCAAAACAATTTTATGACAATTTTGGCAATTTACTATTTTTAGTAGTTTTAACTTTTGGGGCCATTTTGAGGGCCTAAATGAAGGTTTTTAGGAATAGAGCTTCTCAATGATAGCCAAATACACGATTGATCCCCCAAAATGAGTCTCCTTGAATATATCTTTCTAGCGGGCTATCATACACCTAAAACGAAGATCGTATGCAAAAGTGACAAATCCGGGAAGTTGATGTACTAACTTACCCAAATGGGGCCCACATGACTTTTGGCACTTCCTCTCCTAGGGTTAGGTTTTTGGATGTCTAGGGTTTTTTGAATTCCTATTTATTGTAAAAATTCCTTGAGAGCCTCATTGTAATCATCTTCTTGCGAATGATCCCAACCATCTCATCTCTTCTTAGAGATAAGTCGCCACCATTCCAACAAGCTTGTTTCCGCTGCATTTTACAGTTTCAACTTATTTCCTTATTGAATAGAAAACCAGTTTTACTGTATCTCTATTATTTTTTTTAAGAACCTATTAATAATATGTATTCATTTCATTATGCTCATATAATCTGGATCAGTGGTATCAGAGCGGTCTATTCCTTGTCTTCTTATTGCATGCCCCCAACGAGGTTGGAGTACAAAGAGTTGGGTCTCGAGCTTGTTTCTCTTGAGGACAAAAGCTCTCGCACACCCAAGAGACCTCTCATGGTAGGAGAAAATAAATATGATGGGACAAGATATCCTTTCAAACTGTTGATTGAGGAAGCCCTCATGCAACAAAGGAACGAGATGATGGATAGTTTCGTTCAAATCCTTCAGCGACTACCAATAGACGACGCATCTTCTTCGAGCAGAGGTGCCACCCCCTTCAAGGTACAAATAAAATTAGATATTCCTATATTTGAAGGTCAGATAGATGAATATGTTGTAGACAAATGGTTGAATCAACTAGAAGGGTATTTTTCTATCCATAACTTTTCGAATAGAGAAAAGATTACTTTTGCACTCCTATAAGCCGTTCCCCATGTCAAAGATTGGTGGGAAACTTTTTGTGAGCAAAAGGAAATAGAGGAACCCTCATTATCTATAGTCATTTCCACTTAGGATTCCTTCATGGATTCTATTAAGGAACAATACTACCCTGTCAGAAGTTATGCCAACTTGTATACCAAATGGACCACACTGCGACAAGAAAGAGACCAAGCAGTGCCTGATTTCACGAATGTATTTCATACCTTGTGCACAAAGATGGGTATCAAAGATTCAGAGTGACATCTGGTTCTCAAGTATCGTGATGCTCTGCATAGATACATCCAAACTAAAATGGAATTTTTGGACATCTCATCCCTGGGCGCGACCTACCGATATGCTGTCAAAATCGAGTAGAAGATCAAACAAAAGACACGACAATTTGGGCTTGGGAACCCCTCACAACAATATCCAGGAAAGGGTGTCCCCAACCCACATAACAAAGGACAAAGAAAATATGGACAATATCAGGACAACCAGTCCAAGTTGCAAGAAAATAAGGACACTGGAAAGACAAAGAAAGATACTGGGAAGTGGTGTGACTTCCATAAGAGCCCTTAGCATAACGCTGCTGACTGCCTCTCAAAGAAGTTGCTGGTGGTCGAAGTGAAAGCCTCTGAATCAGATCCGGGGTTAGACTCTGAGCCAGAACCAGAAAGGGGAAGATAGATCATTGACATGGAACCCAGTGCCACTGTTTCTACCACCAAGCTCCAGCCTGGTGAACTAGACGAGCCAGAAGAAGGAGAATGCCTCTTCCATTCACATATGTGGGTAAAAAGCACCCTGCTACACTTCATCATGGATAGTGGTAGCTAGAAGAACCTCATCTCAACAGAGGTCGTCAAGTGGCTGGCCCTGCCGATAACACTGCACCCACAACCCTACACCATTGGATGGCTCCACCAAGGAAGCGATCTACGTGTCAGCCAACAGTGTTGACTGTCATACAGAATCAATCCCTTCAAAGACGAGGTATTGTGTGTTGTTTCTCCTCTCGAAGTTTGTGATGTTATTTTGGGCCAACCTTATTTATGGAAACGTCATGCTGTATATGAGTATAGGCCTTGTAGTGTTATTATTACTTTGAATAGGAAATTGTACAGGATACCCGAGGCAGTCCCACCTAGTGCTATTTCCTTGACCTTTGCTAAGAAATGCAGGAAGGTCATCTCTCAGACGGGGAAGTTTATCTTCTTTGTGATTCGCTCTCAAAATAAGTGAAATATCACAGCCACATCCAGGGTCTTTGCGGCCGACCTCTCCACATAGAAGAAGAAAGTAGATAAGGTCGTGGAAGAATACTCAGATATCTTCTCGTCACCTACTGGGGTACCTCTGCACTACTAGGTCAAGAACCCCATCGATATGACCCCCGATGCACTGCTTTCCAATGGGCCAGTCTATCACCACTCTCTATTAGAGAATGAGGAGATCAAGCAACAGATCCAGAACTGCTCCACAAGGGGCACATCCATCCCAACTCATCACCTTGCGGGAGCCCAATCATGCTAGTACAGAAGAAAGATGGAACTTGGAAACTCTGCATTGATTACCAGGCTCTGAATAAAATCATAGTAAAAAACTGATACCCGATTCCCCAAATCAACGACCTCCTTGATAAACTCACGGGGGGAAAATATTTCAGTAATATTGATCTAAAGTATGGCTACCACTAGGTCCCGATAGAATAGACAGATGTATGGAAAACCACCTTCAAGTCAAAGGAAGGCCTTTTTGAATGGTTGGTCATGCCCTTTGGTTTGACAAATGCTCCAGCCACTTTCATGAGGATGATGGAAAATATCCTGCGACCATTCACCAATAATTATGTAGTGGTGTATTTGGATGACATTCTCATTTACAACAAGACTTGGGACGAACACTTGTAGCATATTCAACAGGTTCTGCACACCCTGTGACAACACAAGCTATATGCCAACTTGGAAAAATGCTCCTTCGGCATGGACGGGGTCCATTACCTGGGATACATAATTGATTAGCATGGTGTACATGTGGATCCATCCAAGATCTAAGTCATCCGTGAATGACCAGCCCCAACCACACTCATTGAGATTCAGAGCTTCTTGGGCCTTGCCAATTTCTACCGCAGGTTTGTGTTGGGATTCTCCCATATTGCATGGGCCTTTAGCCAAATAACCAGGGGTGGTGGTAAGGCGAAATTTGCGTGGGGCCGGTCCCAAAAACAAGTGTTCAACGATTTGAAGCAATGCTTGTGCTCATCCACAGTACTTTCACTACCAGACTTGCAACAACCATTTGAGATCGAGACAGATGCTTCAGACTATGCGATGGACGCCATTCTCACTCAGCACGACCACCCCGTGGCCTATCATAGTGAGACACTATCAAATGATGTTTGTAAGTACCCTACTTACGACAAATACATGTACTCCATTGTGAAAGCCTGTCGTCAGTGGATACATTACATTCTCGGGAAGGAGACAGTCATCCACACTGATCATAATCCACTGTAGTTCATGCACACACAAGGGAATTTTCAGAATGATCGCCATCAAAAGTGGTCCACATACTTGCAACAATTCCACCTCAACATCAAGTATAAAACAAGAAGCACCAATCACGCCACTAATTGCCTCAGCAGACCGCCAGTCGTGACACTCACCACGGTGCTAGACTCCTGCGGCCATAAGACCTCTGAATGACCCCAACTCTATGAGACAGACCCAGACTTCGCCACCACCTACCAAATGTTGGGTGCAAATGTAGTTGTCGAGAACTTCCATCTTCAGGATGGGTTGTTGTGTTGTCTAGGCCATATCTGTGTTCCATCAAGTGAGCGAGCGAACCTGATCCCCACTACAGTTGGGTGGCAGGACACTTTGGTGTCAAAGAACAGTGGAAATTCTACAGAAACATTTCTACTGGCTGAAATTTTGACAGGAGGTCAACAAGTATATCAGGGCCTGCACTGCCTACGCTATTTCCAAACCGACCACTAAGAAATAGGGCTTGTACACCCCTCTTCCTACTCCCGACAGGCCATGGGAATCCATCTCAATGGACTACATGTCGGGCCTCCCATCCACCAAGCGGGGAAATTACCTTGTTTTTGTGGTTGTTGATCGCTTTTCTAAGATGGCGATTATGGTTGCCTGCAAGAAGAACATCACATTAGAGGCCACTACCAAGATCTTCTTTGAACGAGTCTGGGTACATTTTGGAATCCCACAAACCATTGTCTCAGATCGGGATAGTTGATTTCTCAACACATTCTAGTCGAGCCTCTAGTCACTGCTAGACACCAAGCTCACCAAATCCATGACCTTCCATCCCCATACATATGGCCAAACTGAGGTCGTCAATCGAATGATTGTGCATATCCTTTGCATGTATAATTCAAAGCACCCTCACACATGGGATGAGAGCCTTCCCTATGTCCAACATAGCTACAACCGAGCCCTGCATAGCTCAACCGACCACAGCCCCTTTCAGGTGGGGTTTGGATTCCAACCATTGGGTTCCATAGATGTTTCACTTCCCCTTGCGGTCACCTCGACCGACTCATCTCCTGCTCCAACTGAAGATGACAAATCCACTTGGTTCATTTAGCGGATCCAACACATCCGCCAATAGGTTTAGGATATCCTACAGAAGTCCAATGACAAGTATAAGCAACACCATGATCAACATCGGGTGCCACATAAGTTTCAGGTGGGCAACAAAGTTTGGTTGCACTTGTAGAAAGAACGCCTTACAGGACCCCATCAGAATCTTCGCCCACTCTATTATGGGCCATACACCATCACCAAGGTCGTGGGGGATAATTCTTTTGAGCTCAACATTCCTCCTTTCCTTGGCCTGCACCCAGTGTTCAACATGGATCTCCTTCGCCCTTATTTCCCACCATTATTGGACACCTCAGATGTAGCAGAGAAGCTGACACCAACAGAGCTCAACCATGACTACATACAATAGGAATCTAGTGATCATATTGTGGACACATAGATCAAGGGACTTGACAACAAAGGATCCAACCTTATCGAGTCGTCAAAGCAGGGTAGCTCCTGCACCAAAGCAAGTGGCTCACCCGAGGCCAAATTCAGCAAAAAATTCCTCATCTGATGGGGGAACTCAACGAAATGGAGACCATTGCTTCCTAAGGAGGGAGGATTGATCCAAGTGGATATTGGTGGCCACCCTCAAAACAATTTTTTGACAAATTTGGCAATTTACTATTTTTAGTAGTTTTAACTTTCGGGGCCATTTTGTGGGCCTAAATGAAGGTTTTTCAGAATTGAGCTTCTTAATTATTGAAAAAGGAATGATTGAGCCCCAAAAATGAATCTCCTCAATGATACCTTTTCAACGGGATATCATACACCTAAAACGAAGATCATATGCAAAAGTTACGACCCCGGGAAGTTGATGTACTAACTTACCCAAATGGGGCCCACATGACTTTTGGTGCTTCATCTCCTAGGGTTAGATTTTTGGATGTCTAGGGTTTTTGAATTACTGTTTATTGTAAAAATTTCTTAAGAGCCTCATTGTAATCATCTTCTTGCGATTGAGCGTAGTCGTCCCATCTCTTCTCAGAGATAAGCCACCACCATTCCAACAAGCTTGTTTCCACTGCATTTTATAGTTTCAACTTATTTCCTTATTGAATAGAAAACCAGTTTTCTGTATATCTGTTATTTTGTGTTAATCACCTGTTAATAATCTATAGTCATTTCATTCTGCTCATAAAATCCGGATCAACCAAGTGACCTAATACAAAATATATAGAAAATATTATGAAAGATGAGTTTTTTTTTTAACTCTTTGCCTCAAAGTGCATGCTTACTCCAAAAACCCTTGCTTTTATTTGTGAAAAACTTAAACACAACCACACACAAAAACAAGTGAAATTTCAAATAAAAAAGATTCAAAACTTTGGAATAACGGGGTTAGATCTCGGTTATCTTGCCTACAAAATGAAAGTTTTATCTCTATTTTTTATTTGCTGAGACTGCATAAAGTGTAGAGCAAAGAACATACACATAAAAAAAAACACTTTCCACTATGAATTTGGTTTGTCAAGATCACACAAAGTGCATGAAAAAGAGAATACACAAACCAAAAAGGGTACCAAACTAGGAATATAAACATAAAACTGAAATATTAACACAATATAAAAATAAAATAAAGGGTGTAATGAAACTTTATATCTCTGGATCTAACAAAAATCGTCATATCTTGGGAAAATGGAAACCTTTCAAGGTGAAACGAAAAGTGTTTCCAACTAAAAGAATTTCTCTAAACGTAATGGAATAGCCTACTTATCCCATAAATGCACAAAAATAGTCGAACCCAATAATAGTTTGATGCATGCGACGACATAGGATCAAGATATTGATCAACAATGTGAGAAAATATTCATATAGGTTCTGGTATCATGTTCAACAAAATATGGTATTTACATAAAATTTCAAACACCTTAAGTGATTTCTCACACAAACAAATAAAAAATCACTTCACCAGTGTTTTGTGTGGTTAAAACCCTCAAAGAGGAAAATAGTCCACAACCCCAACCAACATAGGAACCTGAGGAAATATATTAATGCAAAAGGAAATAATTTACATAAGATTTTCCCACAATTAATATTTAACAAATGACTCTCCATGTTCTTTAAATAGAGATCATTGACCAATTGGATGTTAAGCCACAGATCAATATGGTCATAAGTATCGAGAAGAATAAGAACCATTGCATCATTTTATGTCTAGAACATATTGTGACTACCAGATTACATAACTACAAATGAATACTAATGCACAATAAAGAAACACACTTTACCTAAAGACACATAAGGTCAAGTTGATATTAACTAACTCTATGTTTGTAAATATGCTAACACTTTAAAGTGCCCATAAACAGACCCAACAAATTATCCTTCAGAATGTTCTTCACTCTAAGTCTCAACTTTTTGTATTGTTGAATGTGATATGTAACTAGACCTATTTTCCTGAGATTTATCAATTGGATAAATAAGGTGTTTCACTTATATCCCCATAATATGATATCAATTCATATGTAAAAATGGACAGAGATAAAATAAAGTCCTATTTTTTGCCATAAATCCATTGGTAACACATAAATTGATTAGGTTCTAAATATAAGGATGCGACAATTACCTTTTGTAAAGTTGGTTTTGGTGTAGATCAAAGAATTGCTCCATTTGGAATATCCATGTCATGTGATCATTACCTTCAAGCTTCCTCATATTGATCTTGAGAATGAAGTAGTTCCTTGGTCCCATGTCAAACCCATGGTGATTTGGATCTTGGAGTGATGAACATGATCATTTGTCTATGACTCAATTCTCTTTTTCTCCAAATGTGTTAAAAATGGACAAAGATACAATAAAGTCCTTTTTTTTGGTCATAAATCCATTGGTAACACATAAATTGATTAGGTTCTAAATATAAGGATGCGACAATTACCTTTTGTAAAGTTGGTTTTTGGTGTAGATCAAAGAATTGCTCCATTTGGAATATCCATGTCATGTGATTATTACCTTCAAGATTCCTCATATTGATCTTGAGAATGAAGTAGTTCCTTGGTCCCATGTCAAACCCATGGTGATTTGTATCTTGGAGTGATGAACATGATCATTTGTCTAGGAATCAATTCTCTTTTTCTCCAAATGTGTTAAAACATTCTCCATATGTGTTTGGGACTCAACCATATTTTTCTCCTTATCCTCTTCTTGAGGAGGCAATTTAGGTTAAGGAGGATTCTTAGTCTCTTAATAAGGTCCTCCCTCACGCCTTTGAGATTATCTTTAAGGTCATGCTTTCTTTCCATTTCTTTGAGGTCAAATTTTATTTCCATCTCTTCGAGATTATATTTGAAAATTTGGAATTATTTTTTAGTCACCATATTAAGGATGTCAACCTTCCATCCTTTCTATTTTCTCTTCCAAATTTGACACTTTAAATTCCACATTTACATTCTCTTCTTGTGTTAATGATGAGCCTTCAAAATCCTTTGTAGGAGCCACATTTATCTTAATATGTAGAAATATGGCAGGCTTAGGGATCTGTTACCATTTGTAGGGTCTCATAGGAAAGGGAGTGTCATGCTCTATAAATCTATGATATATCGTTGATTTTCCAACAATAGCACTTGCCAATAATTCATATCTCTAACTAAGGATGTTGAATCATAACCATAGATATACTATATGATTCCCATGTATGTGAGAGTGATATCCTCAAGTGTTGTGTTTAGTGTACTATACATACAAATGATTGAAAGGCTCTCAAAGTAGAGTATCAAGTATGCCTATGGGGATTTTGATATACCTTAAGGTGCATGGAATATCAAAACTATATACAATTTTTTTCTAATGCATTAATACTCTCTTGGTACCAACAAAGGTGTATAAGGGTTTCCAATGCTAGCCCCACCCGTATTCTTCGTGTATATCCTTCTTAGTAGTGGTTTTACCCCTTGAAAGACATATCCTCTTGTTTATAGATTCCAATACACAAATGTAGACTAAAACACTAACTACTACAAACTAAAGAAAAAAAACAAATTTGGGTTTCCTCAAAACCCTTGTAAATCCCTAATTTTAGGAACTTCTCTTCTAGTTGAAATTAACTCTGTTACAACTTTGTGAATTATAATCCTTTGTTGATCAAATTTTTAGAAAATGTTTCTTGATATGTCCTTCTTAGGATTCCATTGGTCCCTTTCAATTTGGACCTTTCAAGAGAAAGTTATGATGGAATTACCAAAACCTATTTCTTTTTTCCCTATGGAATTACCAAAACCTATTGCCACTTTCTCAATATTTTCCTCACAAGTTTGAAATTTAGACCTAACACACATTGTTTCTATCTTCTTTTCAATTCCACCAATGGCACTCGATTTGGAGCTTGCAATTTTCATATATGGTTTGCAAGAGTGTGATTCACTATGAAATTGTCACAATTAATGGCATCCACCCAAAAATGAAGACCTAACCCTTAGATTAGATCATACAAATTCCTATTTCCTTTAATTTGTGATTTTCCTCTCAACAACAGCATTTTGCTGTGGTTTATATGGAATATTATGTTATAGTATGTTGCATCTAAATGCTCTATGCAGTGCAGTAAGTTGTAAATTTTTTGTTAACATATTCACCTTCATTATCTGTTTTTAACTTTTGTAGCTGACTTCCATATTGTTTTTCTACAAGGGTCTTGTAGGCCAAAAACATGTGAAAATTTTCTCTCTTGATTTTTAGGAAATAAACCCAAGTGTATATAGAGAAGTCATCATTGAAAGTTAAGAAGTACTTGAACCCATAGAAAGAAGGAGAAGGAAGCATATCACGCAAATTTATATGAACAAGATGTAAGGGGGGAAAGGTGTGATAAGAGGCATGTTTATCAAAATTCTTGATGATATTTGTCGAGAACAAAACCAACTTAAACACCATCTTTACAAGAAATGAGAAGAAGACCAGTCACCATATTTTGATTGCATAGCTACTACAATGAATTATAATTTAGATGACCAAACTAGTCATGCCAATTTTTTCTCAATTCATTGCTATGATATGAACTAACAGAAAATATGATGACTCAAAGTTGTCAAATTTGTACAACTCGGTAATGTCATCAACAATTCTAGCTGCTACGACATGATTAGGATATTTTAAATCCTTGATTACAACTTAGTGAGGTAAAACCTCTATTGTTTTACCTTCTTTGAATGAATGATTTGATATATTGATATAATGTCACAAGAGAGACTTGGAACACATAATACATCATTAAAATCACCATCATCTAACTAAACTATTTTAGACCCTACAACATTAAGAGATCTATCATCGTCAAAATATATTTGTTTGTTGTTACATTCATTAAGAGTAGAAAAAATGGCTTTATCCTTATCCATGTGATAATATGTTCCATAATAAATAAGCCACTCATCAAAAGAATAAGTAAATGTTGCATTGAAGGAAAAACCATAAGCATAAAGTGCATGCCCATGAGAAGAAGAGTTAGAAGAAGATGAATCAACATCTATGTTGTGTTTCTTTGTTCCTTCTAAGGCCTCCATATTTTAAAAACATTTATACTCTAGATGACCATCTCATCCACAAAAATATAATATATCTCACTCTTCTTATATTTTGATTTTGGTCCATTTTCACTGTTGGGAGTAGAAGCTAGCTAAGAGGATTTGGGACCCTTGTTTTGATTGCTGTTGTGAGGATGTTGCTTCTTTGGATGCTTGGATTTATCCTTCTTTTGGGAAAGTAAGGCTTTGTTAGATGTCCCTACAATGCTAGTCACTCCAAGATGAAAGAGATTGTCTTTCTCTCTTATCAAAGAATTACAAAAATATTCAAGAGAGGTTAGTTTCTAAGTAACCTCTAGATCTTCTTTGGTGGAGTGAAAAGTAGATACAATTATATAATATTCTCTACCAAGCTTAACAAGAATAGAATATATACATCGGTAATGATTCATTTATATTTTACAGTTTGCAAGTAAATTTTTGAGTGTTTTGAACTTAGATATTAGGATTTAAATAAATAAATTGGTTTTCAAGCCGGTGGACTCGAATCTCATTGTATTTACCAAATACAACTTCCATATTTTCCCAAGATTCATCTTGGTCATCAATTCCTTGAAGGTGAAACTGTAAATAAATAGAGATGGACCTTCTGATTAATCCATGTGCTTTCTCATTTTTATAATTGCATTTGGATTTCTTTGCAGCATTAGTGGGGGTAGTTTATTTTCCCAAGGTACTAGTAAAGTCCTTTACTTCAAATTATATCCTCCATATGGGATTTCCATGAGAAGTAGTTTGAATTGGTAAGTAAATATAACTTATACTAACCATATTAAAATATGCAAGTAATACAACTTCAAAATTAATTGACCATATGGATGGAAATCTATCAAAAAAATAGTTAGCTTAAAAAATCAATGGCATTGGAAATAGAATTTGGATGTCAAAGTTATGTCCTTTTTAAGAAAGACATAAAGGGTAACCAAGGCACCACATGGAAAGTAGAGGTTGGCCCACGTGGTGATGGATGCCCAATGAGGTTTCTAAGTGAAAAAAATGTCCTTCCCTAAATTTTCCTATAAGCTCGCTTTTACAAAAAAATTACTTATGAAGTGATCCAATTTTATAAAATAAGTGCGAATTGGTTTTACAATGAAGTTATTTTATAAATTAAATTGTATGCAAAAAGTAACTTAAAAAAATAATATTAAAGTTACTTTGTAGTGATTCTTTTTTATAATTAAGTGAAATGCACTTTACAATAAAGTTATGTGATAACTTAAAATTGTTGGAAGATTGGTTGTTGTCATTGATGTCAACCCTAGCCATTGGCTCTTGGACCACAAAGTTGATCGAAGTAGATAGAAATGAAGGAAATTACACATGCAGATACAAGACCCATGTATGTATATTATAATTCATGACGCTTCCGGTGGTATGTGGCACGTCACGTGGATCCTCACGATTGAAGATGACAATGTGAATTGAAGAAGAAACTACATGTCGGCCCTAATGTTAAAAGGAAGTGACATAAAGGGTATAAATACATCTCCTTATACATTGATTTTTCAACACACACAAGTTTGTTAATGAACAAGGAGATATAAGTCGAATTTAAGAGGAAATCTAAAGTAAAGAAGGTCGAATTTCAAGGGAGGATGAAGTCTTTTGGTGATGTGTTCTAAGGTATGTTGTTTACAGGTCATCTTACCATTTTCTCTATAGCGTTTTTTCTAGAACAATTCAGATGGTGAAATTTGTACTCTATTGAGAAGACATATCTAGGTACCTATGGTAAAAAATTTAGGTCTTTATTCACTACAATTTTGGAGATACACTGTGTGGAAGATAGGGCTTTTGACTAGTCCTGAAGGTAGTCATAAACATGTGTTCCAGGTAAAACAATAATAACGTCTTCATAGAGAATCCAAATGAAGTGAGACCAATTTCATTGGGAAGAGTACAGGTTGTAGTTTCCTGTGCATGAATTTCATAATCTTATGTTAAATATTGAGCGCAAAGCATTCTGTACAAGTTCGCTCTCTTGAATAAACCAGAATTGAATAAGGTCTACCATTTTCTCTATAAATCCTTTTCCGGGAAGATTCAAGGAGTGAAAATTGGAGGAGTTTCAGAGAATACATTGATTTATATTATCTATAGGATCAGAGTATTCTAAGAAGTGAAGAATTGCAGAATTTGAGGAGTTTTAGGAAGCATTATCAAGTTCTATGTGATGGTTGGTTGACGGTGATAATTTAATGTAAAGTTTTATTATCTCTCATATATTGTTGGGTGGAAGGAAGAGGCAAGGATGGAGAGGTCAACCCTCTCTTGATATTGGAGGATTGTATCTTCCTTTTGGAGTTTTATCCCTCCCTTTATATTTGGAAGCTGTAGATACCTTTGGAAGTCATTACTTCCCTTGAACAATAACTATTGGTTATTTCTCATATATTGTGCATGGTGTAACTATTCTACTATTTTTCATTGCTCATTGAATATAATTGAATATATAATCTGGTTGAAGTATAAGTTGATTTTTTTTTTAAATTGTACTTGATACTGATTCACCCCCCTGTCAGTATCATCAATTGGTATCAGAGCCAGTTGCCTTCAGAATAGTTTAACCACTGGAAGGAAAATCCCGAGCAGAGATGGATGACCATGAGCACATTCCAAATGGGATTCAACGATTTGATGGAAGAAATTATGCATACTGGAGTGATAGAGTGAAAAATTACCTAATAGCTTTGGGAGTAGACATTTGGTACTCAGTTGTATATAGCTATGTAATCCCAAAGAATGCTCCAATCGATCCAAACATGAAGAAGTTTTGCTGAAATTACTAAAACAACTGAGAGGGGGGGGGGTGAATCAGTTGTAATTGAGCTTAAACAATATTAAGTCTATTAAAACATTATTAATCTTTCTTCAACTGATCATCAACAATATACAACATATGGACAATAAAATCAAAGAGCATCAGTCACACATAAGGTATACACAGAGACAGGTTTTCACGAGGAAACCCATAAAGGGAGAAAACCTCTTCTTCTTCGAAATGATAGGCAGTATTTTAAGTTATGTACATCATCTATAATTGAGAACCAACTCAATGTGAGGCTGCTACCTCTGTTTTACAAGCTACAACTTGTTTGAGAGCGCCAACTCTCTGGTTTCTCTAGCACCCACTAGAAGGACACACCAACTCCTTGGTTTCTCTAGCACTCACTAGAAGGAAGCACCAACTCCCTATATGTTCTAGAACCAACTGGATGGAAGCACCAACTTCCAGTTACACAGGCTCCAACCTGTATAACAGAGAACACTTGTTCTCCCTAGCACCACCCTGCCACCCTGGTTTCTCTGGCTGCAACCAGATGGAAGCTACAACTTCCTGTGTTCAAGCTCCCACTTAAACCTCTGAGGAAAACAGTCCTCCCGAGCACCTCCCAGCCTCCCTAGAATATTAGTGAATAAATAAGCAGTCAACTATGCAGAAAAATCAATTCTTACCAATCTTTCTTTGTTCTGTACATCTGGTCATCTTCTTCTGTTCTGCAATTCATTTCTTCCTCTGTCTGTTCAACAGGTCTGCTTTGCATCAACTTATTCTGTCATTCTGCTCTTCTTCAACTTGTTCTGTTATTCTTCTCTGTGTTTCATCTCACACTGCACATATGCTCAATCTCATACTGTGCATCCTCTCCTTTTCCTTTTCTTACAGTTTCATTCTTTTCTCGTATAGAATAACCAACCCCACACAGTCTGTCTCATCTTCTTTTATACACACCTACATGACGGTTCAACTTCCCAACTCCTTAGGCAAAAAGACGACAACTGTCTAAGCAACTGAAACACCAACAAATCGACAATCATGAGTCTGTTTCGCTAACAGATTCGAAACTAAGGAGTTAACTGTGAGAGAGAACAGTAACCCTCTGATCAACACTTGATCTGACGGTTCAGATCATTCCGCGATTTTGCATATATCTATTTCGACATTCCTGATGTTCAATGTTCTTGTCACTTCCAAATCCCGATCCACAAAACTCCATGAAGAAGTCAGATCAACGGTCTAGATCACTTCTTGATCTGGCGGTTCAGATTCAGTCAAGATTTTACACATCGCGATTTCGACACTCTTGGCGTTCAGTGTTTTTGACACTTACAAATCCCGATCCACGAAACTCCGTGAAGAAGTCAGATCAACGGTCGAGATCACTTCTTGATCTGACGGTTGCAATTACGTCGCGATTTCGCATATCGCGATATCGACATTCTTGTTGCATTTTTTTCTTGCCTCTCCATGTTGCGATCCGCGAAACTCCGATATGAAGTTAGATCAATGGTCCAGATCTAATCTCTATTCAACGGATGCGATTAAATCGTGATTTCGCATATCGTGATTTCAACATCCTTGATGTCCAGTTTTTTTGTCACTTCAAAGTCCCGATTCACGAAACTCTGACATGGGGTTGGATCAACGGTCCAGATCTGATCTCGATTCAATGGCTGCGATTAAATCGCGATTTCTCATATCGCGATTTCGAGATTCCTGATGTTAAGAAAATTTGACATCTCCAACTCTCGATCCCCGAAACTCCGACATGGACTGGAATCAATGGTCCAGATTCAACCTTAATCTGATGGCTCAAATTAAATCGCGATTTCACATATCGCGATATCGAGATTCCGGATGTTAATAAACTTTGACATCTCCAACTCTCGATCCCCTCCGACATGGACTGGAATCAACGGTCCAGATTCAACCTTAATATGACGACTCAGATTAAATCACAATTTTGCATATCGCGATTACGCCCACTTCTCCTTGTACTTTAAAGAACGTGCAGGTTCTTCTTGATCCAATGATGGTTGGGTCCTGCGCTTGGATCTAACGTCTGAGATCTGTCCTTCTTTTTCAGTGTGCTCTTCTTGTCGATCTGATGGCCCTCGTTCTTTCGAGAATTTGAAGGGAATCCAACGATCAGAGATGGACTTCATCAAGCCTGATCAACAGTTTAGATTATGCATGTCTGTTACAAACCTCCTGTACTCATTCCATCTTCATTGTTGTACTTGCCCATTCGCTTCGATCATTGTTGCGCTGCTGGTCTTCCTGAACTTATCTTTTGTTCCTGTTTTTATGCCTGTCTGTTACATACCTCCTGCACTCATGCCATCTTCATTGTTGTACTTTCCATCAATGACAAGCATTCACTGTCTGTTAAATATTTTCCATTCGCTGTCTGTTAAATATTTTCCAACAAGCTTATGAGTTGTAATTCAAAAGCCAAACATGTTATTCTAGGAGCATTGGTACCAGCCATTGTCGGAAAAGTGATGGGATGCAACACTGCTAAAGGGGTATGGGACAAACTCAAGAGTATCTATGAAGGTGATCCAAAATTTAAGTAGGTCAAGCTTCAATGACATAGAGTAGAATTTGAAAATTTGAAGATGTATGAAAAGGAAGATATTGCAACCTATTTTCTTAGATTTGATGAAGTTTTTAATGTTATCAGAGGATTAGATGAAGAGCTCAATGAATCCTTGGTTGTACAAAAAGTTTTGAGATCACTTCTCTTGAAGTATGATGCTAAGGTCTTCACCATTGAAGAAACTAGGGACTTGACCAAAATGACAATGGATGAATTACATGGGTCTCTTATAGCATATGAAATGAGAATAGGTACAAAAAGTGACCAACCAAACAATGAAGCATCCTTTAAAGCCATAGAGAAGACAAAATACAAGGATAATGACCTTGATGAAGAAATATCAAATTTCGTAAGAAGGTTCCAGAAGGGAACTTGAAGATACAAAGGTAAGTCTCCTCTCAAATGCTTTAACTATGGTAGAATATGACATATTGTTGAAAACTGCTACTATAAAAGAGAAGCCTCAACAATAAAAAGAGCTTCTACTCCAAGGATGATGAAATCTCCTCAGATGAGAGTGCTGAAGAAGATAATGATGGAGGATAATTCCTCTTCATAACCCAAGAAACCTAGGATGAAGTTCTCTTCATAACCCAAGAAACCTAGGATGATGATCAAAAGAGTTCTAAAGAAGAATAAATCATTTCTGAAGAAGTTTCAGATGAATAAACCAACCTTGATTCCTTTTGGGGATACAAAGACAATGTAGAGAGTGAACAAGAATATGAGAATCTTGAAAATTTGAAGCATGTTGAAACTGAAAATAACAAGCTTAGAAACAAAAACATAATACTAAAAGGTGAATTGAGTAGTTGTGAAGAAGATAATTACATGATTGAAAATACCATTGGTAGCTTGAAGGAGAAATTAGAAGATTATGAGAAATTGAAATCAGAATTGGATCACACAAAAGGGGAGCTACTATTGACAATAGAAAAGTTGAAGAAGTTCGAAAAAGAAACAATGAAAAATTAGATGAGATCCTTAGCAGTCAAAGATCTCCAAACAACAAGACAGGACTAGGATACAATGACAGTTTGAAGACAACAAAACAATAGAAGGAATATGAAAAGTATGAAACCAACACTCCAGAGAAAGTTGAACAATAAGATAGAAGACTTGAATTCAGAAGGAATGAGACATCAAGAATATCCCCTCCCATCAAGTATGAAAGTAATCATTGTGAAGGAAACTACATAAGAATAGATCGTGAACCCATATGGACCACACCACAAAGAATATGACTTACTCCCAGGTATCAAAATTTCTTTCTTGGACATTTTTATACTTGTGGAAATTTTGGACACAAGGCAATCAATTGTATAATCAATGAAAGGAATAACTACGCAAGCTACATGAATGGTGAAAATAGTAGATATGGAAATGTTTGTAGACCTGTCAACATAAATTATAATCCATTTGACTCATTAATGGATAAAAATGTTGTATGCTACAAGTGAAATAATCTTGGTCACAAATCACGAGATTGCAAAGAACTGAAGGAAGATAATCCTATGCCAAATTTCCATACACCAACTACAACATAGAAAAGGATATAAACTCCACACAATGAAAACTGTCGAATATCATTGGTCACTAAATAATGCAAAGAAGAATATGAATGGTTCATATACAGTGGGTGCTCATCTCATATGACCAGAGATCAAAGAAAATTTGTCATCTTGAAGAAAAAGGGTGGAAATGTTGCATTTGGAAATGACTCATCTACCAAAATACTTGGAAAAGAAACTGTAAATCTTGGAAGTGGAAATGTAAAAGAAGGAAAAGTCATATTGGTTGAAGATCTGAAGCATAATCTCCTCAGTTTCAGCAAAATATGTGATCAAGGATACACTCTTATGTTTGACTCCCCAAAATGTAAAATCATAGAAAAGAACTTAGGAAGATTGGTTGCAACTGCAAAAAGAATACCAAAAAAAATATACATCCTAGACATGAAGAAGACAGAGAAGACATAAGCCACACAAAAGGATTCCTGGGAAGAAAAAGTCTCAAAGACCAAAAATAAGGATGAAGTATTATTGAGTGTCACATATTCAGGGGGCGTAGCCCCAAAGAAGAAGGTCACCTTATGCCATTGAACTCAAGGGTAGCAGCCCCACCCTTTTCCATTTATGTCAAAGGGGAGATAAATTGGGAGCAAGAGTGTTGCAATCAATGACAAAGGGGGAGATTGTTGGAAGATTGGTTGTTGTCATTGATGTCAACCCTAGCCATTGGCTCTTGGACCCCAAAGTTGATTGAAGTAGATAGAAATGAAGGAAATTAAACATGCAGATACAACACCCATGGATAGATAGTATAATTCACGCCACTTCTGATGGTATGTGGCACGTCACGTGGATCCTCATGATTGAGGAGAAATGAATTTTTGAAGATGACAATGTGAATTGAAGCATAAACTACATGTCGGCCCCAATGTTAAAAGGAAGTGACATAAAGGGTATAAATACATCTCATTATACATTAATTTTTCAACACACACAAGTTTGTTAATGAACAAGGAGATATAAGTCGAATTTTAGAGGAAATCTGAAGTAAAGAAGGTCGAATTTCAAGGTAGGATGAAGACTTTTGGTGATGTGTTCTAAGGTATGTTATTTGCAGGTCATCTTACCATTTTCGCTATAACATTTTTATAGAAATAATCAGATGGTGAAATTTGTATGCTATTGAGCAGACATATCTAGGTACTTGTGGTAAAAATTTCATCACTTTATTCACTATAATTTTGGAGATACACTCTGTGGAAGATAGGGTTTTTACTAGTCCTAAAGCTAGTCATAAACATGTGTTCCGGGTAAAACAATCATAACGTCTTCATAGAGAATCCAAATGAAGTGAGACCAATTGAATTGGAAAGAGTATGGGTTTCAGTTTCCTGTGTACAAAGTTCATAATATTATGTTAAATATTGAACGTGGGGCATGTTGTACAAGTTTTCTTTCCTGAATAAACCAAAATTGAATAAGGTCTATCATTTTCTCTATAAATCCTTTTCTGGGAGGATTCAAGGAGTGAAACTTGGAGGAGTTTCAGAGAATATATTGATTTATATTATCTATAGGATCAAAGTATTATAAGTAGTGAAGAATTGTAGAGGTTGAAGAAGTCTTAGGAAACATTATCAGGTTCTATGTGATGGTTGGTTGATGGTGATAATTTACTGTAAAGTTTTATAATCTCTCATATATTCTTGGGTGGAAGGGGAAAGGATGGAGAGGTAAACCATCTCTTTATATTGGAGGATTTTATCTTCATTTTGGAGGTTTATCCCTCCCTTAATATTTGGAATTTGTAGCTACCTTTGGAAGTCATTACTTCCCTTGAACAATAACTATTGGTTATTTCTCATATATTGTGCATGATGTATTGTGGTGTATTGGTGTAACTCTTCTATTATTTTTCATTTCTCATTGGATATAATTGAATATATAATATGGTTGAAGTATAAGTTGAATTTTTTTTTAAACTGTACTTGATACTAATTCACCCCCCTCGCAGTATCATCAAAAATTACATGTAACATTTTCAAAAAGTAACTTAATGAAGAAAAACGATTTGACCTCAAGACCTCTTATTTAATAAAGTAACCTTCAACCAAGTGAGCTAATGTAATATATATATAAAATGTTATGAAAGATGAGTTTTTTTTCTCTTTACTTTGGAGTACGTGCTTACCCCAAAACCCTTGTTTTTTCTTGCAAAAAACTTCAACATGGCCACACACAAAAACAAGTAAAATTTCAAAGAAAAAAAATTTAAAAACTTTGTAACAACGAGGTTAGACCTTGGTTAGCGTGCCTAGAAAATGAAAGTTTTCTCTTAGTTTCTGATTTTTTGAGACCAGAAAGAGTGCATAACAAAGAACATACACATAAAATAAAACACTTTCCACTATATTTTTTGTTGGTCAAGATCACACAAAATGCATGACAAAGAGAATACGTAGACCGAAAAGGTACCAAATTGGGAATATAAACAAAAAAACCAAAATATTAACTTAAAGTAAAATAAAATGCGTAATGAAACTTTATATCTCTGGATGTAACAAAAATTGCCATATCTTGTGCAAATGGAAACCTTTTCAAGTGAAATGAAAAGTGTTTCCAATGCAAAGAAGTGTTATGGATGCAATGAAATAACTTACTTAGCCTAGAAGTGCACAAAAATAGTAGAAACTAGAAATATTTGGATGCATGTGATGACACAGGTTCAGGATCTTCATATAGGTTATGAAACCATGCTAAAAATAATAGTGTATTTCCACACATGTCAAACATCTTAAGTGATTTCTCACACAAACAAATGAAAAATGAATACACTAGTATGTTACATGGTTAAAACCCTAAAAAATGGAAATAGTCCATGGCCCCAGCGAACAAAACCACTTTCGAGGAAATATATTAGTGCAAAATAAAATAAAAAATTGCATAAGAGTTTCTCATAATCAATCTTTAGCAAATGATCCTCCATGATCCTTAAATAGATATTATCGACAAATTGGGTGTTAAGACACAAATCAATATAGTTGTTAGTATTGAGAAAAATATGAATTGTTGGATCACTTTATGTCTAGAGCATATCGTGATTGTTAGATGGCATAACTACAAAAACATACTAATGCATACTCAAGAAACACACTAAATAAACACACTTTACCTAAAGATACATAAGACCAAGTTGATCTTAACCAACTCCTAAGTGTTTAAATACACTAACACTCAAAGTGCCCATAAATAGATCCAACAAATTATCCTTCAGAATGTTCTTCACTCTAAGAATCAAAATTTTAAAATGTTGAATGTGCTATGTAATTATACCTCTTTCCCTAATAATTATAGATTGGTTAAAGAAGGTGTTGCACACTTAATGTCCCCTTAATATGTTATTAATTCATCAATAAAAGTGGGCAAAGATACAATAGATTCCTTTTTGTGGTCATAAATCCATTGGTACCACACAAATTGATTAGGTTCTAAATGTAAGGATGTAATAATACCTTTTATAAAGTTGGCTCTTGGTGTAGATCAAATACTTTCTCCATTTGTAATATCCATGTCATGTGATAATTACCATCAAACTTCTTCATATTGATATTTGGAATGAAGTAGTTTTGTGGTCTTGATTCAAACCCATGTAAATGTATATCTTGGAGTGATGAATGATCATGTGTCCAAGACTCAATTCTCGTTTTCTCCACATGTGTTAAAATTTTCTCCATATGTGATTGGGACTCAACCGTCGTGTTCTCCTTATACTCTTATTAACGAGGAAAACTTAGGGTAAGGAGGCTTCTTAGTTACTTCATAAGGTCCTCCCTCACATATTTGAGATTCTCTTTATGCACATATTTTCTTTCCATTTCTTTGAGATCATTTTTGCTTGTCATCTCTTTGAGATTATCTTTGAAAAATTATAATTATTTTTAGTCCCCATATTAAAGATGCCAAACTTCAATAATTTCTACTTTCTCTTCCAACTTTTACACATTTAATTCCACATCTACATACTCTTCTTGTGTTAGGGTGAGCCTTCAAAATCCTTTGTAGGAGTCACTTTTAACTTAATATGTATAGATATGATGGCCTTAGGGATTTGCAGGGTCTTACAAGCAAGGGAGTGCCATGCTCTATAGCTCTCTGATATATCATTGGGTTTCCAATAGTAGTACTTGGAAAATAATTTATAGCTCTAAGGATGATGAATCATACCCATAGATATATTTCATGATTTCTATGTATATGAGAGTGATATCCTCAAGTGCTGTGTTTGGTGTACTATACATACAAATGATCAAAAGCCTTATCTAAGTATGGTATCAGGTATTCCTATGGGTCTTTTGATATACCTTAGGGTACATGAAATATCAAAAGTGTATACAATTTTTTTCTAATGCAATACTACTCTCTTAGTACCAACATAGGTGTAAAAGAGTTTCCAATGATAACCCCACATATATTCTTCGTGTGTATGCTTCCTAGTAGTGTTTTTACCCATTGGAAGACATATATTTATGTTTATAGATTCCAATACACATCTCTAGACTAAAAAATAGTTTCTACAAAATAAAGAAAAAAATAAATTTGGGGTCTCCTCAGAACCCTTCTAAAGCCATAATTCTAGGAACTTCACTACTAGTCAAAATTAAAAATGTTACAACTTTGTGAATTATAAACCTTTGTTGATGAAATTTTTAGAAAATGTTTTTTCATATGTACTCTTCAGGATCCCATTGGTCCCCTTTGATTTGGACATTTCAAGGGAAAGTTATGGTGGAATTACCAAAAACGATTGTTTTTTTCCCCTATTTTAGGAGAGTGAACTTGTATGGATTGCCACTTTCTGAATATTTTCCTCACAATTTTGAAATTTAGACCTAACACACTCTATTTCTATCTTCTTTTCAATGCTACTAATGACACTTGATTTGGAGCTTGAAATATTCATATATGGTTTTTTAACCAAAAACACCACACATGTTAAGCCTAGTTTGAGGACTAGACAAAACCCCAACTTGAAAAACCTATAACTCTAAAAAATGTAGAGAAATAGACTTTGAAACTGTTATCTAGTGTACTTTGCTATGCCCTTTAGAAATTCTAGAAATTATTCTCAATGACAATGATCCAAAAATTCATTAGAGTGAAAATGATAAGATGACCCGTTTGGAGGAGACAAACCAAGGATTGTTCACTTTAATACAAAATGTCATGGAAAAAATAACCAAATAAACATAAAAGTGATCAAATTTAGTGATGTCATGCCAAAATGAAGTGAAAAAGTGAATGAATAAGAAGCCTCTTTGAGGGTCTGACCTCCTTTTACAATATATCAAATGCGTACAAGATAAGATATCTATATATATATAAGTTGACATAACTATAATTAATGTAATGATAATTAACCCTAAGCTCCACCACCTCTTTGATATAGTGAAATTAAACTTTGATATGTTTTTATTTATTTTTATTTATTTTTTTGTGGATGCAATTTTGGATTATTCACTAAACAAATTGGTCCTGGTTGCACTACATGTTCCACTTGGTCCTTGGAACATCCTTGGGTTGATCATCATCTCTGGATTGGGCTTTTCTAGATATTGAGAGCATGGATACACTCCCACTCAAGCCAAAGTACAACATAATTCCTATGCTTGTCTTCATAGCCATCATCAATCTCTTCATAGATGTTCTACTCTACCTCATAACCAGATTCTTCTCCATGTGAAACAACCATTTGTTTCATCCCACTCTAAATCTCACATAGATTTGCATCACCCAAAGAAACAATGTGCGATTCACTGGCAATCTCTACTTTTATTATGCACAAGTCTTTGCCAACACTTCCATTTTTTCTCAGTCTCCTTACCTTCTCATTTGTGGTTCAATTCCGTTTTCTAGAAACATGATTTTGTTGTTTTGGTGTAATTATTTACTTATGGAAATACACTCCATCCTTATTTGAACAACATTCCTTTCCTTTACCACTAATGAAAACATCTCCTAGTGGTACACATATAGTCAAATGTGCTAAACTAATTTCTTGAATTCTAGAAGTACTGATGAAAAATGTTACTAATTTTTCATATATATGAATATTCTTAGATTCAATAAGGTCATGCTTACATTAATATCCTCGTATCAAATCCTTGATGCTCATTTCCTATAGACTATTACTACCCATTAATGTTGATTTGCAATTTGCAACACATGTGACCACATCAAGCTTGTAGAGGGTACCAAACCTCACACCCTTAGACAATATCAAGGGTCCATGAATGAAATTGCATGCTTCCTTAGTGGATGTAATGCTACCTTCACCCCCATATATGTAATTTGTCTTATGAATACCAAATTTCGTGCAAACCTGATACATGCTTCACATCAGGAATATTCTTCATCATTTCATATTTGAGCTTCACATGTATGCTTCCATATCCAACAACTTCATATTTTAAGTCATAACCCAAGAAGATATATTACTTATCACCAACGCATTATAATATTCCATAAACTACTTTCTATGATAATTCATGGAAGGAGGTTTTGTGATCTGGATTATTTTGAGAACCAAATGAAGGCGGAAATATAATAAAGAAATATACAGATATATTTCAATAAAAACAGAGATACAACAATGCATGATTTTTATTAATGACGAAAATGTATAGAGACTGTAAAAATTACAAAGTGAATAACTTCCTAGAATGGTGGCAACTTATCTTTGAGAATATATGTGACCATGGTAGGCCCAAAAAAATGCTCTTTAGGGCCTCAAAATGGACCCGAAAGTTTAGGACCCAAAAATTTGTAGAAAAATTGCCAAGGTTGAAACCCTTGTTTTAACCCAGTGCAATAGTTGGGTGGCCACTGATTTCTACTTGGATCAAAACTCCCCCCTTAGGAAGCAATGGTCTCCATTGCATGAAGTCCCCGAGGAATATTTTACTGAATCTGAACTTTGGTGAGATGCTTGCCTTGCTGAAGAAGTTGTGCTACCTAGATTTTTGAAGGATGTTATGAACCTGTTGTTGGAGGGGTTGAATCTGTTTAACCAGTATGGTTTCATGATCTACCAGAGTGTGGGAGAACTATTTTGGTGAATATGCATCATGAAGAACATGAAGGGATTTATCATAAATTGGTTTGACTGGGTAGTGTGGAGGCACTCTTGCAGGTGCAATAGGAATATCTTGGTGCTCTTCTACAATCTTGTTGATCTGCTTCTGCTAGATAGAAAGGCCTAGGGATGAGGTTGCAATGATTGCAGTGTCCTTGTCTTATAAATAGGTTGCGAAAAGGATAAACTTTGTTTTATGAGTGATTAATTTGTGGAAGTTTTTTTTCGGTACAATAGTCAGAACTACCTCTAGTATCCTATAGGGTTGACCCCCCAGAGTAACAATGGTGCTACATTGTCGAGACTCATAAAAAACATGGCACCTCCACATATATGGATGACCTAATAGAACATCATAGACTTCCAGTGGGGAAAAATCACACAATACGCCATCCTTGAAGGGCTTGATGTCATATGAAAAGAGACACTGCTAGTTGACATGAAGATCTTGTCCCTACAGAAGACATCCGACGTTGTATGGTTGTGGGTGTGGTTTTTTCAACAAATACAACTACTTGATGACCTTTGTTGAGATGAGGTTATTTTGGCTTCCACTATAAACAATAAAATGCACTAGGGTCCCCTTCAACCACATATTTGAAAGGAAAAGGTGCTCCCCCTCCTCAGGATCCTCTAGTTCTTCTGGTTGGATTGTTGCGGTCACAACAATAGAAGTGTGCTATACATCAATGATTTATCTTCTTTTATTATTGTCTGAATCAGAGTCTGAGTCAGTGTTCAAATCTATTTCTTTGATATTTTCCACCAATGATTTTTTTGAGCAACATTCATCGATGTTTTTCCAAGGGGTTTTGTGGAATTCACACCACTTCCCAGTGTCCTTCTTCATCTTCCTGTTACCCTTCTTTTCCCGTGGCTTGTATTGGTTGTCTTGAGGTTGAATAGTCTATGAGTTAGAGATACCTTTACCATAATTTGGTTGTTACAGATTTTCAAACCAAAAATATCGCTTTATCTTATACATAAACTTCTGCTCGATTTTGATATCATATCTATAAGAGACTCTCAATTATGAGATGTACAGAAAATCCATTTTGGTTTGGATGTACCTATGTAGATCCCCACAATATTTTAGAACTAGATGTCACTCAGAGTCTTTGATACCCAGCTTGGTGCGCAAGGTATGGAAGGTATTTGTGAAATCTGGCACTGTTTGGTCCCTCTTTTGATGCAGTTTGGTCCATCTCATGTACTGGTCATCATAGTTTTCTGTAGGGTAATATTGTTCCTTGAATGCATCCATAAAAAAATCCCAAGTGGAATTGGCCGCAAATATTCCAGAATCCTCTATGGAATGTTTCTCCAAGTAAGATTCCCACCAATGTTTGCAATGGGGGAGAGACTTAAGGAGCCTAAAGGTGATCCCAACGGTGATCTTTTCTCTATCGCAAAAATTGTGAACATAGAAATAACCTTCTAGCAAATTTAACCATTTTTCCAAAGAATCCGCATTGATCTAACCTTCAAATACGGGAATATAAAAATTAACTTGTACCTTGAATGGGGTAGTGTCTCCAAAATGAATGCTTTATGAAGACATGGCTGTTATTGTCGACCATTGAAGGGTTTGGGGACATTTCTCCAACATATCGTTCCTCTACTGCACGAGGGATTCTCTGAGAAAAAACTTGATGGGATATTCTACTCCCTCATTCCTCTTCTCTTCTGCCATGAGAGGATGCTTGGGATGGCGAGAGCAGTTGTCCTTAAGAGAATATAGCTCGAGACCCAACTCTCTATACCTTGACCTTATTAGGGACATGCACTGAGAAACGAAAAGGAGTAGTCTGATCTGATACCATTGTTCCAGATTATTTTGAGAATGAAATGAAGGTTGAAATATAACAATGAAATATACAAAGATATTTCAATAAACACATAGATACACTAATGCATGATTTTTATTAATGATGGAAATGTACAGAGACTATAAAAAATATAGAGTGAATAACTCACTAGAATGGTGGCAGCTTATCTCTGAGAAGAGATGTGATGGATATGCTCATTCACAAGAATATGATGATGGTTACAATGAGGCTCTAGTGACATTTTTAACATAAAAAAAATCGAAAACCCTAACCTCGGAAGATGAAACGCCAATTTTTTTTGGGGCCTCGATGGGGGTAGTTGGTACGCCAAATTTCCAAGCGGGTAACTTTTGCATACGATCTCTGTTTGGGGCACACGATAACTCGTTTGAAAGGTCTATCTGAGGACTGCAAATTTTTCCATCACACTCTATTTAAATCCTATAATGTGTATGTGGCGGGCCAAAACACGTTGTTTAGGGCCTCAAAATGACCTCAAAAGTTTAGGACACAAAACGTTGTAGAAAAACTGCCAAGGTGGAAACCCATGTTTTGAGCCAATGGAATAGGTGGGTGGCCACCAATTTCTACCTAGATCAATTCTCCTCCCATAGGAAGAAATGGTCTCCATTGTGTGAAGTCCTTGGGGAATCTTTTGTTGAATATGAACCTTGGTGATTTGCTTGCCTTGCCAAAGAAGTTGTCCTTCTTAGCTTGTTAAAGGTTGTTATGAAGTTGTTGTTGGAGGGGTTGGATCTATTTAACCAATATAGCTACATTATCTGCTAGAGTGTGGGAGGACTCTATCAATGAATATGAAACATGAATAACATGAAGGGATTTATCATAACTTAGTTTGAAATGGAAATGTGGAGGCACTCCCATTGGTGTAGTAGGAATATCTTGGTTCTCTTATACAATCTTGTTGATCTTCTTCTTCTGGATGGAAGAGTCTTGGGCTGAGGATGTATTTGTTTTAGTGTCCTTCTCTTCTGACTGAGTTTTGAAGAGGATAAAATTTACGATATGAGAGATTACTTTGTGAAAATGTTTTGTCGGTACAATAGTTGGAACTACCTCTAGTATTGTGTAAGGCTGAACCCTGAGAGTAACAATGGCGCTATGAGGTCGAGAATCAGAAACAACATGGATCCTCCACATATATGACTGGCCTAACAGAACATCACAGACTTCCATAGGGGTAACATCACATAGTACCTCATCCTTGAAGGTATTGATGTTGTATGACAAGCGACATTGTTGGATGACACGAAGATCTCATCCTTGGCGAAGCCATTCAATGTTGTATGGCTACAGGTGTGGTGTTTTAATCAAATCTATATGCTTGAAAACCTCTATTGAGATGAGGATATACTAGCTTCCAATATCAACAATAAAATGCAATGGGGTCCCCTTCACCCAAATCTGTGAATGGAAAAGGAGCTCCCTCTCCTTAGGATCCTCTGGTTGTTCTGGTTGGATTTTTGCAGTCGTGATAGTAGCAGTGGGTTCTGCATCAATGATTTGGCTCATTTTATTATTGTTTGAATTAAATTCTGAGTCGGGGTTCGACTCTGTTTCTTTAAGCTCAACCACCAATGAATCTTTTGAGCGACGTTCATTGGTGTTGTGCCAAGGGATTTTGCGGAAGTCAGACCACTTCCCAGTGTCTTTCTTCCTCTTCCCGTTACCCTTCTTTTCTCGTGGCTTATACTGGTTCTCTCGAGGTTGAAAATTATGTGATTTGGGGATGCCTTTACCATACTTTGGTTGTTGCGGATTTGTAGACCCAAATTCCTACTTATTCTACTACTTAAATTTCCACATGATTTTGAAAACATATCTATAAGCGACTCCTAGTGATGAGATGTCCAGAAACTCCATTTCAATTTGTATGTACTTGTGTAGAGCCCCATAATATTTCATAACTAGATTTTTCTTAGACTCTTTGATACCCAGCTTGGTGTGCAAGGTACAAAAGGTATTTGTGAACTTTGGCACTGTTTGTTCCCTCTTTTGATGCATTGTGGTCCATCTCATGTACTGGTCGTCATAGTTTCCCACAGGGTAATATTGTTCCTTGACTCCACCCATAAAAGCTCCCAAGTGGGCTCGACCCCAAATATTCTAGAATCCTCTGTGGATTTTTTCTCCCAATAAGTTTCCCACTAATGTTTGACACGTGGGAGACCCTTAAGGAGCGCATAGGTGATCTTTTCTCCGTCGAAAAAATTGTGAACATAGAAATAACCTTCTAGCAAATTTAACTATTTTCCAAAGAATCCCCATCGATCTAACCTTCGAATAAATCAAAAATAACTTGTACCTTTAATGGGGTAGCATATCCAAAGTGAAGTCTTGATGAAGATGCGTCTATTATTGTTAGTAATCGTTGAAGGGTTTGGGAAAAATTCTCCAACATCTCATTCCTCTATTGCATGCAGGCTTCCACGAGAAACAACTTGATGGGGTATTTTTCTCCCTTGTTCCTCTTCTCTTTCACCATGGGAGGATTCTTAGGATGGTGAGAGAGGTTTTCCTCAAGAGAAAATAGTTGAAGAACCAACTCTCTATACCTTGACCTTGTCAGGGACATGCAGTAAGAAATGAAAAGGAGTATCCTGCTTTGATACCACTGATTCAAATTATTTTGAGAGAAAAATGATGGAGGAAATATAACAATGAAATATATAGATATATTTCAATAAAAAAAGAGATACAATAATGCATGATTTTTATTAATGACAAAAATGTATAGAGACTATAAAAAATACAAGGTGAATAACTCGTTAGAATGGTGGTAGCGTATCTCTGAGAAAATATGTGATGGCTACGCTCATTCACAAGAAGATGATGATGGTTACAATGAGATTCTAGAGGCCTTTTTAACATAAATAAAGTCCAAAACCCTAACCCTAGAAGATAAAACGACAAAAGGTTTACGAGCCCCGATGGGGGTAGTTGATACATCAACTTCCCAAGGGTGTAACATTTGCATATGATCTTTGTTTGGGGAGAATGATAGCTTGTTTGAAAGGTCTATCCAAGGAATACACATTTTTCTGTCACACTCTGGCCAATCCATACAATGTGATTATGGAAGGCCCAAAAAACGTTCTTTAGGGCCTCAAAACAACCCTGGAAGTTTAGTACTCGAAAAGTTATAGAAAAACTACCAATGTGGAAACCATTGTTTTGAACTAGCAGAATAGGTGGGAGGACACCCATTTCCACCTGGATCAATCCTCCCCACCTAGGAAGCAATGGTATCCATTGCGTAAAGTCCTCGGGGAAGATTTTGGTGAATCTGAACATTGGTGAGTTGCTTTCCTTGCTGAAGAAGTTGTTATGAACTTGTTGTTGGAGGGGTCAGATCTGTTTAACCAATCTAGATGCATGATCTGCCAGAGTGTGGGAGGAATTTTTCGGTGAAGATGAAAAATCAATATCATGAAGGGATTTATCATAACTTCGTTTGAATATGAAGTGTGGAGGTAGTCCCATATGTGCAGTAGGAATATCTTGGTGCTCTTCTACAATCTTGTTGATCTGCTTCTGCTAGATAGAAGGGTCTTGGGTTGAGGCTACAATGGTTGCAGTGTTCTTCTCTTCTGACCAAGTTGTGAAGAGGATAAAATTTTCAGTATGAGATATTACTTTGCGACATTTTTTTTCGATACAATAGTTGGAACTACCTCTATTATCTTGTAGGGATGACCCTTAGAGTAACAATGACGCTATGGGGTTGAGACTAAAAACAAACATGACGCCTCCACATATATGGCTAGTCTAATAGAACATCACCTACTTCCAGTGGGAAAACATCACACAGTACCTCATCCTTGAAGGGATTGATGTCGTATGAATGGCGTCACTACTGGCTGATATGAAGATCATGTATGGATGCAGGTGCGATGTTGTCGATAAATCCATATGCCTAACAACCTCTGCTAAGATGAGGTTCTTCTAGCTTTTTCTATCAACAATAAAATCCAACGGGGTCCCCTTCACCCACATCTGTGAATGGAAAAGGTGCTCCCCCTCCTCAGGATTCTATGGTTCTTCTGGTTGGATTGTTGTGGTCACAAAAATAGTAGTGGCTTCTGCATTGATGTTTTGTATCCTTTTATTATTGTCTAAATCATAGTCTGAGTTGGGGTTTGGATCTGTTTCTTTGAGCTCGATCACCAATAAATCTTTTGAGAGACATTCATTGGTGTTGTGCCAAGGGATTTTTTGGAAATCACACCACTTTCTAGTGTCCTTCATCTTCTCGTTACCCTTATTTTCCTATGGCTTGGACTGGTTGTCTTGAGGATGACTGGTCTATGAGTTAGGTATTCCTTTACCATACTTTGTTTGTTGTGTATTTGTAGACCCAAATTCCCACTTGTTTCATTGCTTAAAAATTTTCTCTATTTTGACAACATATCTATAAGAAGCTCCTAGTGATGAGATTTCCAGAAAATCCATTTCGGTTTGGATGTACTTGTGTAGATCCCCATGGTATTTTAGAACCATATTCCACTCATATTCTTTGATACCTAGCTTGGTGCGCAAGGTATGGAAGGCATTTGTAAACTCTGGCACTTTTTGGTCCTACTTTTGATGCAGTGTGGTCCATCTCATGTACTGGTCATCATAGTTTCTCACATAGTAATATTGTTCCTTCTTAGCATCCATAAAAAATTCCAAGTGGGCTCGACCCCAAATATTGCATACTCCGTGGAATTTTTCTCCTAATAAGTTTCCCACCAATGTTTGACATGGGGGAGATCCTTAAGGAGCACAAAGGTGATCTTTTCTCTGTCAATAAAATTGTGAATAAAGAAATAACCTTCTTGAAAAATTAACCATTTTTCCAAAGAATCTGCATCGACCTGACCTTAAAATACGAGAATATCAAAATTAACTTGTACCTTTCATGGGTTAGCATCTCCAAAGTGACTACTTGACGAATATGCTCCCGTTGTTCTCCAACATCTCATTCCTCTGTTGCGTGAGGACTTCTATGAGAAACAACTTGATGGGATCTCCTGCTCCCCCATTCCTCTTCTATTCCGCCATGGGAGGTCGCTTGGGATGGAGAAAATGGTTGTCCTCAAGAGAAACTATCTCGAGACCCAACTCTCTATACCTTGAGCTTGTGAGGGACATGAACTGAGAAACAAAAAGGAGTAGCTTGATCTGATACCACTGGTCCAGATTATTTCTAGAATGAAATGAAGGCGGAAATATAACTATGAAATATACAAAGATATTGCAATAAACATAGAGATATAGTAATGCACGATTTTTATTAATGATAGAAATGTATAGAGACTATAAAAAATATAGAGTGAATAACTTGCTAGAATGGTTGAAAATTATCTTTGAGAAGAGATGTGATGGCTACACTCATTCACAAGAAGATGATGATGGTTACAATGAGGTTCTAGAGGCATTTTTAACATAAATAAAATCCAAAACCCTAACCCCATAAGATAAAATGAGAAAAGGTTTGCGGGCCTTGATGGGGGTAGTTGGTACGACAACTTCCCAAGGGCGTAACTTTTACATTCGATCTCCATTTTGTGTGCACGATAACTCGTTTGAAAGATCTATCCAAGGAATACACATTTTTCCATCACACTCTAGTTAAATTTTATAGTGTGATTGTGGAGGGCCCATAAAACGTTGTTTAGGACCTCAAAACGACCCCGAAAGTTTAGGACCCAAAAAGTTGTAGAAAAATTGCCAAGGTGTAAACCTGTATTTTGAGCTAGTGGAATAGGTTGGTAGACACTGATTTCCACTTGGATAAATCCTCCCCCATTAGGAAGAAATGGTATCCATTGTGTGAAGTCCCTAGGAAAGATTTTACTGAATCTGAACGTTGGTGAGTTTCTTTCCTTGCCGAAGAAGTTGTCATGCTTAGCTTGTTGAAGGTTGTTATGAACCTGTTTTTAGAGGGGTTGGATATATTTAACCAATATGGATGCATGATCTATTAGAGTGTGGGAGGACTTTGTCAGTGAATATGAAACATGAATAACATGAATGGATTTAGCATAACTTAGTTTGACTGGGTAGTGTGGAGGCACTCCCATAGGTGTAATAGGAATATCTTGGTGCTCTTATACAATATTGTTGATCTTATTTTGATGGATAGAAGGGTCTGGGGCCGAGGCTGCAGTGGTTTCAGTGTCCTTATCTTCTGACCAGGTTGGGAAGACATTAAACTTTATGGTATGAGAGATTATTTTGCGACACTGTTTTGTCAGTATAGTAGTCAGAACTACATCTAGTATCCAGTATTGATGACCCCCCAGAGTAAAAATGATGCTACGAGGTTGAGACTCATTAACATCATGATGGCTCCACATATATGGTTGTCCTAATAGAAAATCATAAAATTCCATTGGGGAAACATCACACAGTACCTCATCCTTGAAGGGCTTGAGCTCGTATGATAGGCAACACTGTTGGTTGACATGAAGATCTCATCCCTGGAGAAGCCATCTGATGTTTTATGGATGCGGGTGTGGTGTTGTCAACAAATACAAATTTTTGACGACCGCTACTGAGATGAGGTTCTTCTAGCTTCTGCTATCAACAATAAAATGTAGTCGGGTCCCCTTAACCCACATTTGTGAATGGAAAAGATGCTCCCCCTCCTCAGGATCCTTTGGTTCTTCTTGTTGGAATTTTTTGGTCGCAACATTAGAAGTAGGTTCTGCATCAATTATTTGTCTCCTTTTATTATTTTCTAAATTATAGTTTTTGTTGGGGTTCAATTTTGTTTCTTTGAGCTAAGACACTCATGATTTTTTTGAGCGACATTCATCTATGTTATGCCAAGGGATTTTGTGGAAGTTGCACCACTTTCTAATGTCCTTCTTCATCTTCCTGTTACGCTTCTTTTCCTTTAGCTTGGACTAGTTGTATTGATTTTGATTTTTGTGTGAGTTAGGGTTGCCTTTACCATACTTTGGTTGTTGTGGATTTGCAGACCCAAATTCTCGCTTGTTCTACTGCTTAAATTTTTTCTTGATTTTGATAGGATATCTACAAGTGGCTCCCAGTGATGAGATGTTCAGAAACTCCATTTTGGTTCGGGTTTATCTATGTAGAGCCCCACTATATTTTAGAACCAGATGCTTCTCAAAGTCTTTGGTGCGTAATGTATGGAAGGTATATGTAAAATATGGTATTGTTTGGTCCAAATTTTGATGTAGTGTGGTCCATCTCATGTACTGGTCATCATATTTTCTGATGGGGTAATATTGTTCCTTGATTGTGTTGGAGCTGCCCCTGTTTTTTCACCTCGCGCAATTCTCAACGATGGATACTTGCAATCTAAAGTTGTTTTTCTTTCCTTTCTGAAATCATAAGACTCTGAAATCTTGTCGCCCGAATAGCGATGCTTTTTTACTTTCAAAAGAAAAGATCCATTTAAAGCAAATATGTTTTCCTTTTTGTTTTATTTTGGAATATCGCAAGTTGGATATCGCAAGTCGGACACTTTAATTTTTGAATTCGCAAATCCCGAGTCGCGAAACTGCGAACTCGTTTTTCAGATTTTTTCACCCAAGGCATTGACTATGGTAAAACCTTTAACCCTTGATTAGACATCGTAGGTATTTTGAGCCTCGACATTCGTCGACCCTAATTTTTTGTTTTTACAACCCCGAGATCCGAGAATGCGATGACTTTTTGATAACCTTAGTCAAGAACCAAGGGTAAAAAAAAAACCAACCACGGTTAAACTTGGTTCTCGACACATCGCCGCTCGGCATTTTCTTTCATAAAGTTAAGATAACCAAAAATCCGATTCGCGAAGTTGCACATAATTATATCGAGATTAATTAATCGCCTAATCTAAGATTTCCTTCTCTTAATTCAAGCTTTAATTATCGCCGCATCGCGATATCGCGACTCATCATATCATTCTCCTAAAAGTTTGTCTTCGAATTCCCGAGTCACGATATGGCGATTAAGTTAATCAAATCATTAAGGATCCGCCACATCACGATTATTGTTAATTAATGCTAAAATCGGAACTCGCAATCTCGCGAGTTGTAAAGTCAAAACGTTAAAGGGAAATTCACGAGGTGGCGAAAAGCGAGGAAATCATTAAAGTCGTTAAGATTTGAAATTTTAGAAAAATAAAATTAAGTGAGGTACGTCCCGCACATCGAGGTTGGCACACTTCACGAGGGATTTACATGCTACCCATGACCCGATTGCCTGTCAAAACCACCGAACATTGATGGCATTAATAAGGATTTAGGGTAAATCCACGAATTTATACATTTAATTTGGTTTTAATTTGCGATTTGACAGACTTGTTTTCAAAGGGTACAAGATTTTCAAATATATACGAAGGTTTTGTTCTGTTCTAAATTTTTTTTCTTAAGCGTATAGAACTCACTTTTCTCTGAGGAAACTCATTTCCGCATGTATACACGGGTCTACTGTAGAAGAGCAAAAAAGAAAGCTTCAACTATGGCACCGAGGAGAGCAGCTAAAGCAAATGTCGAAGTTGCAGCACAGGGTCCGGACAACATCTCAGATACTTCGCCTCGGACGGGCGGCTCAGTATCCACCTAGTCGTCTATTTCAGATGTCCTACAATTCGAGTTGGTAAACTGTTCAGACTCTGATGACTATAACTATGATATTGTGAAGGACGACCTAAATACTAAGTACAAGACAATTGTTCAGTCGTGAATGCACTTGGTTGCAACCAGACCTCGGTTTCTCCCATACTACGACATGATCCGATGGGCATTGGATCACATCGACCTGCCTTCCAGAACTATCGTAAATGACCGACAGGCCAGGATTGGGACTTTTAGGACCAAGCATATCCAGTCTATGTATAAGCTCCCAGCAACCTCTGAATGCACATATGGCAAAGAATTCCTGGCGGACTTCAAAAAGAAGGAGTGCGAAGAATTTGACAAAACCATGCCAGGCTTGATAAAAGATTAGGTGTCTCGTTCCTCGACATTCAGAGTGAACGACAAGGGTGTGTATTCGATTTCTTCGTTGGAACCAAACTATAGGTATGTGGCGATGATGACTTGTCGGCTTTTCGGATGGGAGGATACCGTGCATTTTTACGTCCAGTGGGTACCTCTCATCTTTTGGGTAGTAGAAGGTTCCTCATTTAATTGGGCAAAAATGCTCTCCGATAGTTTGTTCAACAGGGTCACCGAGTACCGGGAGCAGAAGGCAGCCAGGAAACCATCCAGATTCTTCATGTCCGCGTATATCATGGATGCGATATGCTCCATGACGCCTTTTCCTTTGATGAATTGGGCTTGGAGTCCAACCCAAGAGAAGATTGTTCATGAGTACCACGATAAGCTGTGGGAAAATAACGCGAACAAGTTTATTTATGAGATTTTTAACTGGGTGATGGTGCCCCTGCACATCACCATTTTTGGTCTTTTGCCACCCCGCATCTCAGATAGCATTGCTGAGAATCTGATCCATATCGTGGATTGGTATGTGGAAGAGGAATTCTCCTATTTGAGAGTATTTGGAGCTGTTGTTCCTCCTCTGGTATTACCACTATTTATCCCCAACAAGTTAGCTTGTCGCGAGATTGCTCGACAAACAGTAATCGGCGGAGTGAGAAAAGAGATCAAAGCGTCATCAAAGAAGGTATGGCCGTTTTTCCCTATTCGGCTAAATTCCTATTCCTTATTAGATTTTGGACATGCTAAGGCTGAAGCTGCAGCCATAGAAAACTTGAGCTTAGTCTCTATCGAGTACAAGAAGCATGATCCTCAGGGAATTGTAAACACTCATTTGGGAAATTGTGGATTAAATTGGTTCGAGCATGAATGTTCTCCCTCGGACGATGTTTTTCGAGGGGCGAGGTCCTATTCAGAGGTGCAATTTCGAATCAGATCCCTAGCACTCGAAGACAGGGCCTCAGTTTTAAAATTTCAGGAGCATAGGAAACGATGTCTCCCCGTGGTGCTAGGAGGTCTGGGACTTTCCAAGGATAAAGGAAAAGAGGCCGAAAGTTCTGAGGGCAAAACCTCTAACCCCGAAAAATGTCAGGAAGGGGAGCAGGAGAAGAATCCTAAGCAGGAGAAGAATCCCGAAACGGAGAAGAGTCCTGAGCAGGAGAAGATTCCAGAAAAGGAGAAGAGTCCCGAAAAGGGGAAGAGTCTCGAGCAGGAGAAGAGTCCCGAACAGGGAAAGAATCCCGAAACAGAAAAAGGGACGACTGACCCTCCTAAGGAGCATAATCCGGAGGTGGAAATAAAATACACAGACCCACCAGAAACTCAGAATCCGGAAGCGGGGACGAAGACTTTTGATCCCCCTAAAGAGCAAGATTCACTCGGCACACCAGGGAAGGCTGCGAAGCAGATCGGGTAGCCCATCACCTCTTTCACACCCTTGCAGTCAGCGCAAGGAAACATACAGGAAGAATGGATTTTTGGTGAAGAACTGAGACCTCTAAGGGAAGAGGAACTCCCTCCTAATGAATTCTTCTTTGACAAAAAGAGGAAAGATGTGGTGAAGCGATAATTTTATCAAGAGGGAGGGTCCACTGTTAAAAAATTCAAAGTGATGACCGATGGGATGAATAAAATAAAAGATGAATTTGCCACGGAAATTGCAGGAACGCTAGGAGCGTATGCGACGACAAACCAATTCTCGGTCGAAATGTTAAAAAAGCAGCTCAAAGCAAAGAACCGCCTGATCAAGACTCTTGAGGCTAGAGTGGCTTCGGCAGCAGAAAGAGCTAAGAGTCAAGCAAGAGGAGAAATAGAGCTGGCCCGATTAGCCGATAAGAAAGAAATTGAAGTCCTCAAGACCAAACTGGAACAAGCAAATTCTACGATCCGAGATGGTCGGGTACAATCGGGCCAGCAGAGGGATACGATCACACAGCTGCAGGCTCAGTTGGAGGTCGCAGAAAGTAAGGCAATTGACATCGAGATCGTTAAATCCCGAGCAACCGATATTCGGAGCGGGATCTCTTCTACTCAACAGAGCCTGCTAAGCAAAGTAGGAGAGATTCGAGAAGACTTCTTGTTAATACATCAGACTCTGAGAATCTGATTAACCAAGAAAGAAACGCAGAAGCTGCTCGGGTCGCTTTCCAAGAAGCGGTGATCGTTACCAACAACAGGTTTTCAGGGCCTCCCAGGCTCACCACTGCCGAACAAACTAGGGGTAATATCTTGTTAAAAAATTGGGAACATGATATTACTTCAAGCAAAGAGCGGGCTCAAAAAGTGACAAATTCGTTAGCAGAAGCCTGCAAAGCCATAAATGGTGGGCTGTTAGGGATGGATATTGGAGGCAACACCGAGGCGCTGAGACAGATTAATATAGATCAGATTTCTCTCGACATGAAGGAGAAGAATGAGAGGAATTTAACAGAAATCTCTAGGATGGACAGGGTAGACCCGGCTCAAATCGACAAACATTTGATTCGGCCTAGTGCACAACTCGGCGCTCTTGAATTCGTCAATGTGAAAATAGATGATAAACTTCCACAGTTGGCCCGAGAGTGCTATTTTGCCGAAGCCAGTTGTCAAGCAGAGCCTTCACAACTTGTGACTCAGTTTGTGGACAAGTGTATCATGTACACTGAATCAGTGCGAGGACAAGCACCTAGCACTTCTTGAAGATAGAATAGGTAAAATAGAGTTATTTCTCTCCCCCCAACTGTCAATGCAAAACCTTCACAACTTGTATTTCATTTTTTGGACAAATGTATCATATGTATTAAATCTAAGAAAAAAAGAAACACCTGGCACCTTTTTGAGAACGGATTCAGACAGATGGAGTGACTTTGCTCTTCTGAACCGAGAGACAAATTTTGTATAAATACATCACAAAAAGAAGAGACAAGGGGATGGACTTTTTGGCAAACTTTTTAATGTATTTTTTTCACTGAAGGAGTTAATACAACAAATTTGAAGATTCCTGATTCCGTCACGACTGTGTTGCAAGTTTGTTTCGTTATGTTCTTTGTTTCTTTTCATTTTTCTCTACATAATTGATGTGTATCGCTATAATTTAGTACGACCACTACTATAGTGAAGGGATTTTATCTTTCTGTAATTGTGTCTTGTCTTTCCTCTGCACCAGCTATCAGCGGGTGTAAGACCAATTTGCATTTACAGAATTTTATGTTTTGTTACACGATGTCAATTATTTCTATGTTAATTTCTTCTTCTGTGTATGTGTGAGTTTCTATTTGACTCAACCTTACGATATTCACAGCTAAATGTTTTTCTCCCATTCCATACCTTTTACTCAAAGCAATACAGTTACGGGAAAGGGCCTTCAGTTTGTATTATTATTTTGTTCTTCATGCAAAAATACCACTTAAGAAACCAAATTGAAACAACGTTAAAATCTCTTCCTAAATCGTTCCATACTGGTAATGTTCCCCAATGATTGTACCGACAGCTACTCAACCTAATATTCAACCCGGAATTTCTAATCAAAATCATATCGCTTTAAATCTTTTCGACACAATCCTTAAAACTGCTAACACCCGGGAGGAATTAGAACTTTCATGGGCAGCCATTGAACGTGATATAACTGCTCAATAGCAGTTGGAAGCTAGACAACGAGATCGTAGAAACCTTCATTAGTTTCCTACACCGAAGGATAACATATATCTTCGTATTCATCCTTTACATACTTTTAGATGCCTTGACACTGTACTTGAAGCCTTAGTAAAGACTCAGGAACAACATCTTTCTGGCGCCATTGTCGGGGAGCGAAGTTACGAAATCTTTTCCCTGGGAAAATGACAAACTATTTCGTTGATACTATTACTCTTTGAAAGTGAACATAGAGTGCACACCTTTTTAAGGCTTTTAAATATTTCACTTGGCGACTCCACTGAAACACAAACTGGCGTCTGGTAGAAGGCACACCAGACAGAACCCGGATGGCAGGCCGATTACACCTGTTAATGATCCTAAAA
>ML794612.1:299731-316451 GCA_009831015.1 Picea engelmannii
CAAAGCAATACAGTTACGGGAAAGGGCCTTCAGTTTGTATTATTATTTTGTTCTTCATGCAAAAATACCACTTAAGAAACCAAATTGAAACAACGTTAAAATCTCTTCCTAAATCGTTCCATACTGGTAATGTTCCCCAATGACTGTACCGACAGCTACTCAACCTAATATTCAACCCGGACTTTCTAATCAAAATCATATCGCTTTAAATCTTTTCGACACAATCCTTAAAACTGCTAACACCCGGGAGGAATTAGAACTTTCATGGGCAGCCATTGAGCGTGATATAACTTCTCAAGAGCAGTTGGAAGCTAGACAGTGAGAACGTAGAAACCTTCATTAGTTTCCTACACCGAAGGATAACATATATCTTCGTATTCATCCTTTACATACTTTCGGATGCCTTGACACTGTACTTGAAGCCTTAGTACAGACTCAGGAACAACAGACTGCATCCATAAAACATTTCCAAGTGGGATCGACCCCAAATATTTCAGACTCCTTTGTGTTATTTTTCTCCTAGTAAGTTTCCCACCAATGTTTGACATGGGGGAGAGCCTTAAGGAGCGCAAAGGTGATATTTTATCTATCGAAAAAATTGTGAACATAGAAATAACCTTCTAGCAAATTTAACCATTTTTCCAAAGAATATGCATCGATCTAACCTTGAAATACGAGAATATCAAAATTAACTTGTACCTTGAATGGGGTAGCATCTCCAAAACGACTACTTGAAAAAAACACACCTATGATTGTTGGCAATCGTTGAAGGTTTTGAGAAAAATTATGCAATATCTCGTTACTCTGTCGCACGAGGGATTCTATGATCAACATATTGATGGGATATTATGCTCCTTCATTCCTCTTATTTTCCACCATGGGAGGTCCCTTGGGCTGGTGAGAGTGGTTTTCCTCAAGAGAAACTATTTCGAGACCCAACTCTCTATACATTGACCTTGTCGGGGATATGCATTGAGAAACAATAAGGAGTAGCCTACTCTAATACCACTGATTCAGATTATTTTGAGAACAAAATGAAGGAGGAAATATAAAAATGAAATATAAATATTTATTTCAATAAACAAAGAGATACAACAATGCACGATTTTTATTAATGACGAAAAATGTACAAATACTCTAAAAAATACAGAGTGAATAACTCACTAGAATGGTGGAAACTTACTTATGATAAGAGATGTGATGGCTACTCTCATTTGAGAGAAGATGATGATGGTTACAATGAGGCTCTAGAGGCCTTTTTAACATAAATACAATCCAAAACCCTAACCATGGAAGATGAAATGCCAAAAGGTTTGTGGGCCCCGATGAGGGTAGTTGGTATGTCAACTTCCCAAGGGCGTAACTTTTTCATATGATATCTGTTTGGGGAACATGATAGCTTGTTTGAAACGTCTATTTAAGGAATATACATTTTTCCATAAAACTCTAGATAAAATCTATAATATGATTATGCCATGCCAAAAACAACGTTTATTAGGGCCTCAAAACGACCCCGAAAGTTTAGGACCCGAAACATTGTAGAAATATTTCCAAGGTGGAAACCCCTATTTTGAGACATTGGAATAGGTGGGTGGCCATCGATTTCCACCTAGAACAATCCTCCCCCCTTAGGAAACCATGGTCTCCATTATGTGAAGTCCCTGGGTAAGATTTTGTTGAATCTGAACCTTGGTGAATTGCTTGCCTTGTTGAAGAAGTTGTCCTGCTTAGCTTGTTGAAGGCTATTATGAACTTGTTGTTGGAGGGGTTGGATATGTTTAACAAATTTGGCTGCATGATATACCAGAGTGTGGGAGGAATCTGTCGGTGAAGATGCAACATGAAGAGCATGAATGGATTTATCATAACTTGGTTTGACTGGGTAGTGTGGAGGCACTCCCATAGGTGAAGTAGGAATATCTTGGTGCTCTTCTACAATATTTTTTATCTGCTTCTATTGGATAGAAGGGTATTGGGATGAGGATTTAGTGTTTTCATTGTCCTTCTCTTCTTACCAGGTTGTTAAGAGGCTAAAATTTGAGGTATAAGAGATTACTTTGCAACGCTGTTTTGTTAGTACAATTGTCAGAACTACCTTTGGTATCCTGTAGGGATGACCCCCCAAAGTAACAATGATGCTATGGGGTCAAGACTCATAAATAACATGACTCCACATATATTTCCTTCCTAACATAAAATAATATAATTACAGTGGGGTAACATCACACCGTACCTCATCCTTGAAGGGCTTGATGTCATATTATAGGCGACATTTTTGGTTGACACGAAGATCTTGTCCCTGGCGAAGCCATCCAATGTTTTATGGATGTGGGTGTGTTGTTGTTGTAAAATACAACTCCTTGACAAACTCTCCCAAGATGAGGTTCTTCTAGCTTTCTCTATTAACAATTAAATGCACTGGGGTCCCCTTCACCCACATCTTTCAATGGAAAGGGAGGTCCCCCTCCTTGCGATCATCTTGTTCTTCTGGTTGGATTGTTGTGGTCACGACAATAGAAATGGGTTTTGCATGAATGATATGTCTCCTTTCATTATTGTCTGAGTCTGAGTCTAAGTCGGGGTTCGAATCTATTTCTTTGAGCTTGACCACAACTATTTTGAGCGACATTAATCGATGTTGTTCCAAGGGATTTCGTGGAAGTCACACCACTTCCAAGTGCCCTTCTTCGTCTTCCCGTTACCCGTCTTTTCCTCTGGCTTGGACTATTTGTCTTGAGGTTGATTGTTCTGTGAGTTAGGGTGTCCTTTACCATACTTTGGTTGTTGTTGATTTTTAGACCCAAATTCCCACTTGTTATGTAACTTAATTTATGCTCAATTTTAACAACATATCTATAAGCGACTCCCAGTGATGAGATATCTAGAAACTCCATTTTGGGTTGGATGTACCTATGCAGAGCCCTGCGACATTTCAGAGCTAGATGTCGCTCAAATTATTTGATACCCAGGCTGGTGCACAAGGTATGGAATTTATTTGTGAAATATGGCATTGTTTGGTCCCGCTTTTGATGCAGTGTGGTCCATCTCATGTACTGGTCATCATAGTTTCCCATGGGGTAATATTGATCCTTGACAAAATCCATAAAAAATTAGCAAGTGCGCTCGACCCCAAATATTCCAGACTCCTCTGTGGAATTTTAATCCCAGTAAGTTTCCCACCATTGTTTGACACGAGGGAGATCCTTAAGGAGTGCAAAGATAATATTTTTTCCGTTAGAAAAATTGTGAACAAATAAATTACCTTCTAATAAATTTAACCGTGTTTCCAAAGCATCTGCATCAATATGACCTTCAAATAGATGAATATTGAAATTAACTTGCACCTTGAATAGGGTAGCATCTCCAAAGAAACATCTTGAAGAAGGCGTTATTGGATTACTCAGCCAAAATCCCTCTTCAATTTCATCATCCAAATCTTATTTGTAACTCTATAATAGACTTGTGTATATGATCACATACCTTAGAAAGCATCATCAAAATAATTTATCCTCCCTTGAATTTCAACCTTATTTACTTCACCTTCCCTTTGAAATTCGACTTAGATATCCTTTGGTTACCTCAGTCACTTGTAGATATTCAATATTCTCAAGTGTGATTAAAATGAGAGAGGCTTGCCTCTATTTTATACTTTCATGTAGCTTCCTCAAGGGGTTACCTTTTAACCATCTTAACCCACTTTCCTTATTTTATGGTTAACCCACTTCTAACCACTTGTCCACTTAGTAATTTCTCTATTAACTTTATTATTTAAATAATTTATTTTGTATCCACTTTGACTTATAGTACACTCATCACTTCACTTTATTATTTACCTTCTAAAATCTCTTAAACCACTTTCCTTATTTTAGGGATAACCCACTTCTAACCATTTGTCCACTTAGTAATTTCTCCTTTAAATTTATTATTTAAATAATTTCTTTCGTATCCACTTTGAATTATAGTACACTCATCACTTCACTTTATTATTTAAATAATTTCTTCTTTGCAACCACTTTGACTACTTTGACCTTTTGGGGCTTCTAGATGACTCATGAGGGTTCTCCAACTTCACATGGCCATAACTCTCTAGCTGTGAGGAGTTATGTGATGTTCCACATACCAACAAAAATGGAATGAAATGTACTATCCATCCAAAATAGTCTTACCTTAAAATATATTAAAACTCATACCATTATACATCAAACAAAATTGGGTCCATTACCCAAACCTTTGTGCTACTAAAATTCACTACTGGACTTTCTTCAAGGGTTGACATCAATGAAAACCAACCCAAATAATCAACAATATCCCCCTTTGGAATTGATTGCAACGCTCTGATACAATACTGAAGTCATATCACTCATGCTCCCCCTATGACCTTCGCTCCCCCTAGTTGCATCTGATAGATCTCTCCCCCTTAGTCATCAATGGAAAATGTATCTTTCCATCTAGGGATGCTCCCCCTAATAGAACTATCCTTGGGGATACTCCCCCTGACTGAACTCTTCCTGAAACTGATCCCCCAACCTGAACTGTCCTCTTTATGGTACTTCCTCATGTAAATCTAAGACATATAATATAAGCATTCAAAAGAATTCGTTTTGGAGTAGAAATTAGTATGAGTCTCTGGGGAAAATAGTCAAAGGATTCCCTTGGAAGTGGTTTTGTAAATATGTATGCCACTTGTTTTTTTGTTCCCACATATTCAACTTTTATGTTCTTCTCTACAACCTGTTCTCGTAGAAAGTGATACTTTATGGGAATGTTCTTCGTCTCGGATTGCATCACCGGGTTCTTTGAGATATTGATGGCACTTGTATTATCACAATAGATTGGAATGGGATCATCATACTCAACTTGTATATCTGTCAAAGTTTGTTTCATCCATAGAACCTGAGTACAACATCTTGTTGCTATGATACACTCAGCTTTGGTTGTAGATAAAGATACTAATGATTTTTTCTTGCTTATCCAAGATACTAAACACTCACCCAAGTAGAATGTTTCTCCATTGGTGCTTCATCAGTCATAAATGCAACCTGCCCAATATGCATCTGTGTAGGAAGTAAGTGATATATCCTTTCCTTTTGGATACCATAATCCAAACTCTTTTGTTCCTTTGAGATATCTGAAAATCCTCTTCACTGCCAATACATGTGATTCCTTTGGTGCTACTTGAAATCATTCCACCTGTCCAACTGCCTACACTATATCTGTTCTGGATGTTTTCACATATAGTAAGCTACCAATCATTGACCTGTATTTCCTCTGGTTTGTAGACTTTGAATCATCATCTTTTCTCAACTTGCAACTGGTTTGTAATCTTCGATTCTGAACCTCTTTAGCATTGCTCTGATATACTTAGTTTGAGAAATAAAAATTCCTTGGTTTCTTTGACGTATTAGAAGACCCAAAAAGAAGGATATTTCTCCAAGTAATGACATTTCAAATTCATTTTTCATATCCTTTGCAAATTTATTGATGTAGAGCTTGTTGTCTGCAATTCCTTTTCTGAACCCTTCCTAATGTAGATATGTATCCAGTCTAGAGTACCATGCTCTAGGAACCAGTTGTTCAATGTAGACTTCTTCTTCAATTTCCCCATTTAGAAAAGCTGATTTCACGTCCATATATGTCCATACTATTCAAGACTCTGCTACACAACTGTCCATAAGTTTGACTCATATGTCACTGTACTATCATGAAGTACTACTACAACTGATTAATCTATCATATTGTACTTATGCTAGTTGAATTCATTGAATATGTATACTCAAATTCTGTAAGTTTCTCGAAGGATGGTTCTCTGGTCTGTCTCATCTACCGCATAGACTCCACTTGTCTATTATTCATATTATCTAGGAGTCTCTAAGCTGGATGGCTAATAACAATTCTTTTTCTAAATTGTATTCATCATCATCTTCACTAGTAGATTCATCATCTCTCCAATCTCTAACTTCTTTCTTTCTGTCTGTGGATTCATCTTTCACTACAGTGCTTGAAAGTACAATCTCTTGAACTTGTTCCTTATTTACCCATCCTTCTTTTCTTTCAATTATTCTCCAAACCTTTTTGTATCTGGCGTCTTTCTCTATAGAATTTTCTTCATCTCATTTTATTGCCAATATTGCGATCTCTGGGACATGGTCTTTCTTCACCTGTTCTTCATGTTTTCTTATCCATACTTTCTTATATCTGATATCAATGTTTTCTTTCATGGAAGTATCAATTATGCTTCTACAATCACTAGCTATGTTTCCATATTTATGACATTTGTAACACTCAATGTTACGTGGGGCCACATATGCACTTCTTTCTTGAACATTTCTTTTATAATCCCTGCAATCTACAACCTTATGTCCAAAATTAGTACAATAAAAGAAATGACCATAAAAGAAATTTGCATACCTGGGAGTGAATGATCTTCTTTGTGGTGTAGTTCTTCTGAATTTCTTCCTTGACAAATCATGATCATGTTTTACGTTTCTTTGTGTCTTGAACATGGGTGGTCTTCTTGAAGATGTATCTTCAATAGTTTTCTTAGATTCTCATTGACCATTATTCCTTCCTTTGAGTACTTCTACATAACTCTTTCTATTTTCTTCATTCTTCTTTTCTAGCAACCTAGAGTTCTTCTCTTCATTCTTTATAACTGATGTCGATGTTTCTGTCTCTTCAACATTCTTGTTGAGCTTGACGATTTTACTTCTCAATGTGACAACTTCTTCTTCAATCTTCTCAACCTCTTATTTTTTCTTCATTATCTGAGACTTCATGACTTCTTTTGTTCTTTTCGCTTCTTCAAGCTGAATTTTAATGTGATTATTTCTTCTTCAAGTCCTTTCTCTTCTTGACCAAACTTTGCCTCAAGATGGTTTATATCATTAGTTTTTTCCTTAAGATGATATGTCAATATCTTATCTCTCATTTCTGCTTCTTGCTTCTATGTTTCTATGTTGGCTTCCAAATACTGCTTTTGATATTCAATATTTTCTTCGATCTTTCTGGATTCTTCTAGCTGAGTTCTTAAGTTCTCAATGACATGTTGGGATTATTAAAAAATGTGGAAACTTTCCTTTTGTTTCATCAATTATTTCTTGAGTGACTTGTTTTCTTCTCTTAGTTCATCTAAAGCAATATTCAATTCTACTTCATAATTGTCTTCCTTTTAAATTAGTTTTTTTGTCTCTTTTCCTTCATGGAATTCTATTTTACGATGCCCACGTTTTTCACAATTAAAGCAAAACATACCTCTGGCGATTATGTACTCTTCATCTTATGAATCTGTTTGACATGGTGACCATGATTCTTCTTGATCTGTATCTGCATCTTCTTTGACATTTTCTGAATCTACGATGGGTGAAGAATATATGTCATGTAACTTATCCCAAAGTTCTTTGGCTGATGAACATTTACCAACCTTTTCTCTTACTGGATTAGGTAATCCTTCCCATATGAAATCCATTGTTATTTTGTTATTCTTCTTTAATTCGTTCTTGGCTGCAGTCTTTTCCCTTTTTGAAATATAATATATTCTAATGAATGATAGCCAAATATAATACCCCCGTGCTTATAAAAATACTTTCGTCCTTCCACTCCATAACTCATACTTTAAACCATTCTGACCATTAAACAATGGTACTCCATTCTCAGAATAATCCATAATCTACTTCCAGTGATTAAATTGTTTCCTGAAGGAACCTGCTCTGATACCAATTGTTGGATTACTCAACCAAAATCCCTCATCAATTTAATCATCCAAATATGATTTGTAACTCTGTAATAGACCTGGTGTATATGATCACATACCTTAGAAAGCATCATAAAAATAATTTATCCTCCCTTGAATTTCAACCTTCTTTACTTCACCTTCTCTCTGAAATTCAGCTTAGATATCCTTTGGTTATCTCAGTCACTTGTAGATAGTCAATATGCTCAAGTGTGATTAAAATGAGAGAGCCTTGCCTCTTATTTATACTTTCATGTAGCTTCCTCAAGGGGTTACCTTTTAACCATCTTAACCTTCTTTCTTTATTTTAGGGTTAACCCACTTCTAACCACTTGTCCACTTAGTAATTTCTCCATTAAATTTATTATTTAAATAATTTATTTTGTATCCACTTTGACTTATAGTACACTCATCACTTCACTTTATTATTTACCTTCTAAAATCTCTTAAAACACTTTCCTTATTTTAGGGATAACCCACTTCTAACCATTTGTCCACTTAGTAATTTCTCCATTAACTTTATTATTTAAACAATTTCTTTTGTATCCACTTTGACTTATAGTACACTCATCACTTCACTTTATTACTTAAATAATTTCTTCTTTGCAACCACTTTGACTACTTTGACCTTTTGGGGCTTCTAGATGACTCATGAGGGTTCTCCAACTTCACATGGCCATAACGCTCTAACCGTGAGGAGTTATGTGACGTTCCACATACCACCGGAAATGGCATGCCATGTACTATCCATCTGGAATAGTCTTACCTTCAAATATATTAAAACTCATACCATTATACATAAAAAAAAATTGGGTCTATTACCCAAACGTTTGTTCTACCGAAATTCGCTATCGGACTTTCTTCAAGGGTTGACATCAATGAAAACCAACCCAAATAATCAACATGCGCGTCTGTTATTGTCGACAGTCGCTAAAGGGTTTGGGAAAAATTATCCAACATCGCATTCCTATGTTGCGCGAGGGCTTCCACAAGAAATAAATTGATGGGATATTCTACTCCCTCGTTCCTCTTCTCTTCCACCATGGGAGTTTGCTTGGGTTGGTGAGAGCTATTGTCCTCAAGAGAAACTAGCTCAAGACCGAACTCTCTATACCCTAACCTTGTTAGGGACATGCACTGAGAAACAAAAAGGAGTAGCCTGCTTTAATACCAATGATCTAGATTTTTTTGAGAACGAAATGAAGGGAAAATATAACAATGAAATATATAGAGATACATTAATGCATGATTTTTATTAATGATGGAAATGTATAGAGACTGTAAAAAATACAAAGTGAATAACTTGCTAGAATGGTGACAACGTATCTCTGAGAAGAGATGTGATGGATACTCTCATTCACAATAAGGTGACGATGGTTAAAATGAGGCTCTATAGTATTTTTTAACATAAATAAAATCCAAAACCATAACCCCAAAGGATTAAATGAAAAAAGGTTTATAGGCCTTGATGGGGGTAGTTGGTATGTCAACTTCCCAAGGGCATAACTTTTTCATACGATCTTCGTTTTGGGTGCACGATAGCTCATTTGAAAGGTATATCCGAGGAATACACATTTTTCCATTAAAATTTGTATTTAAATTATTGTATTACCGTGGTGGGGAAAAACAACGTTGTTTATGGCCTCAAAACGACCCCATGATTTTAGGACATGAAAAGTTGTAGAAAACATGCCAAGGTGGAAACCCCTATTTTGAGCCAGTGGAATAGGTGGTTGGCCACCTATTTCTCCTGGATCAATCATCCCCCCTTAGGAATCAATGGTATCCATTGCATGAAGTCCCTGGGGAAGGTTTTTTTGAATCTAAACCTTGTTGAGTTGCTTGCCTTGCTGAAGAAGCTGCCCTGCTTAGGATGTTGAAGGTTATTATGAACTGTTGTTGGAGGGGTTGTATTTGTTTAACCAATAGGACTACATGATCTGTCGAAGTGTCGAAGAACTCTATCAATGAAGATGCAACATGAAGAACATGAAGAGATTTATCATAAGTTGGTTTGCTGGTCTATGTGGAGGCACTGTCGTAGGTGCAGTAGTAATATCTTGGTGCTATTCTACAATATTTTTTATTTTCTTATGTTGGATAGAAGGGTCTTAGGTTGAGGCTGCAGTGGTTTCAATTTCCTTCTCTTTTAAATAGGTTGTGAAAAGGCTAAACTTTGCGGTATGAGAGATTACTTTGCAACACTATTTTTTCAGTACAATGTTTGGAACTACCTCTCGTATCCTGTAGGGATGACCCCTTGGAGTAACAATGATGCTACGAGATAGAGAATCATAAACAACATGATGCCTCCACATATATGGTTGGATTAAAAAAATATCACAGACTTCTAGTGGGGAAACATCACATAGTACCTCATCCTTGAAGGGATTGATGTTGTATGATAGGCAACACTGTTGGTTGACACGAAGATCCCATCCCTAGTGAAGCCATTCGATGTTGTATGGTTACGGGTGTGGTGTTGTGTGAAAATATAACTTCTTGAATACCTATGTTGATATTAGGTTCTTCTCTCTTCCAATATAAACAATAAAATGCAGCAGAGTCCCCTTCACCCACATCTATGAATGGAAAAGGAGCTCCCCCTCCTCAGGATCCTTTGGTTCTTCTAGTTAGATTGTTGTGGTCACGACAGTAGCAATAGGTTATGCATTAATGATTTGTCTCCTTTTGTTATTGTATGAACCTGAGTATGGTTCTGACTTGGGGTTCATCTTTGTTTCTTTGTGCTCGGAATCCAATGATTTTTTTGAATGTCATTCATCAGTTTTGTGCCAAGGGATTTTGTGGAAGTCACACCACTTCCCAGTTTCCTTATTTGTCTTCCCATTACCCTTCTTTTCCTATGGCTTGGAATGGTTTTCTTGAGGTTATCTATTTTGTGAGTTAGGGTTTCCTTTACCATAATTTGGTTGTTTCAGATTTGCAGACCCAAATTCTCGCTTGTTATGGTGCCTAAATTTTTGCTCGATTTTGACAGCATATCTTTAAGCGACTCTCAGTGATGATATGTCCAGAAAATACATTTTGGTTTATATGTAGATGTGTAGAGCCCCACATTATTTCAGAACCATATGTCACTTAGAGTCTTTAATGTCCAGCTTGGTGCACAAGGTATGGAAGGTATTTGTGAACTCTGGCACTATGTGGTCCCGCTTTTGATGCAGTGTGGTCCATCTCATGTACTCGTCATCATATTTTCCCACAAGGTAATACTATTCCTTGAATGCATCCATAAAAATATCCGAAGTGGGCTCGACCCAAAATATTCGAGACACCTCTATGAAATATTGCTCCCAATAAGTTTCCCACCAATGTTTGACATGGGGGGGAGCCTTAAGGAGGGAAAAGGTGATCATTTATCTGTTGGAGAAATTGTGAATATAGAAATAACCTTCTAGCAAATTTAACCATTTTTTCAAAGCACCTGCATAGATCTAACCTTCAAATAAGGGAATATCAAAATTAACTTGTACCTTGAATGGGGTAGCGTCTCCAATGACTGCTTAACGAAGATGTGCTTGTTATTATCGACAATTGTTGAAGGGTTTGGGAAAAATTCTCCAACATCTCGTTCCTCTGTTGTGCAAGGGATTCCATGAGAAAGAAATTTATGGGATCTTCTTCTCCCTTGTTCCTCTTCTCTTCCTCCATGGGTGGCCTCTTGGGATGGAAAGAGCGGTTGTCCTCAAGAGAGACTAGATCGAGACCCAATTCTCTATAACCTGACCTTGTCGGGGACATGCACTAAGAAACAAAAAGGAGTAGCCTCCTCTGATACTAATGATCCAAATTATTTTGAGAATGAAATTGAGAAAATATAACATTGAAATACATAGAGATATTTCCATAAACACATAGATTCAGTAATCCACGATTTTTATTAATGATGGAAATGTACAGAGACTGTTAAAAAATACAAAGTGAATAACTTGCTAGAATGGTGGCATATTATCTCTGAGAAGAGAGGTGATGGCTATGCTCATTTGCAAGAAGCTGACGATTGTTACATTGGGCATTTTTAACATAAATAAAATATAAAACCCTAACCCCGGAAGATGAAATGCCAAAAGGTTTGTGGGCCCCGATGGGGGTAGTTGGTATGTCAAATTCCCAAGGGTGTAACTTTTACATACGATAGATAGTTTGAAAGGTATATATGGGGAATACACATTTTTCCATCAAAATTTGGGTGAAGACCAAAGTGTGACTGCAATGGGCCCAAAAAACGTTGTTTAGGGCCTCGAAACGACCCCAGAAGTTTAGAGCCCGAAAATTTGTAGAACAATTGCCAAGGTGGAAACCCCTGTTCTGAGCCAGTGGAATAGGTGGGTGGCCATTGATTTATGCTTGGATAAATCCTCCCCCCTTAGGAAGAAATGGTCTCCATTGCGTGCAGTCCCCGAGGAAGATTTTGTTGAATTTGAACCTTGGTGAGTTGCTTGCCTTGCCGAAGAAGTTGTTTTTCTTAGATTGTTGAAGGTTGTTATGAACCTATTGTTGGAGTGGTTGGATCTATTTAACCAATATGGCTACATGATATTTCGGAGTGTGGGAGGACTCTGTCATTGAATATGCAACATGAATAACATGAATGGATTTATCATAAGTTGGTTTGACTGGGAAGAGTGGAGGCACTCCCATAGGTGCAGTAGGAATATATTTGTGCTCTTCTACAATATTGTTGATTTGTTTTTGCTATATAGAAAGGACTTGGGACAAGGATGCAGTTTCCTTCTCTTTTGAACAAGTTGTGAAGAGGCTAAAATTTACGGTATGAGAGATTACTTTGCGACACTAATTTTTCGGTAGAGTAGTTGGAACTACTTATGGTATCCTGTAGGGATGACCCCCCAAAGTAACATTGACGCTACATGGTCAAGACTCATAAACAACATGATGCATCCACATGTATGGTTGGACTAATAGAACATCACAGACTTTCAGTGGGGAAACATCACACAATACCTCATCCTTGAAGGGCTTGATGTCATATGACAGGCGACACTACTAGATGACATGAAGATCTCGTCCCCGACGAATCCATCCGATGTTGTTGTTGGGATCGTGATTTGGTTAATTTAATGATGATGATTAGATCCTTTTTGACCAATATTGTATGTGTATTTTCCTATTTTCAAGGAGTTTTGAAGGATTTTTGTATTAAATTGCCATAACTTATACCAGGTATGTACGATTGATGATTTATGATGGTTTCAAGTGTAATGCAGCATGATTTAATGATTCCAAGAAGCTAATTTGTGATCTATGTGTCCTATGGAAAAATCACATGGCGTTTTTCCATCCGGTACTCCATCCAGCACTGCGTTCGACACTCTGTCCTGCACTAAAACCGTGGGCGAGTTGACGGTTATCATATCGATGACTAGTGATGGGAAAATCGATGACATGGGTTTTTCTTGTTCTTGTGGCCTCCAGCTACTGAGCTTCTTACAACTTGGATTGGGTTGTTATGTTGGGCATTTATTGGCTCACTTAGTTTCTAGAAGCCACCGACGGTTAAGATGCATTAAGTGTAATTTATTGTTTTTAGAGGAGGTCAACCCTTCCAGTGGTCGACCTCTCAGCTTGTAACCTCTATAAATACCACAAAAATGGTCAGACAGATATAAAATGATAGTTAAGCTCAGAATTGTGAAGCTAGCTCTGTTTTTCCATTTCAATACATTTTCTCTAAACTGTGTAAAATTGTGCTTTTAATTTAAAATGTTGAAATCCTGTTGCTTGAGCTCGTGATTCATTATTGAGGGATAGCCATGACCTGCTGGGGGCCCCAACAATGGTCTGGGTGAATATTCAGTTAATTATCCTATGAATTCGCGTAGTGTAATTGTCATTTCTTTTATTTCTTGTACATGAGTTTTTATTATTTTTGCTTATTGTGTAATTGTTGTTCATAGTTTAATTGCTTCAGTTTCTTTTTGCAAGTTACCTATGAAGGATAGTGTTAATATGCCATGACTTTTTAATTAATAGGAAATAGCTTGCAAGATTAGATACTAACTGTGTTGTGTGAATAGATGCTAGTTTGAATTTCTACAAATTAAAGCAGAACAGAGTATTGGGTTAAAAGAAAGTCGAACATAATTAATAGTTTCTTTGGCAAGTTTCGATGGATGGATAATTGTTAGTTTTAGTTTTGATTTATAGTTTGCTTATTTATTTGCTACTTAGTTTTCTTATCTAGTTGTTATTTAGTTTGCTTATTTATTCTCTTGTTATATGCTGAAATAGAAATAGGATTTGAGTTATGTCTTTACCAGTATTTCCCTTTGCAATTTAAATTGTTAAAATAAGATTAATTTAATTTACTTTATGCAATTTCCATTCTAGATCTAGATTGCAATTTTAATTCAAAGTTTGATTATTGAGTTTAGTTTTTAGTTAAAATCTATAGTAGTATGATTTTTCTTACATTAGCACAGAGTGAAATTGAATTAAAAAGAATAGTGTTTTCATATTTTTTATTACTAGTGCATAAATTGAAGAATCACATGGATTTGCAGGGTAGTTGATGTTTCTTATATAATGGCTAAGTTCTCATTAGATTGCGTGATTCATACCTTTCACTTTTGTATAGAAGTTAATATTGAATTTATCCCTCTTGAGTTATCATTAATTGTTAAATGTCATCGTGATATCATAAGACATCGAAGACATAATCATCAGCATTATATTTGAAGTTTTCTTGCTATTATAGATTAAATAATAGTCTTGTTGTTATCATAGATTAAGGGTAGTTGTTGATTAATTTTGAATATTGTCATGATGCTTTTAATTCCATAGATTAAGATTTAATTTCACAGATTAGAAGTACTTATGAAGTTTATCTTAAGAATAGAGTTCACTTGATTAATAGTTGGTTAGTTGCTTGTTAAGTAGTTTTTATTAAGTTACTTGCTGCATAAGTTTCAATAGGGTAGTTTCTTGATTGTTTACTTGTTTTAATAGGGTAGTTGCTTTCTTGTGTATTTGCTTACTTCTTGTTGCTCATTGAATTTGAATAGGTCGATTAAATTAGTTTGTTGTTGTTATTGCTCATTAAATAGATTAAATAGATAGTTTTCTTTTGCTTATTGGCATGATTAAGTTAACTTTCTTTAAGTAGGGTTTTCATTTTCTTTCTTAGAACAATCCATCGATCCATTGTTCAAAATTTACTTAGGGTAAATTTCTTGATAGGGTTTGATCATTGATAGTATTTACTTAAGTAGGTTATCCCTTAGATGAACCATTTCCTTAGTTAGACTATACTACCTCTAGCCTTTCTACCTTGGGACATATAGTCCTACAACTCTAAGTTTACTTACCACGGGTTGACAATTTAATTGAGGGTTTTTAGTGCATATAGAACACCCATCGTTTTTGGTGCCGCTATCAGGGAGTTGTCTTAAGGTAGGAAATAGTTAAGAGATAGATCATTTCTGAACCTTAGCATTAGTTTGGTGGCGGGGGAACTTTAAGACGAGAGGTAAGAACCTGCGCATCTGTTATAGCAGGTTCCCCCAAACCCAACGGTAGTTTTTCTTTTTGTTGTTTTCTTTCATGAACAAACCTATGGACCCAAAGGGTAAATACATTAAATCCAAATCATACCTTTCAAACAAGGTTTCTTCCGACTATTTTGGTGGAAGGAACATTCCACTCATAAAATCTGCAGATCGATACCAAAAAACATGAACTAGCTCGATCCAAAGAGCTAAAGAAGTCTCTGAAGAGACTAAAACAAGGAGAACTATAGAACAAGAAATTGAAGCATCAGTAATAGTGGGACAAGAGACAATACCACTCGAGCCTTCTTCATAACCAACCAACATAGCCTTTGTTTTCTTACCACCACCAGGAAAATGAATTCGAAGGTGACCATTAGTTTGGAAGAAGTCTCTCAAATCCTAGCAACAGTTGGGATCTCTTCTTCTTAGGAAGAACACATCTTGACAATAGCCAAGAAATTGTCTACCTCTCCAGAAATATTAGAAGAATCAAGGTCCTATGAGATACAAAATGATTTTCCTTACCAAAATGCAAGGAAGCTGAAAAATTATGGAGTTTTCAACATCCATCTTAGCAGATCCTTTATGTACTTCAGAAATCAATCATCCAAAAGAAGAGGATATGCATAGCATGATGAAGGAGAGCATAGAAATTATTGTTGATGAACATCAAGATTACATTGAAATTTGGTTTCAAGAGGTCGTCAGGCCACAATATTATTCTCTTCTTCAACACCTTCTGATGCCAAAACAAGTAGGTTGGTTGGTTCTTCATATCCAGGTAATCATTGCGGTAAATTTTTCGGATATGGGTATGTTTCTTATCTTGCTTCACACATGGTTACATTGGAACATTTCTTACACTTGAATAACGATTTTTTTTTCTTTTTAGGTAGGGTAGGATAGTAAATAAAAACTGCATGTTGTTAGTTTATCTTAAAGTCTAATGCAACCTCATTTACATTTTCTTTTTAATAAAAGAAATATGAGATACATGTTCCAGTGACTTGATCTCATTGATATCATTAGTGTTTTATATTTTAGAGTGTGGTTTTTGACAAACAGTCCTAGAGATTTCTGCAGGTATTTATTTCACCAAGAATAGACAATTTCAAGGAGACAAAAAGGGAAGTATTTTCCTTTAAAAATATTGCTATATTTGAACCTTGTTGTCTGCTAAGCATCAAATGAACAATGACTTGTTGTAATTAACCATAATTTTGTAAATATTTTCATCTTCGTTTTCTCAAGGCATCTTAAATAGCAGCTGCTCTTAAACCTTCACCACTATATAAGAAAGTGATATCATAACCATCAAGCTTAGAGGTCACTTGTACAGTTTCTCCAAGAACCCTGAGTAAGTGAGTAAAGTATATTTATTAAAGAGTAACAAGGAGGTATGATTAGCGATTAGCCATGGAAACATCACAATAACTTACAAAAAAAAAAAAAAAAA
>ML794612.1:336466-412334 GCA_009831015.1 Picea engelmannii
CTTTACTACAACACTAAGTGCTTTTGGAATTGAGCATATATAGTGCGCAGCTATCTTTGAAACAAAAGACTTCCCTGGGTTGATAATTTATGTTTCACTTGGTTGTTTGAAATTAATTAAGCAATTATAGTGACCAACATTACCCTTCTTTTCTTGTGGATTGGACAGGCTGTGTTGAGGTTGGTTTTTCTGTGAGTTAGGGATTCCTTTACCATACTTTGGTTGTAGCGGATTTGCATACCCAAATTACCGCTTGTTCTGCGGTTTAAATTTCTGCTCAATTTTGACAACATATCTATAAATGGCTTTAGTGATGAGATGTCCAAAAACTCCATTTCGGTTTGGGTGTACCTATGTAGAGCCCGACATTATTTCAGAACCAGATGACACTCAGAGTCTTTGATACCCATCTTGGTGAACAAGGTATGGAAGGTATTTGTGAACGTTGACACTATTTGGTCCCACTTTTGATGCAGTGTGGTCCATCTCATCTATTGGTCGTCATAGTTTCCCACATGGTAATATTGTTCCTTGACTACGTCCATAAACAAATCCCAAGTTGGCTCGACCCAAAATATTCTAGAATCCTCTATGGAATTTTTCTCCTAGTAAGTTTCCCACCGATGTTTGACATGGGGGGAGAGCCTCAAGGAGCGTAAAGGTGAGATTTTCTCTGTCAGAAAAATTGTGAACAAAGAAATGACCTTATATAAAATTTAACCATTTTTCCAAAGAATTCGCATCTATCTAACCTGTTATTGTCGACAATTGTTGATGGGTTTGGGAAAAATTCTCCAACCTTTCATTCCTTTGTTGCGTAAGGGATTCCACAAACAACAATTTGATGGGATATTATGCTCCCTTGTTCCTCTTCTCTTCCGCCATGGGAGGCCACTTGGGCTGGTGAGAGTGGTTTTCCTTAAGAGAAACTAGCTCGAGACCCAACTCTCTACACCCTGACCAGGGACATGCGCTGAGAATAAAAAAGGAGTATCCTTCTCTGATACCAATGATCCGGTTTATTTTGAGAACACATAGAAGGAGGAAGTACAAAAATAAAATATACATAAATATTTCAATAAACACAGAGATACAATAATGCACAATTTTTATTAATGCCAGAAATATACAGAGACTATAAAAAATACATAGTGAATAACTCACTAAAATGGTGGAATCTTATCTATGAGAAGAGATGTGATGGATATGCTCATTCACAAAAAGATGATGATGGTTACAATGAGGCTCTAGAGGCCTTTTTAACATAAAGAAAATCCAAAACCCTAACCCCAAAAGATGAAATGCCAAAAGTTTTGTGGGCCCCGATGGGGGTAGTTGGTACATCAATTGTTAAGCCCTAAATAGTGGCACATTACCCCTTAATTGGGGAATATTACATTAGTAATGTTATTTTATTTATGTTGTCTTAGGTCCATTAGTTGTAATTGTACCTCCTAGTCTCCTATATATACCAAGTAGACATTTTCATTTGGAATCATCTTGTAGTTGGACATTTATGTGGTGTATAAGGATGTTGTCCCCTCGAAGAGGCTTATTATCTAAAATTATCTCTTTTTCAAGGCGTTGAGTATTTATTCTCAGTTTTTTCTATGCTATATTGATATTTGGTTCTTAACATATGGTATCAGAGCTCAAGGTCTTGGGGTTTCATTGCTGCATCTAAGATACCTTGGAATTTTTTCTATAATTTTTTTCTACGAAGTTTCAGAAGGAACTCCTTGGAGGATATTTAGTAGATGGATCAAGGTATGTTGGGTTAACATGTCATCTCCTGAGGCCTTATACTTTAGGAGATACAACCTATGTAAGATATGGTGCTGGAATCATCATGAATTGAGTCATCGCGTAATTTTCGCTATAATTTTTTTTTTGTAATGCTTCATACCCTGAAATTTGGTGAATATTCACATAAATTATTAAGATATATGTGATAAATATTTTATCTTCTGGGTCATCTTAAATTTGTAGATACACCCTGTGGAAGATAGGGTATCTGACTAGTCCTATTGACTAGTCTCAAGCAGGTGTTTCGGGTAAAACAATCATAAATTGTTCCTAGAGTATCCAAATTGAGTGATACCAGTTGCATTGGATAGTGGACAATCTGTAGTATTTCTGGTACAATTTTCATAATTGTATATCAATTATTTTGTGTGGGGCATGCTATACAAGTGAGATCTCCTGGAAAGGACAAAAATCAACAAGATGTGGGGAAGTTACCATAAATTCCACTTGGCACATCCAATTTTGATCAGACCTATGGAATTGCACAGAAGAAATATCAGAGAACTACAAAAATAATTTTTCATACCTAGAAGGGACGAAATTTTGGAGATACAATAGAAGAAAGATTGTCTAGCATAACCACCTCAAAATCAAGGTTTAAAAGTGATACTTGGCCAACATGCCACCAAAAAAGGGAACTTCTACACCAAATAGGCCTCCAGAGAGTCCTTCTTGGACTCTTGATGAAGGTGAAGAGATGCGTAGGGACATAAATTATTTACAAAAGAAGACAGTGACAAAAGATGAACTACAAGGGATGATGGATGGTTTAAAAAGGGAGATCATGGGAGGATTGAAAATTTTCATAATAGAGAGGACACCTGAAAGTGGAAATGTATCCCATGAAATTCATGAGGACACAAGGAAGATGAATCAAGAATGGATAAAATTCAAATTTGGGTTGAAGACCAACCACGTTCCTAAGATCAATATGAGGAAGTTTGATGGGAAGGACCCAATCACAGGGATACTTCAGATGGAAAAATTATTTGATCTACATGATGTGCCACATACACAAAAGGTACAAATTGCTTCTTTATATTTAGAACCCAATCAATTTGTGTGGTATCGATGGCTTTGTTCTCGCAAATCACTCATCACTTGGACAATTTTCACGGAATAAATGATATCACACTATGAGGATACAAGGAACAATACCTTATTTAGCCAATTGATAAATCTCAAGAAAAAGGGTTCAATTACATAGCACATTGAGAACTTCCAAATATTGAATATAAAGGTAACATATATTCAAGATGAGCACTTGATTGATGTATTCATAGGAAATTTAAGGGATAAAATTCAACATGAGGTTCTCCTTTGGGAACCCAAATCATTGGAGAATGCATTTATGATGGCAAGAAATGTTGAAAGTAAAAATATGGCTATGGCTACTAGAAGGACCACTCCTAACATCTATCGAGAGAATAATGGTCCTTCTTCTAAAACACCTCAACCTACAAGGTTGACACCTCAACAATTGGAGGAAATAAAATAAAAAGGTTTATGCTTTAATTGTGACAACAAGTACAGTAAGGGACATAAGTGTGGTGAGAAGAAATTATTCTACATAGATTGTGAAGAGGAAGAAGAACAAGAACAAGAACCATCTCAAGATGAAAACATAGAAGTGATTTATTCTGAAGAGTTGGCTCCCATGATATCATGTAATTCATTGGTTGGAACTAGCACTCCTCAAACCCTCAAGATAGAAGGATATATCAAAAAGAAAAAGGTAATAGTCATAACTGATTCTGGGAGTACTCACAATTTCATTCACTATAAATTAGCCAAAGCTCTCAATTACTTTGTATATCCAGCACCACAGTTTCAAGTAATGATTGTAGATGGAGGAACTATCAATTGCTCAGGAAAATGCAATAAGATCAATCTTACTATGGGGGAATATGTAATGAATAGTCCAATGATTTATATACCCATGGGTGGTGTTGTTTTCGTACTAGGAATCCAATGGTTACAATCATTAGGAAGAGTGGCTTTTAATTTTAAATAACTTTTTATGAAATTTTCATTGGAAGGAAAATAAATTGAGTTAAGATGTATCACAGGGAAACCCAGTAAGGTGATAAGCTCTAATGGAATGAAAAAATTATTGAAAAATGGGCATCAAGGTGTAATTGCACAACTATGCTCACTAGATGTTCAAACATCTAAGCCATCTATTCCCCTAGATCTCCAAGGGATCATTGATAAGAATTCCAAAGTATTTGAAGATATTCCCAAAGGTCTTCCACCCACTCGAAATCATGATCATGCTATTCACCTAATTATTGGGAGTTTTCCTCCTAACATCAGGCTGTAAGGATACCCTTATGCCCAGAAGAGTGAAATTGAGCGTATGGTTGACGAAATGTTAGAGGATGGCATTATTAGACCTAGCCAAATTTCTTACTATGCACCTGTGGTAATGGCACTCAAGAAATATGACGCATGGCGTATGTGTCCAGATTATAGATAGATCAACAAGATCACTATTAAAGATAAGTTTCCCATTCTCGTCATTGATGAACTGTTAGATCAACTACATGGAGAAATCTATTTGGCAAAGTTGGATCTTCGTTCAAGGTATCATCAGATTATAATGAAGGAAGAAGATATCCCCAAAAAAACATTCTGAACTCATGAAGTCCATTATGAATTTTTGGTCATGCCTTTTGGCCTTACAAATGCACCTTCCACATTCCAAGGGTTAATGAATTCCATTTTCAAGCCCTTCCTTCGAAAATTTGTGTTAGTATTTTTTGATGATATACTAATCTATAGAAAGTCTTGGGAGGATCATGTGCAACAAATTGACAAGGTGCTATAACTACTAAAAGAGAAACAACCATATGCCAAACCATCCAAATGTTTCTTTGAGGTGAAGGAGGTAGATTATTTGGGTCATATTGTATCTCATGAAGGTTTTAAGGTAGACCCTAACAATATTAAGATGATGATGGACTGGACGATTCCCAAAACATTGAAGAATCTTAGAGGTTTTTGGGTTTGACAGGTTACTACCACAAGTTTGTTCAACACTATGTAAGAATAGAAACACCTTTAATGACACTACTAAGAAGGATGCATTTTCATGGACTCCATAGGAAACTAAAGCTTTTGAACAAATTAAATAGGTGATGTGAAAATCTCATGTCTTAACCACTCCAGACTTCACAAAAACCTTTATTGTGGAATGTCATGCCTCGAGAAATGGAATTGGTGTTGTCCTAATGAAAGAAGGAAGACCCCTGAATTTTGAAAGTCGGCCACTCAAGGAAAGGACTTACACAAACCCATTTATGGGAAGGAAATGATGGCAATACTACATGCATTGAAGAAATGGCGCCCTTACCTAATAGGTAGGCACTTCAAGGTCAAAACAGATCATGATAGTCTTAAATACTTCTTGGAACAAAGACTATATTTATAAGAACAACAAAAATGGGTGACCAAGATATTGGGTTATGATTTTGAAATCGTCTATAAAAAGGGAAGAAAATTTTTGTGGCAGATGCACTCTCAAGAAAGGATGAAGATGTTGAGGCCTTTCTTTGTTCTATCTCGATCATCCAACCCAATTGGATAATAGAAGCAAGGTATGAATGGAAGAATGAGGAAAATGTGTGGACTCTCATTGAAAGGTTGCAACAAGATTCCAGTGCATCAGATACATTTACATGGAAAAATGATTCACTATGGTACAAATATCACTTATATTCATGTAAGAACTCCCAACTCAAACAAAAGGTACTATTGGAATTGCATACCTCTCTGGTAGGAGGGCACCCGATATTTTTGAAAACTACCATAGGGTAAAGAAGGAATTTTTTTGGGATGGCCTTAAAACTGATGTTCAAAGGTTTGTGGTAGAATGTTTGGTTTACCGACAAAATAAGGTGGTTCAAATGGTTAACCTTGGATGAATGGTGGTATAACACTTCCTTTCATACTGCAACAAAAATGACATCATTTATGGAACTCTATGGATACCACCCTCCTTCCATCACTTCTTCTCTAAATAAAAAATCTAAGGTTCAAGCAGTGGAAGATCACATCGAGCATAAACAACAAGTTCTCCAAATATTAAAGGACAACCTGACCATGGCACATAATCGCATGAAACAACAAGCATATGAACATCCTAGTGAAAGAAGTTTTGAAGTAGGGGATTGGGTGTTTTTAAGACTACAACCATACAAATAGATGTCCCTTGAGCAATCCAAGAAGGATAATAAATTATCAACAAAGTACTATGGCCCATATAAGGTGTTGCAAAATATTGGTACTATGGCATACAAATTGGAGTTTCCTGCATCTTCATGAGTACACCCAGTTTTCCATGTTTCATGCTTATTAAAGGTTATAGGTGACAATATCTCAGTTCAAACTATATTTCCAGAAATTGACAAGGAAGGAAAAATGAAATTGAAGCCTGAAGCCATCATTGACACAAGAATTCTCTAGTTGAGGAATAGATCCATTTCAGAGAATCTCATTAAATGGAGGAAACTATTGGCTGAAGATTCCACTTGGGAAGGTGAGTATTTTATACAGAAGCATCCAGACTTACTCAAGCGTTGTGGACACCACTTGTCTCAAGGGGACGGGCATTTTAAGCCCTAAATAGTGTCACATTACCCCTTAATTGGGGCATATTACATTAGTAATGTTATTTTATTTATGTCGTCTTAGGTCCATTAGTTGTAATTGTACCTCCTAGTCTCCTATATATACCAAGGAGAAATTTTCATTTGGAATCATCTTGTAGTTGGACATTTATGTGGTGTATAAGGAGGTTTCCCCCTCGAAGAGGCTTATAATCTAAAATTCTCTCTTTTTCAAGGCGTTGAGTACTTATTCTGAGATTTTTCTATGCTATATTGATATTTGGTTCTTAACATCAACTTCCCAAGGGCGTAACTTTTGCATACGATCACCGTTCTGGGTGCACGATAACTCGTTTGAAAGGTCTATTCGAGGAATACAAATTTTACTATAAAAAATCGGTTGCAGCCAATAGTTTGAATGTGGAGGTCCCAAAAAACGTTGTTTAGGGCCTCAAAATGGTCCCGAAAGTTTAGGACCCGAAAAATTGTAAAACAACTGCCAAGGTGGAAACCTTTGTTTTGAGCCAGTGGAATAGGTGTTGGCCATCAATTTTTACATGGATCTATCCTCCCCCCTATTGGCATAGGGGAATACCTGAGGTTCAACTCTAACAGTGCACGAATAAAACCTAACTATTGGCCCTTATGGAAACACCTGCGAAGTAGGTGAAGTCTCACCCGTAGTGGAAATAGGGGGGTTGCAGGACACATGTGTCTACAACCAGAGGAAATGAAAGATGATTCCAAAACAAAAATGTTGAATTATCCAAGATATTCCTAACAATATTATGCTTAACTTCACGAAGTAAGTTATATCGTCTTATCTTAAACAGGAAAAATAACAGTGCAATAACAACATAAAAAGGCAATAAATAACAAAGCATCAACCACATGGAACAAAAATATTTTACGTGGTTCACCCTGTCCCTAGGGATACGTCCACAGAACTGTGTTTATTGATAGAATATATGAAAATATACAGTTATATCTGCGCACTCAGCTGCAAATCCTTCTCTCTCTCCTCTTTATATCCTAACCCTGGGCACCCAGTTGCAGAGTCGATCTTCGCACCCAGCCGAAGACACAAAATACAATAATAATTTAAAGTATAACACTTATACATATCAACACCACTATCATATCTCTCTTCTCAACTCTTCTAGACCTCTATTTATACATTCCATGACTCTTTGAAATCCCTAGACCAAAGTCCAGGTGCCAAAACCCTAGATCCACATTGCCAAAACCCTAGGTCCACATTACCCTCATTTTAAGGAATTCACCGACATGTTCCTCCTTCTTCTCCATGAGGTGCTCCAAAGCACCCATCAATGTCTTCTTTCACTTGCTAAGTTTTCCACGATCTATCTTCTTTGCTGCTTTGTCTTCCTTAATCTTCTCTTTCAATGACTTATTTTCCTTTAATTCATTCCTTCTTTTATGTTTCTTTAACCACTTCGACCCTTCCTCTATTTGTGTGCCTCTTTCTCACTTCATACTTTGTCTTTATTCTTCCTTAATCTTTGATTTCTTCCTTAATACATGACCAAGGGCCAACAGGCCCCTAACACTCACATGTGACTCGTCCCGAGTCACTGCAGGGTTGAGCCCTCTGTATTACTTCGACTGCAGACTATGCAAAGCAGCCTGTGCTTTCTGCTCTATCCATACCTATCATGTGCAGACTGTCTTTTCTGTGTTTGGTACCCAATTTCAACTGTACCTAGTACCTAGACCCTTCTCCCTTTTATTTTACTGAGAGCTACGAGGCAGTTGGTTGTCACAATACATATTCAACTAGCTCCCATTTGCTAAACCATCCTTCCATTCTCCATTAAGAGTGTTCAGTTGCGCAACTCCACCTTCTGTAACATAGACAACCTCGAATGGCCCAAGCCAATGTATCCTAAACTTTCTTCGATGCTTAATGAACTTGCTGTCATATAAAAGTACCAAATATCCTTGTTTAAATGATTTCTTCTTGATATGTCTGTCATGGTAAGCCTTTTCTCGTTCTTTTTGTACCTACTGATGAAATCCTACAATGAACCTGTCTTCCTCTAGTTCCATCAATTGCATGAGCCTGTATTGAACAACGTTGGTGTCATCCATATCTGTAAATGTTGCAATTCTTAAAGTAGGAACCAAATATTCCATAGGTTCCACTGCTTCTAGGCCATAAACTAACTTGAAGGGAGTCTGCGTTGTCAAATTTTTGCAAGTGGTTCGATAAGCCCATAACACTACTGGAATTCTCAAATCCCAATCATCTATGTTAACACTACAAATTTCAGTCAGCGTTGTCTCCAAAATATTATTGAAATCTTTGACCGTACCATTCGCCTATGGGTGATATGGTGTGCTCTTCTGATGGTGAACCTCGAACTCTTGAGTCAGGTCTTCAATAGTTTTTTTAATAAAGTGTGTGCCTTGGTCACTCATAAGAATCTTAGGGAATCCAAATATGGTTATGATATCATCAAATATGAACAACGCAACTGTAGAAACACTACATTCTTTAACTGCTCTTTCTTCTGCCCATCTGGTCAAATACTATGTAGTAATGATGATATATCGAGCTCCTGTATGCTTTCATGGTGGGTTGATAGGTCCCACAATGTCAATAGCCCATTTCTCAAATTCCTGTAAAGTTAACTAAGGTGATAAAGGCATATCATCCCTTCTAGAAGGCTTCCCTACTCTTTGACATACATCGTCGGCTCTGTAGTATTCCTTATCATCCTTATATAAAGTGGGCCACCAGAGGCCAACTCTGAGAACCTTCTGTGTTGTTTATTTCCTTGCATAATTTCCTCCTGCGATGCCTTCATGTGATTCTACAAGAATCAATGGTGTTTATGTCTCCATAACACATCTTCGTAAGATCTCATCTGGTCCCATCTTATATAATTGTCCATCTACAAGTTGAAAATTTGCAGCACAAACTACCAATTGTTTCTTCTGAATAATTGTATACTCGCGAGGTGTTATTCCTGTGGACAAGAATTGGACTATCTCGGCGAAGTGATCATCGACTTTCCTAATGGCCAACAACTGTGCATCTGGTAGTGTATCATCCAAATTGGTAGGTTCCTCTCCATGTTCTAACCTGGATAAGTGGTTAGGTCCCTTATTCATTCTTCCTGGATTGACCACAATCTCAAAGTCATACTCCTAGAATAATAATAACCATCTGCATATTCTTCCCCCCAACACTGGCTTGTTGACTAAGTACTTCAATGTAGAATGATCAGTAAACATCTTAAAATGTCCTCCCAACAAGTAGTGTCTAAACTTCTACAATGCATATACCATAGCTAAGACTTCTCTTTTAGTGGTAGTATAATTTATTTCAGATGTATAAAGCTTCCTTCTAGAAAAGGATATAGGGTGGTCAATATCTCCTGCACCTGGCTATTCTAAAACTGCTCCTAATGCAATGGATGAAGCATCAACATGAACATGGAATTCCTTACTCCAATCTAAAAGAACCAAAATAGGCATAGTGATCATTTTCTGTTTTAATGTGTCGAATATCTAATGGCATTCCTCTGTCCATTGAAACTTATTATCCTTCTTTAATATCTTCTCCATAGGTGTTGTTATCTTTGCGTAACCCTTAATAACCTTTTTGTGGTATCCAGTGTGTCCCAATGTAGTGCGCAGTTGTCTAACCGAAGTAGGAGGAGGTAGATAAACAATGATAGAAATATTGGAAGGATCTACCAACAACCCATGTTTACACATAATGTGTCCTAACAACACTCCAAAAGGTGAAAATAAAATACACTTCTTCAAGTTCAGGGCAATCTGACATTTCTTGCACTTATCCAACATTAATCTCAAACATTCAATATGATCTTTTAGTAGACTAAAAATAGTCCAGTCATCAAAGTATGCCTCCAAAAACTTATGTAAAAATTCCTTAAATGCTTCGACCACCACCTTGGAAAATATGGTTGGTGCATTCTTCAAACCAAAAGGAATCATAGTGTACTGAAAAGATCCCCATTCTATTGCAAATGTAGTCTTATGTCTGTCCTCCTTAGCAATTCTGATCTGGTGATAGCCCGAAAATCCATCTATGAATGAATAAACTTCTTTTCCTCCTACATTATATAGAACCTCATCAGTAAAAGGTGTTGTAAATGGATCATGTAAACATGCATCATTCAATTTCCTTAGATCTACACAGAGACTGATTTCTCCCATCTTCTTATCTTGGACCACCATAAGGTTGATCCATTCAGATTCTTCAACTGGTCCTATAATTCCTGCTTCCAACATTCTATATAATTCAATCTTAACTTTATGCTTGTACTTTGGATTCATTCTAGAAGGCCTCTGCTTGACATGCCTTACATCTTCTTTCAAAGGAATCTTCATTTCTCCCATGGACCCTTTAATGCCCTTCATGTCTGCGAACTTGGTTGGAAGAAAGTCCTGATACTCATGCAATAGTTTTGTAATCTTACCAATAGTAGCATCATCCCAATAATCTCCAACATTTGCCAACTTAGGTGCTTTCTCTATTCCAATATTAACTTTCTTAATTTTAATAGGTTGCCCAAAAGAAGGTAATTCAATCCCTGGACCTTCTATATCTCTTTGTCCTTCAGTTTCTGAAATGTTCACATTCCTTGGGTCATCATCCTCATCAGCATTAATATTATAACAATCTTGTAACCGTTGAAGAGGCGCAGTACATTCATCTTCTTGTCGATCAAGAGGAGGGTTAGGTGCCTCCTCAAAGACCCTATGTCTTACAATTTGTAAATCATGATCTACTGTGGGGTACTGACTTTCAGGTAAGAACGTAGATGTAAATTTTTGGGTCATACCATACCAATTTGTAGTGACTAAGCGTAGATATTCTTGAAGATACTAATTGATAGGTGTAGTATCTAAGTTGTTGATGAATTTATGTACCCATTGTTCTTTAGAAATGTTGCTCCAAGCTTCCTCACAACTTCGGACATGGTCCTTTGGACAACTCTGACCTGTGTATCGAACTTCACAACCTTCAAATTGGTTTGAAAAGTGCACTGTCAACAAGGTGCGACATTGTACCCACTTTGTGATGTTCTTATTGTGTGTTACCCACCATCTAGCTGACGTTGCTTTCAAGGCTTCATCTAGTGCCAACAACCTCTTTTTTACTGGTACAATTCCTTCAAATTCAAATAGAAATTTCTCTAAATTATTCAAGCCATCAAATGTAGGAAGATTACTTACTTATGTGCCAATCCAACAAACTGCCTTAGTCAATCTAGCACACCTCTGCGTAGAGACTTTATACATTCCATTCTACCAACTTTCCAATGCTTCTTTTGGATCTAACGAGCATGCACTTTCACTTCCCCAACTTAGGTTTACATATGTTGTAGGATTCATATAATCCTATTGTCCTGCTGTCAGTTTATATATGTTCTCTAGCTCATAGGCACGATCTTCTTCTCTTTTAGGTTCTGTGTATCTGTGACCTTCGTCGGGTTCAAGAGGTGCAATGACCCTAAGACCATCACCTTCAAATGTCATTCTTCTCTTTTTCAGGTCAATAACAGTCAAATTGTTGAAAGCCCAATCAATATCCAAAAATGCAAGATAGGGACAACTATTATCAACAATCGCAATCACTTCGAAGTCTGCAAATGTCCTCACTCTGTCGATGTCTACAAGGACATGCTCTAGTCTTTCAAAAGGGATCACCGCCTGCTGATTAGCCATCTTGATTCGAATAAGAGAGTAAATCAATTTAGGTTTTCCCATCAATGCCCAAGTCTACTTCGTCATAACATTTACTTTTGATCCCAGTTCTAGGACCACATAGTCCATGTCGTAGTCTCCAATCTGAGCACTAAGGTGCAGTTCCTTGTTTGTCTTTATTTTTCTAGATACTTGATTCATAACTCTACTCAGCAGAGGATCTACTATTCCAATTTCATATTGTCTTATCAGGTGTTGTAGTTCCTGCACAACTCTTTCATCTTTAATCAAATCAATACAAGTATACAAGAAGTCCACAAGCTTGCTTACCTCTTTTCCTTGTGTAGGTGGTCAGACTGATCAAATGTTGGGGGAATTTCACATTCCATTACTTCTGATTGTTCCCTAGATGAAGAAGCTTGTTCACCTACAAATTATCTTCTTGCTTCTTCAAAAGTATGCTTTTCTTTCCTTGGATAAAACAATGCCCCCTTCTCTGAAGATCTTCTAATCCTTGATCCATCTATAGTATTTCGTGGAGTCACCCTATATTCTCCTATGACAGTGCCTCCTCTAGTAATAATAGAGATTTTGGGTTCCTGATAGCGAGGTTCAACTGTTATTTTATGGACTTGTTGGTTTCCACCTTGTCTTTTCTGAACTTTAGCTAACAATATTGGACAGTATTCAATGACATGGTCAACTGAATTATAGTAGCTGCAAGTAGTGCAAGGTTTCTGAAAATTCCTTACCAAATGACCTAACTAGGCGCAGTTATAGAAAATAATCTGACCTTGACCTCGACCCATGCCTAGTCCTCATCCTCTTCCTCTGAACCCACCGTGACGGGGGAATCTTCCTCTTCCTAGGGAATTGAACTGCGCAACATTCCCTTCTAGTTTTAATTATCCTTGAATTATATATGCATCCCTTGACCTTTCATGCATGAGGTCATAAGCCATACAGTCCCTCTCATCATGCCCCACATATTTATAGAATGTACAATAAATATTGGTGGGTGTCTAGACATATTTTTGTGTATAATAACATTCACTAGGGTGATGTCTAGTTCTACATACCTCACACCATGGTAAAGTAGCCTGCTTCAAAGGGTTAGGGGATCTAGAGTCCAAGTATTCACTAAATAAAGGACATTTCTCTTTGTCATGGCCCTCTGCTTTATATCTGATACACCAGATGTCTTCTCTTTTCTCTTTTCCTTTGTCTTTCTTCATGTCTTCAACTTGTAAAGATAAACTAGTTAATTGATTCAAAATGTGACTCATAACTGGACTGGATTCTCCTACAGGCGATGCTTCTAGTTTCATTGCAATCTCTAATGTCTAAGCCTGTGAAGTGACCTTCTATTACATTAGAGGAACTCTAATGTGTGGCAGGAGGGAAGTGATGAACCATTCCTTATGTTGTTCATCTAGAATATGAAAACTTAAACGACCTGCCAAGGTCTTAAACCTTTGATCAAATTCCCAAACCGGTTCAGTGACCTTCTGCTTGATTTCCTTCAACTTTGTAATGCATTGCGACTCCAACTTAGGCTTTTTGAATTTTTCACTCAACGCAGTCTTAATTTCATTCAATGCTTTATGATGTACAGATTCTTTAACAAACTTCATATACCAACTCAGTGCACGGTCCCTCAAAGTAGTACTAAACTGATCTCTCTTAACAGCTTCGTCAGTGACTTGCTTAATGCTCCATACAACTTCGCATAAGAACCAGTGTTGGTCAGGATCCTCAAATACATATCCTCTGAAAATAGGTAACCTCATTTCATCTGCCATTGATTTTCCTTGGTTTCCTTTCTCAGTTTGTACTAAACTTCTTGTGAAAGTACTTTGAGTACTCTGATTACTCTGGTTACTCTGGTTACTTTGTGTTGCTAAAACAATAGGAGGAGTAGAAATACTTACTTCGACAGTAGGCACAATACCTAAAGTTCTTGGTTCTTCTCGGCGAGGTTCCTCAGTCTCTACTTCCTCTGCCCTTGCGAACTCTGAATACTCTTCGTCTGATTGCTCTCCTTCTTCTCCACTAAAGAATCCTTTGTCTTGTGCTACTAGGCTGTAACTCTGCATAAGCAGGTTCGCAAGAGGAATCTTTCTGAATGATCTCCCACTATGCGTGTGTCCAGCCTCTATGTCACTGTCGTTGTTTGAATTATTGAACATTAGCTTTAAAATCCAACTGATTACTGTATATACAATATATTCTTCTCATGCAATAGCATCTTAATCTTCAACTTCAAAACGTGTAGAAAATTTCCTCTAGGTCCTTTGAAGAAATACCTCTCTTCCTGACTATTTGATTCTACTCTGTCAATAGAAAATTCAGTAATGTACCCTCCAATAGTGTTGTCAAACCAAAGATCCACTTCTCTTGACACAACGTTATCAACTTTCTTGACTTTCTTAATCAACGCCGATGTCCAAACCATAGGTGGTCTAGATTTGATTTCAAACTGAGTGTCTGCTAGTATGGCTAACCACTCATACAACTCCTGATGAACTCCTTCAAAGAAAATATCGTGCACATTAGTAAAAATGTACCTTCCTAACCAGTCTTATGTACTAATTATAGGGTTATTTTTCTGAGCTATGGCGAAGTCCCTTTCTTGTTCTTCTATCCAATTCTGAATCTTTGTCTTCGATGGAAACCACCTTGACATTCTGTCAAGAAGATCCCAATACTGGAAACAAAACCATTTGTTGGCATAGGGGCATACCTGGGATTCAACTCTAAAATCGCACCAACAAACCCTAACTACTGGCCCTTACGACAACACCTGCGAAGCAGATGAAGTCTCACCCGAAGTAGCAATAGTGGGGTTGCAAGACACAGGTGTCTACAACAAGAGAAAATGCAAGATGATTCCAAAACAAAAAGGCTAAATTAGCCTAGAGAATCCTAACATTATTATGCTTAACTTCGTGAATTAAGTTATATCTTCTTATCGTAAACATGAAAATAACATTGCAATAACAACATAAAAGGCAGTAAATAACAAAGCATCAACCACATGGAACAAAAATATTTTACGTGGTTCACCCTCTCCCTAGGGCTACGTCCACATAATTTTGTTTATTGATAGAATAGATGAAAATATACAGTTCTATCAGCACACTTAGCTGTTGATCCTTCTCTCTCTCCTCTTTATCTCCTAACCCTATGCACCCAGCTACATAGTTGATCTTCGCACGCAGTTGAAGACCCAAAATACAAGAATACTTTAAAGTATAACACTTCTACATCTCAACACCACTATCGTCTCTCTCTTCTCAACTCTTCTAGACCTCTATTTATACATTCCATGACTCTTAGAAATCCCTAGACTGAAGCCTAGGTGCCAAAACCCTAGATCCACATTGCCAAAACCCTAGGTCCACATAACCCTCATTTTTAGGATTTCACCGACCTGTTCCTCCTTCTTCTTCACGAGGTGCTCCAAAGCACCCATTAGTGTCTTCTTTCGCTTGCTGACTTGTCCACGATCTATCTTCTTTGATGCTTTTTCTTCCTTGATCTTCTCTTTCAACAACTTGTTTTCCTTTACTTTCTTCTTTCTTTTATGTTTCTTTAACCACTTCGACCCTTCCTCGGTTTGTGTGCCTCCCTCACACTTCATACTTTGTATTTATTCTTCTTTAATCTTTGATTTATTCCTTAATACATGACTAAGGGACAACAACCCCTTAGGAAGAAATGGTGTCCATTGTGTGAAGTCCTCGAGGAAGATTTTGTTGAATCTGAACCTTGGTGAGCTGTTGGCCTTGCTAAAGAAGTTGTCTTTCTTAACTTGTTGAAGGTTGTTATGAAAATATTCTTGGAGAGGTTGGATCTATTTAACCAATCTAGTTGCATGATTTGCTGGAGTGTGGGAGGACTCTTTCAGTGAATATGCAACATGAAGAACATGAAGGGATTTATCATAACTTGGTTTGAATGAGAGTGTGGAGGCACTCTCGTAGGTGTAGTAGGAATATCTTGGTGATCTTCTACAATCTTGTTGATCTGTATCTACTAGATATAAGGCTCTTGGGACGAGGCTACAGTGGTTGTAGTGTTTTTCGCTTCTGACTATGTTGTGAAGACGCTAAAATTTGTGGTATGATATATTACTTTGCAACATTGTTTTCTTGGTACAATAGTCGAAACTACCTTTGGTATCCTATATGGGTAACACCCCAGAGTAATAATGACTCTATGGGGTTGAGACTCATAAACAACATGATTCCTCCACATATATGGTTGGCCTAACAAAACATCACAAAATTCCAGTGGAGAAACATCACACAATACCTCATCCTCGAAGGGCTTGATGCCGTATGACAAGCGACACTGATGGATGACACGAAGATCTCATCCCTGGCGAAGCCATCCAATATTTTATGGTTGTGGGTGTGGTGTTGTCGAAAAATACAATTGCTTGATGACCTCTGCTTAGATGGGGTTCTTTTGTCTTCCGCTATAAACAATAAAATGCAACGGGGTCCCCTTGACCCACATATGTGAATGGAAAAGGCACTCCCCCCCCTCTCATAAAACCTTGATTGTGACTGTGGCAGGCCCAAAAAACGTTGTTTAGGGCCTCAAAATGACCATGGAAGTTTAGGACCCAAAAATTTGTAGAAACAATACCAAGGTGGAAACCCCTTTTTTGAGCCAATGGAATAGGTGGGTGGATTTCCGCCTGGATCAATTCTTCCCCCTTAGTAATAAATTTTCTCCATTGTGTGAAGTCCCCCGAGAAGCTTTTGTTGAATCTGAACCTTAGTGAGTTGCTTTCCTTATTGAAGAAGTTGTCGTTCTTAGCTTGTTGAAGGCTATTATGAACTTGTTTTTGGAGGGGTTGTATTTTCTTAACCAATCTAGTTGCATGATCTATCGGAGTGTGGGAGGAATCTATTGGTGAAGATGCAGCATGAAGAACATGAAAGGATTCATCATAGCTTGGATTGAATGGGCAGTGTGGAGGCACTTTTGTAGGTGCACCAGGAATATCTTGGTGCTCTTCTACAATCTTGTTGATCTGCTTCTGCTGGATAGAAGGGTCTTCGGTCGAGGTTGTAGTGGTTGCAGTGTCCTTCTCTTTTTACCAGGTTGTGAAGAGGCTAAAATTTGTGGTATGAGAGATTACTTTGCGACATTGTTTTTTTGGTACATTAGCCAGAACTACCTCTAGTATCTTGTAGGGATGATCCCTAGAGTAAAAATGTCGCTACGGGGTTGAGACTCGTAAACAACATGAAACCTCCACATATATGGCTGGCCTAATAGAAAATCACAAACTTCTAATGGGGAAACATCACACAACACCTCATACTTGAAGGGCCTAATGCCATATCACAGGTGACACTGTTGGTTGACACAAAGATCTCATCCTTGGCGAATCCATCCGAGGTTGCATGGTTGCGGGTGTGGTGTTGTCAGAAAATCCAACTACTTGACGAACTTTGCTAAGATGAAGTTCTTATGGATTCCACTATCAACAATAAAATGCAGCAGGGTCCCCTCCACCCACATTTGTGAATGGAAAAGGCGCTCCCCCTCCTCAATATCCTTTGTTTCTTTGGGTTGGATTGTTTTGGTCGCTATAGTAGCAGTGGGTTCTACATCAATGCTTTGTCTTCTTTTATTATTGTCTGAATTGGATTCTGAGTTGGGGTTTTTCTCTATTTCTTTGAGCTTGGCCACCAATGACTATTTTGAGCAGCATTCATCGGTTATGTTCCAAGGGATTTTGTGGAAGTCGCACCACTTCTCAATTTCCTTCTTTTTCTTCTCGCTACCCTTATTTCTATGTGGCTTGGAATGGTTGTCTTGAGGTTGACTATTTTGTGAGTTAGGGATGTCTTTACCATACTTTGGTTGTTCAATATTTGTAGACACAAATTCCCACTTTGTTTTCTGCTAAAATTTATGCTCGATTTTGACAACATATCTATAAGAAGCTCTCAGTGATGAGATGTCCATAAATTCCATTTTGGTTTGGATGTACCTGTGTAGAGCCCCACGGTATTTCAGAATCAGATGTCACTCAGAGTCTTTGATAACCATATTTGTGCGCAAGGTATGGAAGGTATTTGTGAACTATGGCATTGTTTGGTCCCGCTTTTGATGCAGTGTGGTCCATCTCATCTATTGGTCATCATAGTTTCCCACAAGGTAATATTTTTCCTTGACTGCATCCATAAAAAATCCCAAGTGGGCTCGACCCTAAATATTCCAAGCTCCTTTGAGGAATTTTTCTCCCATTAAGTTTCCCACCAATGTTTGACATGGGGGAGAGCCTTAAGGAGTGCAAAGGTGATCTTTCCTCTGTTGGAAAAATTTTGAATAGAGAAATATCCTTCTAGGAAATTTAACCATTTTTCCAAATAATTTTCATCGATATGACCTTCAAATATGGGAATGTCAAAATTAACTTGTACCGTGAATGGGGTAGTATCTCCAAAGTGGCTGCTTGACGAAGACGCCCTTGTTATTGTCGAAAATCATTGAAGGGTTTGGGAAAAATTCTCCAACATCTCATTCCTATTTTGTGAGAGGGCTTCCACGATCAACAACATGATGTGATCTTCTACTTTGTCATTCCTCTTCTCTTTCACCATGGGAGGCCACTTGGGATGGCGATATGGGTTGTCCTCAAGAGAAACTATCTCAAGATCCAACTCTCTATACCCTGACCTTGTCAGGGACATGCACTGAGAAACAAAAATGAGTAGCCTACTATAATACCACTGATCCACATTATTTTGAGAAAGAAATGAAGGCGAAAATATAACAATTAAATGTACAAAGATATTTCAATAAACAAAAAGATATAGTAATGCATGATTTTTTTTATTGATGAAAATGTATAGAGACTGTAAAAAATACAGAGTGAATAACTCACTAGAATGGTGGCATCTTATATTTAAGAAGAGATGTGATGGCTATGCTCATTATAAATAATATTAATATGGTTAAAATGAGGCTCTAGAGGCCTTTTTAGCATAAATAAAATCCAAAACCCTAATCTCAGAAGATGAAACACCAAAAGGTTTGCAGGCCCCAATGGGGGTAGTTCGTACATCAACTTCCCAAGGGCATAACTTTTGCATACGATCTATGTTTTGGGTGCACGATAGCTCGTTGGAAAGGTATATCCAAGGACTACAATAAATTCTACAGTGTGACTATGGAGGACCCAAAAAAAAAACTGTTTAGGGCCTCAGGCCCCAGAGGTTGAGGACCCAAAACGTTGTAGAAAAACTACCAAGGTGGAAACCCTTGTTTTGAGCCAATAGAATAGGTGGGTGGCCACTGATTTTCTCCTGGATCACTTGGAATTTATTGACCAAAATACATCATGCCCTTGAGATTCAAGGCATGAATAATTATTACATGATTTATTTCCCTATTTTCCACAATACCCAACTGAAAATTCCTCCTTTTCTTCTTCTTGGAATTTGAGCTTTGTATTAACTCTTCTCGTGCCATTTTTAATGACACTTCCAATAAACTATATTTTTCATATTACTCTTCCTACTTGTTGTTCCTCTTTTTTATATAAAACTCCCAGTAAATTTGTTATTTATTTCCTTCTTAGAGAAACCTTTAGTGATCAACAATTTTGATTCTTGCACAGTCTCGAATGTCTTACTATACTTCTCTTCTTGCATTAAGTGATTGATTATATAATCCATTTTCAATCTGTTATCCTTAGTTGGCCCATTGATTGCTACAAACAGGTTATCCCATGAGATCAACAAGTTGCACAAAAATTCTTTTCATTGATATTCCTCCTTGACGTCATCTGCAATAACACAGAGTTGGTGAAATTGTTAGCCTCATAATCCTAAAGTTCTATAGTCTAAGTATTTTCTAGTATAAATGTTTTTAGAAATTAGTTTATTCTAGTTTGTTAGGATAAGGACACCTAGTTTCTATGTAAAGGACACCTATCATACTCAAGTGATTATGTGATTGGTTTTTCTCCTAGTTTTTAGTTTAGAGTTGAGCTATATAAACTAGCTCTTTCTTCAAGTGAGGTTAAAGAGTAGATTATGAATTCTCACTTCAGATTGTAATCACTTTTTTTTTCCTTATTAATAAAATTATATGCCTGAGGACACTTTGTCAACATGGTATCAGATCCATGGTGAAAATTGTGATGGAAGAGAATTGTTGATGGATCAAGGAAGCAAGGAAGACTTCTTGACATCAACACAAATCTCTTCAAACTCAAGGGCAACGATACTAAGGTAATATGTTGTTGTTTTTTAAAATAAGGAAAATTGTTATTGTGATTACAACAATCAATTTTTTCATTAATTGATTCATCTTTTTGAGTGGTAAACTTGTAGATTTGCAAATTTCAAGTTTGTAGATTTGATTAATTGCAGCTTTATTTCCTGTAAATCTAAGAGATCTAGGAAGATAAAAGTGTACTTTTGCATTTTTGTTATTCTGATCTCAGAGATCCATTGTTATTTTATTAAAAGGGCTCATTTGTAAACAATTTCTTCAGATCATTTTATAAATCTAGCAATTTAAATTCAGAGCTGTAGATTCTTTATTTTTATAAGTTTTCAGATCAAGGTCTATATCAAGGACTGTATCAATGACCGTATCAAGGACCGTATCGTGAATCACATCTGAATTTAACATAAATTCTTCATATTGAATCTATGGCATCAGATCTATGAAAAGGAAGATTAAAACCTATGGATCGGTACCTATGGAGAAGAAATCCCTCTGGAAATATCCAGACATATCCCTTCCTGCAAGAAACAACAAAAACATCACATGAATTCGTTGCCTTCAAATTTTTATTCAAGATCTGAGGCAATATTCTCTTTTTCAAATCTAAGGCATTTTTTTTTGTCTCTGTACCCATAACCATAACCTGTATTCAAAAATTTCAGCATTCAATTAAGCTTCTTTTGAGAGCAGCAAAAGATGAGAAATCAACATTGAAATTGCGGATCAATTTCTGAGCAAATGAAGACGAATTTGACGATTTTGCGATCTAGGTTTTGTGCAGAATGGGGTCTATTGTGCGAAACGTGAGTTTTTTCTTGAGAAAGGTCTTTGTTTAAGAGATTTGCAAGATTATCTTAACCACATGCTACAGATCCTCCCAACAAACACCAGATCTTCTTTCTATGCAGAGTGAGGCTGAGGAACACATGATCCATCTTGCAACGATTTCACCTCTTCGTATTTGGAAACTAATATACTCGTTTTTCCCCACAACTTCTCTTTGTTTTGTGCTCACAATTTTTCTGGAAAGAATGCCCACAACATTACAGACCAAATTGCCATTTACAGCTGCCTCAGTAAAATTTTGATCTGGTATCTGATACAAATGAGGCATTTTTGAAGAACAATGATCTTCCTTGCTGGTAAAGGCCACGAATAAACATGGAATGAATGCATCTCCAACTAATTGGGAATCTACTGGTGATATTTCTTGGTTTTCTTCTAATTAGTGCACATATCTCTCCTTGATTTGCTCCACTTGATTTGCCTGGTATTCATTCGAAGTTTGTTGCGTGTCCTTTTTTAAAAACTCTTTCTGCGTGATTTTGGTGGAAAGTTCTTGATATGATATTTAAATTATCAAAATCCCTGCATAAATTTTTTTTCTCATATTGAGGTCTGAATTGAGGACCAGATTGAGGACCGTATTGAGGACAAGATTGAGGTCTGGATTGAGGACCGTATTGAAGTGTTTTTTTTTTAGGCATTTGAATTGTAATTTTTTAATTCATTGATGACTTTAGTTCAAAGGGGGGGACATTTTATTACTATCTATATTTTAATAAGGGTCAAACTTTGAAATATTTGATTGTAGTCTTGAATGCTGAGAAGTTGAGAATAGTCCAGTAAAATACTCTCTCAAACTCCATTTCCAACGAGACTTTTAAAGGGTCAAGGCCAAGCCCTTAAAAGTAATCTTTTTGTGTGTATTGTGTACTCTCTCTTTCTGGTGCCTTGTGTCTCTTTTTGGAGTTTTGTGCAAATCTTGCAACAAACATCATGTCTAAATTAATCAATCTATTCACAGAATCAGATAAGTTAGATGGACCCAAGAATTACAAATCTTGGATTCGGTACATACATGACACTTTGATCTATAATGAAGCATGGTGTGATATATGTGATGGTGATACTTCTCCAACTAAGCCAACCGATGATACTTATTTAGAAAAATATAATTTGAAAGATGAAAAAAACACTTTCTTTGTTACGTTCTTCTGTAATTGAACACATGTTTGTTCATATTGAGAATTCCAAAGATGCATGGTCTCATTAGAATTTATTAAAGAAGATTTTTGATACTCCTGTTGCATCTCAAAGAGTTGATATACAAATGAAATTGCTTAAACAAATATTAGCAGACAATGGTGATGTATTAGAATACATTTCAAGGATTAAGAACATTCATCAGGAAATCATCAAAGGTGTTTTTTCTAAACTTGAAGATAGTTTTCTTGTCTCCATTGTAATAAGTGGCTTGCCTCCATCTTATAAGAATTTTCTTGAGACTTTACAAATAACTGATAAGTTATCAACTGTAACTTTTGATTCACTTAGTGAATTACTGGCTCAAAATAGTTAATCCTTTGGAAAACAAAAACAATCAGGAGAAGATATTATTTTCACTAAAGCTGAAATTTCTAAAGAAAGAGGAAAATCAAATTTTGGAAATTTTCAGAATCGGTCTTCTAATCGAGGTCGTGGAAAAGGTCGTGGTCAAGGTAGAGGTCGTAGCAATTTTCATCAACAAAATTTTCAAAGTAATCCTCCCAATAATAATGCACAGTCAGGAAGAGGCAAAATTTTCAGTCAAGTAAGATGTAAAAGATGTTTAAAGATGGGTCATTATGAATAAAATTGTCTTACAAGCAATGATCAATTGCCAAAGTTTAAGTAGACATCAAATTCAAATTCTCAACAATCAGCTCAATATGTAGAAGATCAATATTATCAGGATGTTGAATATGAGTATGTTTTTTTTCAGCAGTTCAACATGTAGATTCATTTGAAAATGATTGGATATTGGACACATGAGCTACTCAACATATGACTTATTGCAGAGACTATTTTTTGAATTACAAAGATGGTCAACTAAATCCCATTTATTTAGTTTATGATACAACTCATATACCTCAAGGAAAAGGTTCGGTGAAATTTTTTCTCCCTGAAATTGGTGAAAAATGGATTTCAAATGTTTGGTATGTACCATCTTTTAAGAAAACGTTGTTATCCTTAGTCATAATCAAACAAGCTGAACATCAAATTGTCATGCAATATGGTTTGGTGAATATTAAGTTAGATAAGGATAACTTGAAAACAATAATGATTGGATATGAATATGGGAAGTTACTAAGAATGAATGGGAAAGTCATCTAAAGAAAGCAAGAGATTGCAACAATAGTGAATTTCGAAATGTCTTCATTCAGATTATGGCATTTTTTATTTGGTCACTTAAACTTTGATAGTCTTTTGAAACTTAATTCCCAAGATTTGGTAAAGGGTTTGCGAACATTCAAGAAATAAAATTCCAAGTATGAAGCTTGTATTTTAGGCAAGAAAAAGTGAGAAGCTTTTCCAACCAACTCATGGAGTTTATTCACAGTGATATATGTGGTCCAATGGAATCTTGTTTCAGTGGATGTCAATAATTTATATTTTTTATTGATGACCACACTAGAATGACATGGGTGTACTTTTTAAAGGAAAAGTCTGAATCTTTTGAAAAGTTTGTAAATTGTCAACACAGGATTGAAAATGAAACTAGAGAAAAGATTGCTTCTTTGAGAACTTATAATGGAGGTGAATTCACTTCAATTGAATTCAATGATTATTGTCGAAAAAATGGAATTAAGAGGCAACTAGAAAATTCCTATAATCCACAGTAGAATGGAGTTACTGAAAGGATGAACAGAATGCTCATGGGAATGGCTAGATCTATGATGCAGTTTAAAGGGCTGAGCACAAAATATTGGGCCGAAGCAGTCCATACTACAATTTATCTCAGAAATTGATCACCTACATCAGCTTTAGATGCACAAACACCTTATGAAGCTTGGTATGGTTTTAAAACCAAGGTAAATCATCTTAGGGTTTTTGGCTCAACATGTTATGCTTTATTTCCTAAGGAAAAAGAACTAAATTAGAAAACTAAAGTATGAAGTGTATCTTCATTGGATACTCTGATGAAAAGAAAGGGTATATATTACTTTCAGATGGAAAATTCATTGTCAGTAGATATGTCATTTTTTATGAAATTGAAAGTAATAGTTTAGATGATATTAATCATCTCCTTAGTCATTTAGAGAAGAAAAACACTAAGGGTAAAGGAAAATTCAGCAAGTCAAAGCAAGCATTTTGGTTTGAAAAAGACTTTGTTATTCCAGAAGACATCTCTTCATAAAACATTTCTTCCAATTCATCTGATAATGAAACGACAAAAGACTCTTCTGATACGAAATCTTCAAAAGTATATTCTCCAACCTCAGATATTTCAGATGAAAGAAGACCTAGATTTTTTGAAAATCCCCTTTTCAACAATAATGGTGATGCAGATACACAATCCCCTCAACATAAGAAGCCAAAGTGGGTTGAAAAACTTCTCAAAGATGTTCATTCAGATGAAATGAACAAAAAAAGAACTAGGGGATCTTCAAGAGCAAAAGATAATTTTTCTCATGCTTTCATTGAACCTACTTTTGCAAAAGCAGTTGGACATAAAGAATGGCAGGAAGCAATGATCAATGAATATGATTCAGTACTTTCAAATGGGACTTGGAACTTAGTTTATTTTCCACATGATGTTAATCCCATCAATTGTAAATGCGTTTATCGAGTAAAGTACAATCCCAATGGTAAAATTGACAAGTACAAAGCAAGACTTGTTGCTAAATATTTTTCTCAATGGGAAAGAATTGATTATGAATAAAATTTTGCACCCACAACTAAATGGAATAATATCAGAATGGTTATCAATTTGGCTACACATAAAGGTTGGAAATTACATCAAATGGGTGTAAAAAGTGCCTTCCTGAAGGGTGATCTAAAGGAAGATATTTTCATGATTCAACCACAAGGTTTTGAAGCTAAAGGACAAGAACATAAATTTTGCAAACTTGTGAAGGCTTTATATGGTTTGAAACAAGCTCCTCGAGCTTGGTATGCAAAAATGGATGAGTACCTACGAAAGGTGGGTTTTCAGTGGAGTGAATCAGAGGATACATTGTATTTTTGAATGAAATATAAGAACATGGTGATACTTGTACTCTATGTTGATGACTTAATCATAACAAGAAATAATGAAGCTCACATCAATCAGGTTAAGGAAGAACTTAAAGCAGGGTTCAAAATGAATGATTTCGGGACACTTCATTATTATCTTGGAGTTTAAGCATCTCAACATCCTAACCAAATATTCCTTAGTCAAACTAAGCATGCCATTGAATTGTTAAAGAAATTTGGCATGGAATATTGTAAACCTTCTCTTACCCCCATGGAGAAAAAACTGAAACTTTCAAAATTTGAAAGAGGGGGAATTGGTAAATAGTACAAAGTATAGGAAATTGGTTGGAAGTCTCATTTATATGACAAATACTCGACCATATTTGTCATATTCAATCAATATACATTCAAGGTTTACGTAGGAACCAAGGGAAAGTCACTGGAATTCAACAAAAAATGTACTAATATACATTCAAGGCACAAAATATTTTGGTCTTCTCTACAAAAGGATTTTTTTTTTTACACTTGTTGGATATTCAGATGTTGATTTTGCAGGTGACATTGATGATAGAACATCCACTTCATGTTATTTAATGAATATGGGTTCAACAACAATATCTTGGAATTGTAAAAAGAAAACAACAATTGCCAATTCTTCAGCAGAGGCAGAGTACATATCATCTTGGGAAGCAGCATGTGAGATTGTATGGCTACGCATAATTTTACAGGATATTGGTGAAACTCAAAAATCACCAACTACCTTATTGATCGACAGTTAGTCAGCAATAAAGATGGCTAAGAATCCAGTATTTCATTCAAATAAAAAACATGTCAACACCAAGTACCACTTCATCAGATCGCTCATCATCAACAACATCATCAAACCTCATTTTTGTTCGTCTGAAGATCACAATTAAGATATTTTTTCCAAACCTCTTGGTAGAATAAAGTTCACTAAGTTCAGATATGAAATTGGTCTTTGTAAAAATGAACTTCCGGATTAAAGGGGGGATTGTTAGCCTCATAATCCTAAATTTCTATAGTCCAAGTATTTTCTAGTATAAATGTTTTTAGAAATTAGTTTATTCTAGTTTGTTAGGATAAGGACACCTAGCTTCTATGTAAAGGACACCTATCATACTCATGTGATTATGTGATTGGTTGTTCTCCTAGTTTTTAGTTTAGAGTTGAGATATATAAACTAGATCTTTATGCAAATGAGATTAAGGAGTAGATTATGAATTCTCACTTTAGATTGTAATCACGTTTTTTTCCTTATTAATAAAATTACGTGTCTGAGGACACTTTATCAACAAAAAGAATGTATTAAATAAATTGAGGTCATATACCACTCTCTCACCACCGATTATATAAAGGGAATGAAACTTGTCATGGAGAAACAACTTGTTGACTAGAGACTTTGCTTCATATAAATCCCAAGTTTGTCCCAAAGATCCTTAGTTGCAGTAGCCCCTAAAACACTCAAGAGTGCTAAATTGGGGAGACTTAGACAAATTAAAACCCTTGCCTTTTGGTCCATCTATTTTGATTCTTATTTATATATATCATTGGGCTTATTTCCACTCAAGTTGGTCGAGAGATCCATCTCAATAAGTACATACCCCATCTTTAGTTTCCAAAGATTAAAGTTTTTCCTTGTAAACTTTTCAACCTTTGAACCTCTATCCTGCAAGATGAAAAAGGCAATTTTTTGCAAACTCAAGCTTCTTCAAACTTATCTCACAAATTAAGTTTCCTCAACATGGAAAAAAAGGAATCCCATGAAGCCAATAACCTCTCTCTAATACCAATTTTTAATCCTAAAAACATAAAATGCTAATTAAGAAAAAAAACACGAACAAAGAGAACACTTTACCACAAAATATTCTTGATCTTTTGCTTCCTAATTGCGAAGAACAAAACTAATTTATACCATTATCACAAATAATACAACTAATTTATGGGTGAGTGCAAGAACTTGGTGATCGAAAAAGTGTCAATGGAATGATTAAGAACGCACACTCGAAAGAACACATGCACGTTCCTAGGAACATGCATGCGTTCCTATAACTATAGGTTCGATAGTGGCCTAACCTCCATGTGGATTTGCACATAGGTTAAGAACTAGGAGAATGTGCGCACTCTTAATAAGATGTGTGTGCTCTTAGGAACATATGCACACTTTTAAGAACACGTGCGCGTTCTTATTTTTTTTTTTTTTAAATCGCCTGAGAGAAATTTTGTGCATAAAATCGTGCTCGGGTTTCTCATTGGGAAAATAGTGTGAAGAGAGGAGGGTTAAAGAGAGGATATTTACACCGCCACTACGACTGCCACTATGTGTCCAGTTGTGTTATATTTATCTTAAATTTAATCCAATTTAGTCAATCTAACTTAATATATTGCTCCCAATAATCTAAATTGAAAAATAATTGTAATTTAGTATTCTAACTAAAAAAGGAAACTAATTTACATGTCATGGATGTTAAATTTCAGCATATACAATACAATGTAACCCAAATAAAATTTAAAACCCTCACAAGAAAACCAAGAATATCAAAACCCCAACCCACCACCACCACCACAGAATGTAAACAGTGAAATTGATGAGGGGTTGGTGATATTAAGAAACCTTGAGGATTCTTTAAGGGAGACTAGAGAACCTAACAGAGTCTCCTTGGCCACTTCTTTGGACATCATTGTCCAGTCCCTTGCAAGTACCCAAGGGAAATTGAAATCTATTTATGACTATAGGGAAATAATGTACGAGTATTATAGCACTAGTTTGGACAGAAACCAAATCAAAGAGCCGATAATTTCAAAACAACAAATATTCTCTATTTGTAGGGATCCTAGAAATGGTGAAGAACTAACATTGACTAGGAAATGCATATCCATTGACTGGTGCATCCATCTCCAGATTAGTCAAAACTGGATGGATAGGTGGTACATGGTTTTTGATAAACCTTCCTACAATAACACGGAGATGCCCTTATATTTTTTGAGGAAATTATGGGATGAGTTTATTATGGGTAAACATGTCAACTAATTTGACATTAGTGACTTCCAGGGGGTGGGTCAAGGGTTTGCACATGATTGAGAGTAGGTCATGCATAACCTAGAGTTAGGTCCCCATTCCCCTAGGTGAAGGCATAACCCCCCTACCCAACATCCTCATGTTGTAGATAACTTGCAACAATTACAACTATCCATCTCTTCATTGACTCGTAGCCTAGTGCAACACAATAGCTTTGTTGCACTATCTCGACTAAAGGTGCATGCCAATGACATTGATAGGGGGTTTGGAGCATCAACATGAACATGAGAGTATAGTGAGGATAAGGAACATGGACATAACAGTCGTCCATGTGAAACTCACATATGCTCCAACTGCAAGAAAACATGCTATGGGCATATAGAGCCCATTGGACAACATAGCTTCATGGAGGAGGTTAGCATCTTAACCCTTTTTTTTTCTTCATCGTTATATATATATATTTTGTTTTGTTTATTTATATAGATATTTGATTGTATGTAGTTTTGCAGTTGTTGTGTCCTAGCAGCAGACCCTCTACACCTATGGATGCATCAGTGCCTAGCCCCACCACTGATGTATAAGTAGAGGCAACATGTTCATTGGGTGCATCGTACACGCATGTATGTATCACATTTGATAGATGCAACATAAGCATTTCGTTATTTTATGAAATCCTCAAATTTTTTATATGTTCACTTGTTTCTACAGAATTTGGCACCAGGTGATGCTAGGGATTTTCCATCTGGGATGGACAAGTCACCAGCGTCACATGCATCATGTGTAAAGTTAAATATCGTATAATTCTCAAAATGTTTGTGTTTATGTTTTTGAATTTTAGTATCTAGCACTAATAGTTCAATTTTTTCCATATGTATGTAGTTCGACAATATATTTGCTAGGTATAGTAGTATTTCACCCCTTGGGCACTTGGGCGTTGCTTATGGGTTTCCTTTCTCTAGGACTAGGGTGTTGGAATCGCTTGTACAACCTGTGAAGGTCCATAACAACCCACATGTCTACCACTCACCCCCACCACCACTTTCGTCTGCATCAATAGAGACTGCCACAATAGAGGTTGTCTCAGAGTAGGTTGTGCAACCAAGTGCTCCATATGGCAGTGAATTTCCATTGATTCCTGAGATATTCATGGTGAGATAATGCATTGATGATAATTTTTCATGTTTCATTAATTTGTTTTTATGCATATTTGTTTAATTTTTTTGACTTGATCCTTGTAACTGATGCAAGCTGGCATTGCAAATATATTGGAGTCGCAGAGGAGGGTAACACCCTCACGATTGATAGCTTCATATGCTATGAGTTTTCTTAGGTTAAATTACAAAGTATAAATTTGTATGTCTATTAATTCAGTGGTGAAAAAAACTTGTAACATTTTTTATTCTTTGTTCAATATCCAGAGCGTTGAAGCACGCCCAGGACTAGAACCTCTCGAGGTGCATCCTTGAGCAAGATAAGAAAGATAAATTTCCAAGATGCTCCTGAGGGTGGAGAGGGTGGAAATGATCAATGATTGACCAACTACTGCAATATTGTATCTAGGCTATGATATAGATGTTTTTTATGTCAAGGAACTTGTATATTGGGCATGAGTTGTCATTTTGTAAAAAATGTACAATTTAGACGATGTTGAGTATATATATATATATATTTCATGGCACACTTTTTATGAATGTCATTGTTTCTACATATGATGTTTATGAACATATGAATTTCAAAGTGTATGAATTTTATGTGTATTAATCCCTTGATTTGTTTATATGTAGCGATTATAAATACTTGCATTACGCATTAAGGAATAGCTTATGGGAACACACATTTGAGATTAATTATTTTCTAGGGCACACACAATATTCGCCTCTATCTATGTATGACATATATACAATCTTTTGATTTATGTGTAACCCTTCATAAATGCTAAAAATACTACTAAAAGACTCATTAATGCAAATGTTTGTTGAGATTGTGTAGTGGGTATTTGTAAATTTTGTTCAACCCATCAATTATTAATAACATTTATTCAATAATTCTATGCTACCAAAAATATATCTAGAAAGTAGTGCTATCTAGGAAGTAATGCTACCAAAATTCTATCTAGAAAGTAATGCCTTACACGTTTTCCTTCCTCCAACCTAATAGAAAATTAGCACATGTGAATGGGTAAATTATGTCTCTCCGATAAATAGATTTATGTAGATAAATTAATTTTATGTGGTTACATGCTATTATAGTACATATTATAGATAATAAATGATGTGATATTCAAAATGTAAAACTTGAAAAATATACTTATGAATTTCCAAATTTGATATCTATGATACAATTTCATTACCTGCACAATGTGTATATTGACTTGTTGACAATTGAAACTGTTTCAAGTTGTCTCTCTCACACTATCTTGATTCTCAAGTAAGCCATCACTTTTACAAGAAATGAATTGTGTATCATCCATGAGAGGGGATCTATTTATAGGTTATTTTTAGGGTTTTAGTGGTAGTTGTCTTAGGGATTCTAAAGTATGCATAACATTGATATCCATACCATGGTATGCATACCATTGGTTTTCATACCATTGCATACCATTTGTATCCATACCATGGTATTCATATCATGGTATGCATACCATGGTATTGCAATGGTATGCATACCATTGGTATGCATACCATGGTATCACAATGGTATTCTCAAGTATGGAATACCATTGGTATGCATACCATTGCATAACATGGTATTGCAATGGTATGCATACCATGGTATCACAATGGTATCCATACCATTTATAGGTTATTTTTAGGGTTTTAGTGGTAGTTGTATTAGGGATTCTCAAGTATGGCATACCATTGGTATGCATACCATTTATAGGTTATTTTTAGGGTTTTAGTTGTCTTAGGGTTTTAAAGGTAGTTTTCTTAGGGATTATCAAGTATGCATACCATGGTATTGCAAAGGTATGCATACCATTTATAGGTTACTTTTAGGGTTTTAGTTGTCTTAGGGTTTTAGTGGTAGTTGTCTTAGGGATTCTAAAGTATGGCATACCATTGTATGCATACCATTTATATGTTATTTTTAGGGTTTTAGTTGTCTTCTAGGATTTTAGTGGTAGTTGTCTTACGGATTCTCAAGTGTGCATACCATTGGTATGCATACCATGGCATTGGAATGATATGCATACCATGGTATTGAAATGGTATGCATACCATGGTATTGCAATGGTATGCATGCCATGGTATCATAATGGTATGCATATCATTGGTATGCTTACCATTGCATACCATTTATAAGTTATTTTTAGGGTTTTAGTGGTAGTTGTCTTAGGGATTCTCAAGTATGCATACCATGGTATTTCAATGGTATGCATACCATGGTATTGCAATGGTATGCATACCATGGTATAACAATGGTATGCATACCATTTATAGGTTATTTTTAGGATTTTAGTTGTCTTAGGGTTTTAGTGGTAGTTGTCTTAGGGATTCTCACGTATGGAAGACCATTGGTATGCATACTATTTATAGGTTATTTATAGGGTTATAGTTGTATTAGGTTTTTAGTGGTAGTTGTCTTATGGATTCTCAAGTATGCATACCATTGCATACCATTCGTATGCATACCATTTATAGGTTATTTTTAGGGTTTTAGTTGTCTTAGGGTTTTAGTGGTAGTTTTAGTAGGGATTCTCAAGTATGCATTCCATTGGTATTACAATGGTATGCATACCATTGCATAACATAGTATTGCAATGGTATGCATACCATGGTATTGCAATGGTATGTATACCAATTGTATGTATACTATGGTATTTCAATGGTATGCATACCATTGCATACCATGGTATCACAATGGCATGCGTACCAATGGTATGCATAGGCATTGGTATTGTCTTTGCATACCATTGCATACCATTTCAATACCATGCAATGGTGTGCAATGGTATGAAAAGGAAATACCAATGCATATGCATACCATTGGTAGTTTTCTTAGTGGTAGTATGGTATGCATTTCCATTGTCTTGTTTTGATATGGTATGGATTTCCATTGCTTTGTGTGGTATGCATTGGAAATGGTATAGTATGGTATGGTATGCATTGGAAATGGAAATGGTATGCATTTCCTTTCCATCGTATGGCATGAAATGGAAATGGTATGGTATGGTATAGAAATGGTATTGTATGTTATGAATGAGCATCAACATTGCATCAGTAGCCAACGCAACAACGCACTAGGAGGGAGTAGATCCTGAGAGAGAGAAGTGCCAGCCTTTGTTTTAAATTTATCATTTAATGTAATAAATGTTGTAAAGCCTCGAGGATAGTAGATCCATTGTATTTGTTCAAGTTTCATGTAAGTTTCCTTTAATGGATGACATGTAGATAAATCTAGATCCGGTTTGGACTAGATGTAAATTAATTGTAATTTAATGTAAGTAGGAGAGGAAGGTTTGAGAAGCCCCTCTTTTGTAAAAAGACAAATGTATTGAGATTAGAGGGAATTAGAATGTATAGAGAATATCATGAAGAGAACATGAGAATAGGATAGTTCTCAAGAGAGGAGAGGAGAGAAGAATTGAGACTTTGTTGTAGTCCAATCTTGTAAACATTGTAAAAAGCATTCATATTTAATGAAAGAAGATTTCCCTGCATGTGATTCACTGTGTGTGTGTTCTATGTGAATAAATATGTGCTTTCTGAATGTTTATTTTGCATATTTATGAATTCTATGTGTTTAAATGTTCCCTTTGAAGGAATAGATAGAAACCCCTATCTGTGTGAGTTTCTGAGTGTTTTGGGCTCTCAAGGCTAGTGAAAGGAGTGCACACCAGAGTTGTTAGAAAACTTTGAGAAGCCAACACAAGGAGTGCACAAGAACTCAGTTTCGAGTTCAGGAAGAGCATGCCAGGTGGGAACACCAGAATAACTCATAAGAAAAGAAGGGATAGTGCAAGGAGTGTACCTACACTCAGAGAAGTGTAAAATATTAGAAGGAAGAGTACGCATAAGGAGTGCGCAGTTGATTCTTTATAGTCCAAGAATCAGGAGAGCGAGTGAAAAGAGTGCACAAAGACAACACTTCGTTAATTGTTGATTAAACTCAGGAGGAAGATAAAAGAGTGCGAGGAGGGCACTGGAAGAAAACTTTGACTATGTTCGAAATCTTAGGAGGAAGAGCGTGGGTGCCAGGAGGGCACAATAATTCTTCCAGAGGAAAAAGGGTCGAGCCCCTTTGAAGTTGAAGAAGTTCCAAGGTCAGGAGAGATAGAACACATGTGCGCGAGGGAACGGTCTAAGTTACAAACTATGGAGAAGAGAAAGGTGTGTGCAAGTAACCTCTTCAAGTCCCAAGCTCGGAAGGGAAGCACAAGGTGTGCACTCAATTTCAATTCACCCAAGAGACAAAGCTCAAGGAGTGATAGTGGGAGTAAGTCCCGAAAGACTCAAAAACTCTTTTTTTAAAGGAGAGTGAATAATATATGTTCGGGAGAAGTTAGAACCCTGCACAACTATTAGATTAGTTGAAGGAGCATGGACAATAAAGCCTTAAGTCCTTCAAACTTTTCTGCTCCAACATTTTCTGTTGTTTGTTGGAAGGGAGGAAAAATTCCCGGAGTGAATCTACACCGTAGATCACTGGGAAGAGTGCCAACTGTCGGATTGGTCATGGAATAGATCTGGTTCGTCGGATCAAACCCAGACCAAAGGAGAAGCATCGGGGATAATACCAAATCCCATTCATTGGATCTGCGTGCAGGAGAACGTGAGCCATAGATCTCATGCATTCAGAGATTTGACACTCCAAGAGAAGTTGTTTGTTGTTGCGTAGAATAGGGAAAGTATTGAACTTCAGAGTAAATCATGACCGTTGGTTTTTAGGTACATGTGTCAGCATATTATCAAGTATTCAGCCCTCTGAAAGATTGAGGGTAAAAGTTGTTTTGGTGTGGAAAGTCCCAAATTCCCAAAGCCCAGAGTTAATCTTGTTCATTTGTTTACGGGGACACATGGACCATGGATCTCCTCCCTTCGCCAATTCAGCATTTGGTCGTTTGAGAGTCTCATGGTGATTATCAGCAAGAATCCCCGAAGCTCAAATCCCGGAGTGGATCCAAATCATTGATTGTGGGAGGCATGTGGACCGTCTATCCCTGGATGCATTTGGGAGTTCACCAGTTTGACGTTCGGGGGAATTAGAGGGTTGTGTTGGAAAATATTATGAAGCCCTAAGTTCCAAAGTGTTGGGGTAACAAAGGTTTGAATAAGCACATTCCAGCTAAGTGCTTGGTCCTAGCCTACAGTCACATGATATTTCCTCCAAGAAAATGGGGCTAGCACCCGAAATTTGATGTCAAGATAAAAAGGGGCTTAGAGAAAATCACCCACGTGTTTTTGTTTTTGTACAAATCTGTATTTGAGGGAAATCAAAGGGCTCTATGTACATTGGAGGGGATCCAACAGGGATCCGAGAGATAATTCATCTCCTCATAAGAATGATCCTAAATTGGGAGGTCGCATGAACCCCTAGGAGGGTTGGGGGTTTGCATTGGTATGGTATGGTATTGTATGGTATGCATTGGAAATTGTATGGTATCTTATGGTATGTCGTGCCTTGCCTTGGTATGGTATGCATTGGAAATGGTATGGTATGGTATGGTATGCATTGGCATTGGAATTGGTATGGTAATGGTATGCATTGGCATTGTTATGGTATGGTATAGTATGCCTTGCATTGGTATGGTATTCCTTGCATTGGTATGGTATGCATTGGCATTGGTATGGTATGGTATGGTATGATATGATATGGTATGCCTTGACATGCCATGCCTTTCCTTTCCTTCCGTTTCTATATCTTGTCTACCCATACCATGCCTTTCCATCACATGCCTTTCCATGTCATGCCATGCCATGCCATTCCATGCCTTTCCTTACATTCACTTGCCATGCCTTACCTTTTCCATGCCTTTCCTTTCCATACCATTTAATTCCTTTCCATGTCATGCCTTGCCATTCATTTCCTTTCCTTCACTTGCCATGTCTTGTCTTTCCATACCATGCCTATTCCATACCATGCCTTTCCATCCCATGCATTTCCATGTCATTCCATGCCATGCCATTCTGTTGGCGCAGGGGCAAACCCAGGGCTCAACACTTTAGCAGTGCACCAAAAAAACCCTAACTATCAGCTCTTTCAGCAACACCTGCGAAGCAGATGAAGTCTCACCCGAGGTAGAGGCAGGGGGGGTTGCAGGACTAATATGTATGCAACCTAGATGGGACATAGATATGTGATTACAATACCTTAACAGAGAACTCATCAATTAACATTCATCGGTATTTAACCCTTATTTACATCGCAGATTCAAACCCTAATTACAGAACAACGCAGTATTGCACAATATCTAATACATCCAACACTTAGCACATAGAAATAGATCATATCTAGCATTCATTCACGTTACTAAGAACTAAGCTATTATATGAGATGCATCTAACATATATCATTTCACTAAGAATACATCACATCAATAACAAAACAACTATAATGCACAAAGAAACCACAACACAGGATATGCGTGGTTCACCCCAGTGTGGGGATACGTCCACCAACTCTTATCTTCTTTATTGTCTTCTCTCAATATTCTACAAGAACAAAGCCACAAGAACCTACTCTGCATAGGACAGGAGATTTGTGCACACCTCGCTATCCTCTGTTGGAGCTGTTGAATGGCTTCGGCAAGCTTCCCTACTTGTCTTTCTACTAGGTCTTCTTCCATTTGTTCTAAGCCTGTCATAGAGTGAAGTGTTTTAATGAATTCTTCTTTAACTCCAATCTACTCTGCGAGAAACTGTTCCTTCTCCTTATGGATCTGCACTCTATCCTTTGCAAACTTGGCTTGGATGTCGTCTTTTTCCTGTTGCGCCACCCGGTGTTATTCTCTGGCTTCCACTTTTGCTTGCTTTAAGGCCTCTGTGGCTTGCTCTTTTTCTTCCTGAACATGACGAAGGTGAGCCTCCATCGCATCTACTATTCGGTGGATTTGGGTAGGTTTGTCTCCCAACTCTATTTCTTCTGATGATGGGGGCGCAGTAGACACTATGCGGCTAGAGTGGAGGGCTTGTTGTACCCCTTTCAACTCTACTTCAATTCTTTCATACATGGTCTCTTGTTTGGATTCATTGCTTTGTAAGATATCTTTTGAGGTATCTGAGACAACGACGATGATGAAATCTATGTCATCCATCATGAGAAAAGTTTGCATCTGTGGTTTAGTAGCTTTGGACTTCTTCCACGATGTAGGTTTCGTGGGGGAAACCTTTCTTTTCTTGGAGGTCTCAGATTCGTCAATAGGGTCCCTAGGCGGTGTTACTTCACCTTTTTTATGCTCGTCTTCTTCTCCTTTCTCTTATTCTTTTTCTACTTTCTCATCACCTCCCCCTCCAGGTGATTCTGAAGAAGTCTCTTATGATGCATTTTTCAACTTCTGTACCTCTTCCTTTTTCTTCCCTTTGCTACTGATGGGTGCATCATACTCTTTGCGAGTGACCAGAGGGCTTCCGATTAGGTTGGGGTCAGACTGTTCTTCCTGGTCGACTGGTACAATGAGTTCTACAGACCACTCCTTAGTTATTTCTTCCATGTCCTCCTTAGCGAGTTTGTAGTAATATTGGAGCTCTTATTTATGTTTGTCTCCTCGCGTAGTGATATAATTAAAATGTCTATCTGTGCAGAACTTCAAAAATGGTGTGAACCTGTGTAGGGTATTCGGTGTCATGCGAGGGGAAGACTCAATAGCCCTCTTCAACTACAGGTAATAGGTGTGGAACACTGTGTTTGAATGTCATTGTTTATCCATGTCACTTGAATACTAGAGTGTGGTGAACTTTGCAACTAAGGGTTTTGATGGCTCAATCTCAGGGAAGGTTGCACCTTTTGGCATCTCCCAAGAAATGAAGGTGATGAGGATTAGCAACCAATTGAAGTGGAACTCATAGCTCTGATCCTGATCTTAGCAGAAGTCTTTCTCTAACTAGTTGATGAGGAAGCTCGCCCAGTTCATTTGTATCCCTTCCACGCATTTTCCTGCGAGGTCGACGAAAAACCCTGTGACATGTGTGGGTATGTTCTTCCTTACTATCTTACCAACAATCAATTGGCAAGCTAGGCGCACTACACCATTATGGATGGAGGCTACCTTCTAGCCCCGCTTCCCCTTTTCCACATCACCATAGGTGTCTTTGATTGTCTGCGCCAGGGTGCAATCTGCAGCCTTCCCTGGATAAAATTTTTGTGGGTCTGGTCCTTGCATGCTTATTCTAGTGATCCTATGGATCAGCGCCGAATCAACGGTGATGTGTTTGTCCAACCACATATAATCACCATGGAAACATGACAACAGGAGTTTAATGCACGCATTAACCTCCTGGTGCCTTCCAAAGTGGGGTATCTTCATTACGTTCAGGATGGTGGACCTCGCGATGTCCATCGTCCATGGATGGGGGATGATATTTGACTTCTTCCCTTTGGGCCTGGTCAAATACATGTATGGTGCGAGTGTGCCATAGTTCTTGCAGTCTCCTAAGTTATAGTTGTTGATATTCAACGTCGAAATCCTCTCCAACTGCGGTCTGATTATGCATATCCGATTCGAGAGGTACGTAGTGATGACTATGTAGTCGAAATCCCTCAGGATGTTGTCACGACTCACTGCGCCAGCTAGAGGCGGGATGTGGTTGAGCATAATATATGGGATGAGCTTCACATCGCTAAGTCATCACGATGCTTCGTTCATTTCTCTGTCATAGCTTGGGATGGTCCAGTTCCACGAGCAGTTGACGGGTATGCTTGCACTCCTCTCGTCGATGAGGCTTGGATTCCTGCGAACATCACCTTCTCGGCCATGATATCTATTAGGATCTCTTAGACAGATTTTTATACTTCGTTAATTCGTCGGACATGCACACTCGAGATCTGATATCTCAAGTCGGTGAACAACACTCAATGTAACAGTATGGATGGCGAGGTCTCAATAATCACTGCACGAAGAAACTAGTTCTCTGTGGGCTCAGATAATCACAATTGGCAAAAGTGTTCTCGGTGCAATGCTTAACAGGATAAATAGACATCACTGTAACAGACTCTTCCAATGGGAAGGGATGCCTCAATCAATGCAATTCCATCTGTTATGGTGCGGTCCCAATGGTCCAGTGGTGAAAATTCCGGCAATAACTACATTTCTAACCATTCTGGAGCGTCGTTCTAATGGTTGGGACACATCCAATGGTCATATTGCTTCGTCATGGAAAAGTACCAATTTAAGTTCTTCTGATATCCCGACAAAGTTCTAGTTCTGCAAACCTTCTTTCTGCGGAGTCCTCTCTGGAACTTCCTGTAACTTTTCTAACTTTGCTTTCTTCTTGCTGAGCTTTCTCGCTTTCTTTCCTGAAATTTGAGTCACTGGTTTCCTCTTTCCATTATCATTCTTATCTCCTCTTGGCATGGTAACTTTGCACTGTGGAGGGTCTTTCATAGGGTTTGAGGGTAATACTTCTTCTCTTTCTGGGGTAGGTTCTCAACTCTCTTGTACAGACAGGTGTTTCAAGTCTTCCTATGTTATTTCAACTTCGATGTCCAGATCTCTGAATCTTAGTAGCTTCGACTGGTCCTCTTTTTCTTCCAGTAAGTGCGCTATTCTCCTAGCCATGGAATCTCTTAGTTCTTTCTTTTTCTGTTCTAGATTCTCCTCTTCTTATTTCCTTCGTATCTGATCTTTTTCAATTCAGGTTTTTCCTAGAAAATAGAAAATGGGGCATTGTTCTCAACAAATTTAATGATCTCAAATTCTTCTTCTGTTGAAGTGCCATGAGAACTCATAGGTATCTGGGTAAGTATTCCACATAGGGTTATTAGATTTCCTCTGAATAATCCTATTCCTCCCATTGAAGGAACCATAACGGGTTTTCCCAAAATTTCCCAAGTTCTTTCTGTCATGATATTCACCTGTGTTTCCTCATCCAAGACACAGTCTATGTCAAACTCTCCTATTCTTGTTTCGATGCATTCATTCTCTTTTAAGATCTATGATAAGTTGATATCTCTTTGATCGTTTAGGGTTTGTTTCATTTATAATAATACAGTCTCTGATTATTTTTGGGGTTCTATCATATCCTTAGTTTCTTGGCCTGTCTCATAGTTTTCTTGTCTCATATTCATTTTTTCAACTTTAGCAATCATTATAAGGAAATCCAAAACTTCATGTTGAGTAGCCTTACAACAAAGGCAAATAGGACCTCCACCAGGGAATTCCTTAGCAAGATGTCCTGATCCTTTGAAACTATAACAAAGAGTTAACCCTCTCTTTCTCTTGAACAATCCCCAACCTTTCCTGTACTGGACACTAGGATCACAATGGTGGGTCTGAAAAAATTCTTTCTAGAATCCTGCATCCACTTGTTAGTCCAACAATTCTTTCTATGCATAGGAATAACATATATTTCATTATTTATATCAGATCTATTCATATCAAATCTTACTTCTTCTAGCTGTAACCTAGTTTTCATACTAAGACCAATTCTATTAAACATATTGTTGAGCACTCAACACACCCTAAAAAGTCTATGTCCATTTCTACTTTTTGGGTACCACTTGATCCTTTACACTGTTTGTTTTCACTTCAGTATGAAACTGATGCATGCGCTTATCTTTTATGTTTCATGTTAAAATTGTTTAAAGTCTGCTCGAATGCACAACAAAGAATCATCTTAACTTTAAATGGGAATTAACAACTACTTAAGGAATCAACACTCTAAATCTTTCCCCAACATGCTTAGGAAGTTCGACATCGGTAAAGGTTAAAGGTGAAGAAAATCGCTTGAGAAGTCAGAAATAGCTGCACACCGATCTTCATCTGCATCAGTGGACAAAAGTCTCTCATTTTTGCAAATAAGCTTCGGCAGGAATATCACCGAAGACCGATCTGTTCGTCTTCGGCAACAAAATGAAGAGTAAGCGTCGCGCAAGGAGAAAAGTGGTATCACAAATCGCCGACTCTTGAAACATGTTTAGAGATGGAAGGTTACGAAGATGATAACCCGCCAAGAAGCTGCGCACTTGAACTTTCCCCGATCACCGATCCACGATATCATCGACGTCGAATGTTTTTATCAGGAGGATACCAGTAGAAGTATGCACAAAGGTAGTAGTCGACCCCTGATCTCCATGTCAGAGAGACACGACGTGATGAGACATTTTAACCCTTAGATTTGTTAGGTACGACGCATTTAAAATGTTAGTTAATTCGTGGATCGTGCATTAGTTTCTAATTCATGCGCGAATCAAAAGAGACCATTTAAGCATGCCGATACAATGCATCTTCCTTCATGCCTCCATCATCAACTAGTTAGAATTTACTCACAGAGATCCCATGATAGTTTATTTTGAATTGAATTCATTACTCACATTAACTAATTGATATGATGGTTAGAATCTCCCCAGTCATATTCTTTCGAGTCATTGTGTGTGATCCTATTCTGTGTGGCAAGGTGTTCAAAACACACAGAAGAGAGAGGCTAACAATCCGAAGAAGGAATCCAAGTTTCAGTGAGTATTAGACAACTATCTTAGCAAGCATTACAGGTATGTACCCACTTATGGTGTTTATGTTTCATTTTTTATGTGTTCCCACCCACCACTGCTCTGTACACCTATTTAAAGGGTTGTTTAAATTGCAATAAAAATGCCTCCGAAGAAACCCTCCACCAGGAAATCCCCAAGAGCGCCAAAGCTGCAAGAACCAGAAACAGGAGAGGGATCCTCGCCAACGGTTGTAAAACAATTAGAATTTTCTCCCAAGCCGGTGCCCATCATTAAGACAACCACCAAGAAGGCCTTTGTCCAGCCCCCGACCTTCGGAGACACAGAGGCAAACATTGGACCCAAAACAACATTTCCTCGCTGGGAAGAATTGTTTAAGAAAATCAAGAAGGAGGAACCCCTCGAGTATACCCCACAAACCGATCCTGATACAAGGAAGCTCGATGATGATGTCCTCCCAAATATCCGTAGGGATTTTCTGCACATGGTGGCAAGCAGAACTTTAGTGTTTCCTTGCATTGAGCTCCTAAAGTGGCTCATTGACCACACTAATGCACAAAAATGTTTTATTAATGATGATAATGACGAATGCGTCGAGGTTTTATTGCCTTCATAGGTCCAGAGTTACTACAAGCTCAGGGAGCCGAAAGAAAAGACGAGCACTAAATTCGTTGTAAGTTTCTATGCAACATAGGACACTAGCAAAATCATGGTGTCATGGTGGAGGGAAGACAAAAAATTCATGAACCGGACTGTCAGCTGGTATCCGACGACCAATCTAAGGGAACCATACATATACCTGATGGCTCTTCTTTATAGGTTGCATGGGGAGAAATATTGTTCCCAGTTTTCAGAGGCTTGGATGCCTCTAGCTTATACGGTGGGCAAGACAATTCAACCAGGGGCAGGCCAGGTGTCAATAGAAACAAAAGCGCCTAATCCACAGAGAAATCTTATACATATATATAGTGATGACGAGAGCCCAGAGCCATCTCATGACACCCTTGTGCATGTCCAAGAGGAAAAGGGTCCGGAGAAGACTTCTTCCCCTGAGCCCAAAGTTGAAGACAAGGAGGTCTCGCAAGAGGAAACAGAAGCCGAAAGTTGCCTCGACACAAAGGGGCCCAATGTATCGAAAACCGAAGTAGATCTGGATAACAAGCCCGAATCAAAGGAATCAAAGAAAGAATCCCCATGAAAGGGAATCAGCGGTTCGGCGACCAACGAGCAAGTAAATCACGAGTCTGTACCTAATGTCTCTATTCTGCCAATTATTCAAATCCTTGACAAACAACAAGCAGAAGATGGACCCACGAGGCACAACAAGGAATTTCTAGAGCCCAATCTTGAACAAGTATACACCACCGATAGCCTGGAAAACACGCTCACATGGGGTGATCAACAGATACCAGAGACGGTAGATGAGGTAGCATATATCTATGCGATCTCCTATGATCAAAAGAGAAAGTCCATCGTTTAGAGGACAATAAAGAAAATAAGTATCACGTTGGATCAACCCAGCAGACACCCAGACAACTGAACTGATCGGCATGGGAAAGGCCCTTTCAGATGCCAACTTGGATAGAGCCAGGAGAGACGAAAAGGAAATAGCTTCCGCCCTAAAGGAGCTTGAACACTTGCTCCACCTGGACGAATACTATAAAGGCACCACGCAGACTGGTGTGTATCTGAAAGGTGAATTCAGAGGAGTTTGCAATGAGTTCAAGAAGGAAATACACCTGTTAACCACGAACATAGTTTAGTTCCAGGAGGACACTCTCATGGCACTTGCGACATGCAAGGAGATGGAGTGATGGTATGAAAGGGCACAATAGGCGGTAGAAATACTTGAGTACATTGAGGTATTCTAGTAGAGTCGAGAGAAGGAAGAACATGGCATTCGGGCGGTGGGAAAAAGTAGTCTTAATCGCATGAAGCAATCAGCCGAGTATTGGGCTAAGATGTCTTAGGACCCACACCAAGAAATCCAAGAGAAATGGACCAAATGCAAGAAGCATTGGGATAAAATTAATAAAGTAATGAAGGATATCGAGCAACCCTAGTTTGACACCCCCAAAAAATTTGTCGAATTAAGCGACATAGTCAAGTTGCATGTCAAACAAGAATCAATATGCACTAAAGAGCTCACAAAAATGACCGATGTGAAGGAAGGGCAAGTGCAGTGATTCGCAGAACCTCCTATCAGGGCCCAAACCATGCTACAGATGTTGAACTCCAATCTCATGAAGTACCGGGTGCATGCAGTAGACATCAGGGGAATATATGCAGCTCTGATGGAACAAAACAGGTTTCCATGGGCCCAAACTTCTGAAGAACTATTTATCAGCTGGACTGAATACGAGAAAATTCACCCTTTCAAAGAAATATCTTGGGTTGATTGTTAAAGAAACTATTAGAATATAACGCCACATGGCGATTTTTGCTTTTCTTAAACTGCACTTAGCCGTTAATTTCAGTTAAAATTTATATTATAAATAAATACCTCGACCAATTAGTGAAAGGTCGATTGTTTTTGTAAGAACTCTTTCTTTTTGGTTGTTAAGAATTATTTTGATGATGCTAGGAATTGAGAAGTCCTTCTGGACCAAAGACAAACTATTTTCATCAGATGCATGTGATTGGACTTGGAGAAGAACTACTTCCTATCATGTTTCATGAATGATGCAGTAATGAGTAAGAGAAATTAATTATGTTGTCAAGTTATCTGGTGCAATGTATTGATGTTCTTTGATTTGATGATGAAGATTAATCGTTGTGTTATTATGTGATGAATGGTTATGGTAGATGAATTATTTTGCTTACCATTATCTTATTACATATGTGCTTTCTTTCTGATAATTAGTTTCTTAGACAGTAATTGGATGCTCACATGGTTAATGTATTAGTACTAGGCCTGTGGTATAGAATCATTGTCTGCATGTTTGAGCAACGGGTTATCCCAAGATCAGCCTCTTCCCTAGTAGTTAAAACTTAATTCGGTTTATTGTCAAGTTGGTTTATACTGGCTTTCATTTCTCATAACTGTCCCACCCAAGATAAAATACAGAAGAGAATAGTCCTAACTGAAGGAAGATCCTTCACAAGAAAACACAAAGCCCATCGATAAATTGGTCGAATCACAAGATCTAGATAACCATTCCATCTTCAAACACTACAGACTCTAATTGGGCCTCAGTGGCGGGTTTGGTTCCTACTATTGAGTCAAGGGATTTAAGACCCATCAACGGAACTGATGCTAGAAGGAGGGCCTAAGAACGAATGGCTAAGTATATATTTTTATATAGCATTTCAAAAGCCCTACAAATTCGTAACAGCCCACATGCATGGCTAGTCATTCAGTAGACATCCCACACATGTTGAGTACTCCTGAAGTGGGTAACTCACCCCATCCCAAGGAAGAACCTTTTCACCCTGAAATACCTTACACCCTTCCTCACGAGGAAGCGAATCAATTCAGGAGAATCACTACAGCCTACGCCTGGCAGATTGGTGCGTTGTCCTTAGCTCCCATCATCCCTCGAAGAAAAAAACAAATAAGACCAGTGGTTAGCACTCCCGACGAGGTTTTTTTACACTTTGTAGAAGACTTAATAGATTTCACGATTACCGAAATCCAAGAACCTCTTAATCTGATACCTGAAACGCCAGTCGGTGACATCTCCGAGCCAAATGAATTTTTGGAAGAAGAAGAGTTCGACTCGGATTCCGAAGATATGGAAGGTAATAGTAACAATGAGGAATAAAGGGAAATCCCACTTCATGACAACCAACCTTGGTTGGCTGAAGACGCTGAGGTCGTCCTTGGATGAGTACATAATCTTCCCCGACACCCGGAGAAGCTGCTTCCCAAGTACAACCCTGAAACTTCAGGTTTACCTGAAGATCACATCAAGAAGTTCATACTCGTGATTAGAATCATGAATGTTCAACATAATATGTAGTTTTCAGAATTTCCCCCTACACATTTGAAAATTCAGCTTCCACGTGGTATTTTAATCTGCTAGTAGGATTCATAACTAGCTGGACCAAGTTCCAGAAAGATTTTCTAGATAAATTTGCAGAGGAAACTACTACAGGAGATTTGATGGCTGAGTTGTTCACAACCACCATGAGTTTGAAAGAGAGGCTCAAACATTTCAATCAAGTATTCACAACCATATTAAACAAATTCCATCCCGCGGCAAAACCAACTCAAGATTTACAAATAAAGGTTTATGCTAACGCACTCTCAGCTTTTATTTTTATGTTTGTAAAGAGAGCCGCTAAGAAAACCCTGGTGGAAAATTTTGAAGAATCCAAGACAATAGAATTCTAGATGAAAGGATGTAAAGAAGGTTAGGCCTCTCTAGTAAATAAAGAATCCCAACCCCCTCCCCCTCCCAGGAGAGGACTCCTTTTGACTAGACCGCCAGGAAAACCGACTGAACAAACTCCCGACAAAGGTAATGGAGATATAGAATATCTACAACGCATGGTTAAGAAATTATCAAACGATATCATAGACATGAAGAGAAATGTCGGAGAGGTAAACCAAGGCCAAAGGCCCTATAATCCTTTCTTTAAAAGAAACCCACCTTTCAAATCAATTGGACCTCCCCCAGCCAACTTAAACATTGATCTAGGGAATGTCGCGTTTGATTATTTATATACTTATCATCAAGTAAACCAATCCGAAAGAGACTTCCCTCAATGGGTACATGCCATGAATTTGATGGCCAATTGGTTTCTAGATGAATTCTCCTTGACTGAACAACCAAACAACTCGGCCATGAATATTGTTGACCAGGAAGAGATTGACCTACCACAAGATACAACCATGTTGATCTGGGATACGGAACTGATCATGCCTTCCAACAACTTGTTTGAATCTCGGGAACAACCCGTGGAATTTTCGGTGATACAGACACGCAGTAAGGGTCTTCCTAGCTCGAAAGATACTGACACCACCCAAGCCTCGAAAAGTAAGATAACTCCCAATCACCCGAAAACATCTTTCGCTCTCGGTAAAAATCCTGTACACATTCATACCCAGGAATCTCCCAAACTAGATTACAACGTAGTCGAATATTTGAAGAAGCTAAAGTCAATATATCAGTTATGAACACATGCAAGATTCCTCAGCAGAAGGACTTTCTGTTACAAGCTTTGAATTCAGTAGAAAAACCGACGACGAGTAATGGTCCAGAAAGAAATCTGTCTCCCACAGATTCGGTGGGCAAACCAACTGTGAACACATGTTCGAGAGATAGAAAGGAAAATCCTTTTGTCCCACTGTCCCTCTTAACAGTCTAAATCTTCAATAGAAACCTTCATAATGTTTTGGTAGATTCTAGAGCGTCTTCCAACATTATGCGCTTGTCTATTTGCAAAAAATTAAATGGAATACCTCTCAAAAGTGAAAATCATTTCATACAACTGGACAGGACCCAAGTCAAGGTCATAGGAGAACTCAAAGATGTGATGATGAGAATATCAACACACCCCACTTTCATGCAAGTGATTGATATCATCGTAGAAGATATACTAGAGGCATATGGGCTATTACTAAGTCAATATTGGTCTGAAAAGCTAAATGGGTACTTCAGTATAGACTGGGCACACCTTTGGTTACCATTGAAGGGATACAAGAACATGATCAAAATCGATAGGGAGAGATATTTGAAACATATGGTCATTGATCTAGAGACCCCGAATGAGCCCTCATCCACATATTTCCCCATACTGGGAAATTATTCCTATGACTCCTACTTCAAAAACTTCGCTCCTCTATTATCCGATGTTCCTCTTACCCAAAACTACAAATTGTTTTTTCAAGAGAAATTGTTGATACTGACAGGAGACACCCTCTTTTGTCAAAACCCTGTGCTAGAGCTTGTGGAACAAAAGGTCGGGGAGCAAGAAACTAATAAGGGAAACGAAAATAGAGATTCTCGCTCACAAATTTGGACCCTCTATTTTGATGGATCTAAATCACAAGAAGGGTCAGGAGCAGGGTGCATCCTCATCAATCCTAAAGGTAAACATCATCTCCTGTCCTGTAGGCTAGAGTTCGAGTGTACCAAAAACACTTTCAAGTATGAAGCTCTGGTACAAGGATTAAAGAAATCCATAGATTTGAATGTCAAAGAATTGAAAGTTTTTGGAGACTCTGAAATTGTTGTTAGACAAGTAAGGAATACTATACATTGCAATTCTCCTCATTTGAAGAAATATCAGCAGGAGGTGCATAGGTTAATAGAGAACTTTGAAGCTTTTAATATCACAACAATCCCCAGAGAAAAAAATGTTCTTTCTGACTCCTTAGACACAGTCGCTTCCAAGTTGTTGCCTTTAGAGAATTATGAAGCCTCTCAATTCACTGTGGAGCTACTCTACAAACCGCCAGTACCCAATAACATTTCCAATTGGAAAGTCTTTGAAGGAGATGAAAAAATCATAAACTTCTTGACCAACCAAGACAATTTCATAGATCTCTTTATTGATGATGAATAATTCCAAGAGAAATCAACAGAAAATGATCCTTAGACAAGACAACCTATGGATAAACCAAAAGCTCACACAATCCCGAAAGGGATAACTAATCTAGAAAAATTGTTTGATCTGAAAGAGTGATTTAAGGGACCTAAAAATGCAAAGATTGGTAGCTCTTGTCCCCTGCATGAAACTATAAATCTTGGGACCCCAGAAAACCCAAAGAATGTGAATCTTAGCAAGACTATATCTAAGGAAGAGAGGAAATCTTACCTCAAATTATTCAGACAATACCAGGATGTCTTCGCATGGTCCTATAGGGATTTGAAAACATATGATACCCACATCATTCAACACACCATCCCGTTAAAACCTAAAGTGAAACCTTTCCAACGGAAGCTCTGAAAGTATCATCCATCCCTAGAGCCTCTCATGTATCAGGAATTAAATAAACTTTTAGATGCCAAGATCATTTTCTAGGTTAGGCATTCCGTCTGGGTAGCAAATCTTGTTCTGGTGAGGAAAACGTCAGGAGAAATCTGCCTATGCGTGGATTTTAGGAACCTCAACAGAGCTTCAGAAAAAGATAATCACCCAGTCTCGCCGATGGAACAACTCCTGCAGACCATGTCTAGCTCGAAGATCTTCTCTCTACTAGACGGTTTCTCAGGTTACAACCAAGTCCTGGTTTCAGAGGAAGATCGTTTAAAAACCACGTTCTGAACTAAATGGGGAACCTTCACTTATAAACGCATACCTTTCGGGTTAATTAACGCAGGAGTGACCTTCCAAAGGTGCATGGACATGGCTTTCCAGGGACTAATCAATAAATGTGTGGTAGTGTATCTAGATTACGTAACAGTGTATTCGAAGAATAGAGAAGAGCACATCCAACACCTAACTCATATTTTCGAGAGGTGTAGGAAATACATAATATCCTTAAACCCAAAGAAAACTATCTTCGGTGTTGAGGAAGGTAAGTTGTTAGGCCACGTTATATCTCAAGTAGGGATTCACATAGACCCGGAAAGGATTAAGGCCATAGCTCAACTTCCATTACCCCATAACAAGAAAGCTATGCAGTCCTTTTTAGGGAAATCATTATTGTGAGGAAGTTCACTCCCAACTTTGCAGAAATAATCAAACCCTTACAAAATATGATTCGCAAAGATGTTGAATTTAAGTGGGATGATGAGTGAAAATACGCCTTCAACAATATCAAAGCTGCCATATCCCGGGCCCCAATGTTGCGAAGTCCTAATTTCAATAGAGACTTTTCCATTTATACTTTCACCTCTGACCATTCGTTAGCTGAAGTTTTGACTCAGAAGGATGATGACAAGAATGAATCCCCAGTGTCATTTATGAGTACTAATCTTCAAGGAGTTGAGCTCAATTATCCTGCTATAGACAAACAAGCCTACGCGGTTTATAAGGCAGTAAAGCATTTCAGGTCTTACATCTTCAAGAATCACACTAAAGTAATTGTGTCGCACCCTGCAGTACGATCCTTGTTTACCCAACAAGAAATGGGGGAAAGAAGAGAGAATTGGATGGCAGTAGTCTAGGAATTTGATCTAGATATAAAACCTACCAAACTAGTAAAAGGACAAGGGTTATGCAAGCTTGCAGCCAAAGCTCAGGATCAAGTAAATGAAGATTCTGGATGGGAGAACGAAATGGCACTATGGTGTGGCGAAGTATCATACATATCCCTAGGACAAGACTCTTGGTATAAGGATTTGACTTATCTTCTACATCATGGGACTTGTCCTGAAAACATCAACCCTAGGGAAAGGAGAGCCCTCAGATTAAAATATGCACAATATCGCCTTCTAAATTTGATGCTCTTCCAGATCAATTATTATGGGTTATTATTAATATATCTCAAATGTGGAGATGCAGACAAAGTGTTGAAATAACTCCATGATGGCCTCACCTGACGAACATTTTGCAGGAAACACCACTGCTCATAAGATTTTGAGATCCGACTATTATTGGCCCACCATGTTCAAGGACGCTCATACTTACGCTAGAAACTATAAGACTTGTCAAATAAGCATTGGAAAGGAGAAGAGAGCAGCAGTCCCACTCCAACCTATGACTATCTTTTGGCCTTTTGAGTAGTTCAGGTTGGATATCATAGGAGAAATTACACCTAGCTCTTCAAAACTGCACAAGTACATTCTTACTTCCACCGACTATTTCACGAAATGGGCAGAGGCCATTCCTCTAACTCATGTAAACAAGAAGGTAGTGATCCAATTCATAGAACAACAGTTGATCATGATGTTTGGTGTCCCTTCTGTTCTGGTCTTTGATAATGCAACTTACTTTTTTTCCACCCTATTGATGGAGTTTTCTCTGGAAAAAGAAATCATAATTAAGTACTCTGCAAATTATTATCCCAAGGGAAACGATGTGGCAGAATCAACTAATAAAAACCTGGTAAGAATATTGAAGAAGACGGTGCAGATAACCAAAGAAATTGGCACAATCTACTCCATAATTCTCTATGGGCCGATAGGGTCACACCCAAAGGAGATATAGGAATTTCCCCATACTTTTTGGTCTATGGGAAAGAAGCCATCCTCCCAAATGGGCTCTATCTTTCATCTCTTCAATTGGCCCAAGATTCCAACGAAGAACCCTCATCGACCATGCAACAAAGAATTAACACTTTGCTCATGCTGGAAGAAGAGAGAGAAAAGGCAAAGTCAAAATTCCTATCTCACCAACAGATAGTGAAAATATGGTTTGATAGGCATAAGGAGAAAGAAAAGAACTTTGAAGTAGGAGACTTAGTCCTGAAGTGGGACAGAGAAAATGAACCAAAAGGGAAACATTCTAAGTTTCAGAATCTATGGCTTGGACCTTTCTAGGTGGATGAGAAGATCGGGGAAGGCACTTATAGGTTGCAGAATCTGAAAGGGGAACCTGATGCCCTCCCAGTAAATGGCCAAGCCCTAAAACAATACTTCCAATAATAATAAAAAAATAAAAATAAATGAATAAAACAATAAATATGTGTGTTGTTTGTTCTTTGTTGAGTATCTTCACGATTGCGAATTACTTATTTTTTTGTTTCTTTTCTTTCTGGTTTTCTATGCTTTTGAAGGTATGTCCGACGAAACAATGGTCAACCTTATACCATGTAGAAAACCCTATTTTGAACTCATCGCTCACTTACAAACACTAGAAGAACTGGAAAACTTGTGGTTACTTTGAGGAATCCTCTATCCAACCTGAGCAAATGACAACTTCGGAGAAATGTCAGAAATGCCTACTTTGTGGTTCAGTAAGACTTCAAGGGAAAGAAGGAAAGATGGAAAAGACTACATGAACCCAGAATATGGAACTGAAAAAGAATCCACCTTAACCCTCTCACCTTGCAAATAAACAAACATCCTCCTCTCCCACTCACTCAGTGCATCATGCTGCAATAAAATTGATATTATCAAAGGAATGAATAGCAGGAGAGGGTATGCAGATATCTCCGTCGGGGCTATGAACACTTGTTGGTAGTGGAGCAAGGTATTTTATGTCAGGTCTATGGATGCTTGCTGGCAGTGGAGCGACACTGAAGCAGGTGAGTAGAGGTAATTAAATCCCCCATGCCGATGAATACTTTTCTATACTTTGTAAAAAGGGGGCATGATTCAAGGTCAAAGGAAACGAACGAGGAAAGGGGTTAAAACCCCATAGGCAGACCCAAAAGCATCAACCAAAGGACATCAAATGAAAAGGTTGAGAGGTTCTGATTTAGGACCAACTAAGATTCTCCATCAGCTTCTGTATCAGTCGAGCCTTGGAGGAGGAACAAAGATTCTTCTTTCACCATGTGAATTGCCATTTGTTGAGAACTCAACACACCCTAAAAAGTCTATTTCCATTTCTACTTGTTGGGTACCAATTGATCATTTGCATTATTTGTTTTCACTTTAGTATGAAACTAATGCATGCGCTTATATTTTATGTTTCATGTTAAAAAATTTTAAAGTCTGCTCGAATGCACAACAAAGAATCATCTTAACTTTAAATGGGACTTAACAACTATTTAAGGAATCGACAGTCTAAATATTTCCCCAACACGCTTAGGAAGTTTGGCATCAGTAAAGGTTAAAGGTGAAGAAAATCGCTTGAGAAGTCCAAAATAGCCACTTACCAATATTCATCGACGTCGATTGATGGAAGTCTCTCTTTTTTGCGAATAAGCTTCGACAGGAATATCGTCGAAGATCGATCCATTCGGCTTCCTCAAGAAAATGAAAAGTAAGCGTCGCGCAAGGAGAAAAGTGGTATTGCCAACCGCCGACTCCTGAAACATGTTCGACGACAGAAGGTTACGAAGATGTTAACCCACCAAGAAGTTGCACACTTGAACTTTCCTCGATCATCGATCCCCGATATCATCGGCGTCGGAAGATTTTATCAGGAAGATACTAGTAGAAGTATGCACAAGGTTAGTAGCCGATCCCTGATCTCTCCGTTAGAGAGACACGACGTGATGAGATGTTTTAACCCTTAGATTTGTTAGGTACGATGCATTTAAAATTTTAGTTAATTCGTGGATTGTGCATTAGTTTCTAATTCATGCGTGAATCAAAAGAGACCATTTAAGACTGCTGATACAATGCATCTTCCTCCACGCCTCCACCGTCAACCAGTTAGAATTTACTCGTAGAGATCTGACAGTATTTTATTTTGAATTGAATTCATTACTTGCATTAGCTGATTGATACGACAGATAGAATCTCTCCAGTCATATTCTTTCGAGTCATTGTGTGTGATCCTATTCTACGCGGCAAGGAGTTCAGAACACACAGAAGAGCGAGGCTAACAATACGAAGAAGGCGTCCAAGGTTCAGTGAGTATTAGACAACTATCTTAGCAAGCATTACAGGTATGTACCCTCTTGTGGTATTTTACGTTTCATTTTTTATGTGTCCCACCCAACGCTGCTATGTACACCTGCTTAAAGGGTCGTTTAAATAGCAAGAACAATGCCTCTAAAGAAACCCTCCACCAAGAAATCCCCAAGAGCACCAAAGCTGCAAGAACCAGAAGCAGGAGAGGGCTCCACCCCAGTAGTTGTAAGACAATTAGAATTTTCTCCCAAGCCAGTGCCCTTCATTAAGGCAGCCACCAAGAAGGCCTTCATCTAGCCCCCGGCCTTTGGAGACACAAAGGAAAACATTGGAGCCAAAACAACATTTCCTCATTGGGAAGAATTGTTTAATAAAATCAATAAGGAGGAACCCCTCGAGTATACCCCACACATCGATCCTGATACAAGGAATCTTGATGCTGATGTCCTCCCAAATATTCGTAGGGCTTATCTACACATGGTGGCAAGATGAACTCTGGTGTTTCCTTGCAATGAGATCCTAAAGTGGTTCATTGACCACACTGATGCACACAAATGTTTGATTAATGAAAATAACAGTGAATGCGTCGGGGTTTTCTTGCCTTCAGAGGTCCAGAGTTACTACAAGCTCAGGGAGTCGGAAGAAAAGTTGAGCATTGATTTCTTTGTAAGTTTCTATGCAACACATGACACCAAAAAAATCATGGTGTCATGGTGGAGGGATGACAAAAAATCATGAAACGAACTACTGGCTGGTATTCGATGGCCAATCTAAGGGAACCATACAAATACCTGATGTCTATTTTCTGTAGGTTTAATGGGGAGAAATATTGTTCCTGGTTTTCAGAGGCTTGGATGCCTCTAGCTTATACGGTGGGCGGGAAAATTCAACTAGGGGCAGGCCAGGTGTCAATAGAAACAAAAGTGCCTAATCTCCTAAGAAATCTTATACATATATATAGTGACGATGAGAGCCTAGAGCCATCTCATGACACCCCTGTGCATGTCCAAGAGGAAAAGGGTCCAGAGAATACTTCTTCCCCTGAGCCTGAAGTTCAAGATAAGGAGGTATTGCAAGAGGAAATATAAGCCAAAAGTGGCCTCAACACAAAGGGACCCAATGTATTGGAAACCGAAGCAGATCTGGACGACATGCCCAAATCAGAGGAATCAAAGAAAGAATCCCCGTGAAAGGAAATCAACAGTTCGGCGGCCAACAAGCAAGTAAGTCATGAGTCTGTACCCTATGCCTCTATTATGCCAATTACTCAAATCCTCGACGAACAACAAGCAGAAGATGGACCCACGAGGCACATCAAGGAAGTTCAAGAGCCCAATATTGAACAAATATAAACCACCGGTAGCTTGGGAAACATGCTCACATGGGGTGATCAACAGATACCATATCTGGTAGATGAGGTAGCATATATCTATGCTATCTCTTACGATCAAGAGATAAATGCCATCGTTTAGAGGACTGTAAAGAAAATAAGGATCACGTTGGATCACTCCATCTTGGTTACTATAGAGGAGAAATGAATCAACATAGCAGACGCCTAGACGACTGAACTGATTGGCGTGGGAAAGGCCCTCTCGGATGCCACCTTGGATAGAGCCAGAAGAGACGAAAAGGAACTAGCCACCACTCTAAAGGAGCTCAAACACTTTCACCACCTGGACGAATACTATAAAGGCTCCATGCAGACTGTTGTGTATTTGAAAGGTGAATTTAGAGGAGTTTACAATGAGTTCAAGAAGGAAAGACACTTGTTAACCATGAACGCAGCTGAGTTCCAAGAGGATGCTCTCATGGTACTCATGACATGCAAGGATATGGAGCGATGGTATGAAAGGGCACATCAAGTGGTAGAAAGACTTGATTACATTGAGGCAGTCTAGCATGGACAAGAGAAGGAAGAACATGGAATTCAAGCAGTGGGAAAAAGTAGTCTTAATCACATGAAGTGATCAGCCGAGTACTGGGCTAAGATGTCGCGGGACCCACACCAAGAAATCCAAGAGCAATGGACCAAATGCAAGAAGCATTGGGATACAATTAATAAAGTAATGAAGGATATTGGTCTCCCTTAGTTCGGCACCCCCGAAACATTTGTCGACTTAAGCGACATAGTCATGTTGCATGCCAAACAAGAATCAATATGGACCGAAGAGCTTGCAAAAATGACTAATGCGAAGCCAGGGCAAGTGCAGCAATTCGCAGAACCTCCGATCAGGGCCTGAACCATGCTATAGGAGTTTAACTCTAGTCTTGTGAAGTACTGGGCACATGCAGTAGACATCAGGGGAATATATGCAACTCTGATGGAACAACACAGGTTTCCATGGGCCCAAACTTCTAAATAACTGTTTATCAGCTGGACTGAATACGAGAAAAGTCACCCTTTCCAAGAAATATCTCAGGTTGACTGTTAAAGAAACTATTAGAAGATAATGCCACGTGGCAATTTTTTTCTTTGCTTAAACTGCACTTAGCCATTAATTTCAGTTAAACTTTATATTATAAATAAACACCTCGACCAATTAGTGAAAGGTCGATGGTTGTTGTAAGAACTCTTTCTTTTTGGTTGTTAAGAATTATTTTGAGGCTGCTAGGAATTGGGAAGTCCTTCTGGACCAAAGACAAACTATTTTCATCAGATGCATGTGATTGGACTTGGAGAAGAACTACTTCCTATCATGTTTCATGAATGATGCAGTAATGAGTAAGAGCAATTAATTATGTTGTCAAGTTATCTGGTGCAATGTCTTGATGTTCTTTGCTTTAATGATGAATATAAATCGTTGTGTTATTATGTGATGAATGGTTATGGTAGATGAATTATTTTTCTTGCCATTATCTTATTACATATGTTCTTTATTTTTTATAATTAGTTTCTCAGACAGTAATTGGATTCTCACATGGTTAATGTATTAGTACAAGGCCTGTGGTATAGAATCATTGTCTGGATGTTTGAGTAGCAGGTTATCCCAAGCTCAACCTCTTCCCCAGTAGTTAAAACTTAATCCGGTTTGTTGTCAAGTTGGTTTATGCTGGCTTGCATTTCTCATACTAGTCCCACCCAAGATAAAATACAGAAGAGAATAGTCCTAACTAAAGGAAGAGCCTTCACAAGAAAACACAAAGCCCATCGATAAATTGGTTGGATCGCAAGATCTGGAGAACCGTTCCATGTTCAAACGCTACAGAGTATAATTGGGCCTCAGTGGCGGGTTTGGTTCCTACTATTGAGTCAAGGGATTTAAGACCCATCAAGACATACCTAAATCCATTCTTTCGAAATAAAAAATTTCACTTATCTTACCTTTATCAGAGCACAAAGCTTCAAGATCTTACTTCTTTTCTTCAGATCAGAATTCTCTTCTTAGCACAGGGCTTCGCAAGTCAAGTATAATATTGTGCACTAAAGAAACATATCTACACACAAAGCTTTCTTTTCTTCAGTTCCCAACAATCATAGTTTCAGGTCCCAACAATGGAACCATTTGTTGGCGCAGAGGCAGACCCAGAGTTCAATGCTTCAACAATGCACCAACAAAACCCTAACTACCGGCCCTTTTGGCAACACCTGGGAAGTAGATAAAGTCTCACCCGAGGTAGAGGCGGGGGGGTTGTAGGACTCAGATGTCTGCAACCTAGCTGGGACACAAATCTATGATTACAATACCTTAACATAGCACTTAGTAGTTAACATTCATCAGTATTTAACCCTTATTTACATCGCAGATTCAAACCCTAATTACATAACAATGCATTATTCCACAAGATCTGTCACATCCATCACTTAGCACATAGAAATAGATCAGATCTAGCATTCATTCACATTACTAAGCACTAAGCTATTATATTAGATGCATCTAACATATATCATTTCACTAAGCATACATCACATCAATAACATAACAACTATAATGCACAAAGTAACCACAACACAGGATATACGTGGTTCACCCTAGTGTGGGGCTACGCCCACTAACTCTTCTCTTCTTTATTGTCTTCTCTCAATCTTCTACAAGCACAAAGCCACAAGAATGTACTCTGCATGGGACAGGAGATCTGCGTGCACCTCGCCAGATCCTCCTTCCCCGAGCTAGGTTTAAGCACAAAGCCTTCTTACAATCTGAACACAAGCTTCTTGCAATCACTTTCACTTAGCTCTGCAAGTTCTTAACACAGAGTATGCACAAAGCCTCTAGCTTCGCACTAAGCCAGTTCCACTAGATCTCTCCAATCATAATAATTATGCCTTCTTACATCGCCTAGATATATATTTATACATCACAAAAGGGCCTGAACATGGGTAAATCCATGGGCTAACATCCCATACCCGTTACATAAACCTTAAACCCAAAAATTGCCTAAGAAGGGGCTAAGATCCCGCGATCTCCACTTCGCCTTACGCTTCGCCTTCGACCAGCTTGTCGAAGTCCCAAAATCGGTCAAATGTGACCCAAGTTCACCAAAACTTGGTCAAGGGCCAACACATTCCATGATTTTCCTTACATTCACTTGCCATGCATTTCCTTTTCCATGCCATGCCTTTCAATACCATGTCATTCCTTTACATGGCATGCCTTTCGATGCCTTTCATTGCCTTCACTTGCCATGTCTTGTCTTTCCATACCATGTATTTTCGTTCCATGTGTTCCCTTTTCATGCCTTGCATTCACTGTCCATGAATTTCCTTGCATTCAATTTCAATTCCATAAAAGGATTCATACGTAAAAATTACAATCAAAGGATTCATTTGTTGAAGGTTGGTTGTCATTGATGTCAACCCTTGAAGAAAGCCTCGTAGCACAAAGGTTGGGTAATGGAACCAAGATTGTTTGATGTAAATATGACTCATTATTGTCTTGTCATTGTTGATAATAAGTATAAATGGATGAACTCCAAAGTGGTCCCCTTATGGTGAAATCCCTCACGGGAAGACGCTTTGTGGATTGAGTTATCCTAGAAGTATGGTTAGAGAACCCATGCTTATTTGTGGAATAATGAGATGAAAGCCAGTGAATTTTTCAGTGAAACTATCCTATATGGATAGTTCTTTTCATTCCATTTCTGGTGGTATGTGGAACGTCATATAACTCCTCACGGTTAGATAGTTATGGTCATGAGAAGTTGGAGAACCCACGTTTAGGTAATGGATCCAAGTTTGTTTGATGGATAACAGTATGAGCTTTGATATATTTTCAGGTAATACTATTATATGTGGATATTACATGTCATTCCATTTCTGGTGGTATCTAGAATGTCACATAACGCCTCACGGTTTGAGAGTTATGGCCTTACGAAGTTGAAGGACCCTCATATGTCATCTAGAAGCCCCAAAAAGTCAAAGTAGTCAAAGTGGTTTAAGAGATTTTAAAAGGTAAATAATAAAGTGAAGTGATGAGTGTATTATAATACAAAGTGAATACAAAATAAATTATTTCAATAATAAATTTAATGGATAAATTAAAAAGGGGGTTAACCCTAAAATAAGGAAAGTGGGTAAGTGACCTAGAATATGTTTTTAAGGAAGCTACTTGGAGAGTATAAATAAGAGGCAAGGCTCTCTCATTTTAGACACACTTGAGCATATTGAATACCTATAGGTGTATGAGGTAACCAAAGGATATATGAGACGAATTTCTAAGGAAAGTGAAGAAAAGAAGGCTGGAATTCAAGGAAGGATAAATTCTTTTGATGGTGCTTTCTAAGGTATGTTTTTTTTCTTCATGTTATCTCACCATTTTCGCAATAAATTTTTTTCTAGAATGATTCAGACTGTGAAATTGATATGACATTGAGAAAACATATCCAGGTATCTGCGGTAAAAAATTTATCTTGTGTGTCATTGTATTTTTGGAGTTACACTCTGTGGAAAATAGGGCTTGTGGCTAGTCCTGAAACTAGTCAAAAACAAGTGCTTCGGATAAAGACGTCATAACTTCTTCATAACAGATCCAAATTCAGTAATACCAAATGTGTTGGTTAGATTAAAAGATTTAGTATTATGTGTAACAGTTTCATATCAATTCAACAAATAATCCGTCCGAGGAATGATCTACAAGGTCACTCTCTAGAATAAGCCATAATTCAGCAAGGTGTGCCATTTTTTCCATAACTCCTTTTATGAGAGGTTCCAAGTAGTGACATGTGGACTAATTGCATAAAAAACATTGAAGAGCAATGTCTATCAGTTTCAGATCTTTATTCATTAGAGGTACAAAGTTATGATTATTTCAAGTTAGGGTTGTTGACTAATCCAAAAGTAGTCTTGTGAGACTAAAGAAACGTTTGAATAAAATGATAGTCTCTTGTTGTTAAAGTTAAGGAATGTTTACATGTATGTGATCATATACATCAGGTCTATTGTAGAGTTACAAATCATATTTGAATGATGAAATTGATGAGGGATTTTGGTTGAGGTACAGGTTGGGTACATGGTTGAGACAAGTAGTTGATGAGTTGGCACATACATGAGGTGTATAGTTGATGATGTTGGTACATATTGATGAGTTATAGTTGATGAGTACTTGACACATGATTGGTACATACTTGGTACATGGTTGGTTGCACTTGTTTATGTTGGTTTTTATTCATATGAGATATGATCGATATTCAATGATTTATTACAATAATAAGTGTTCCATATATAGGGAACATAAGGTGACCATCCATGAAAGGATGCATCCCTTGAATAATCAATAACTATTTGTTATTATCATTTACTTATTATATAATATATATAATAATCAATAATAATTATATTATTAATTATTATCTTTAGAGAATGTCTTCCCGATGTTGCCCAAACATCAACAATTTATGGTACAGGTTGATTACAGATTGTTTGGTACAGGTTGGTGCATGGTTGATGCACTTGTTTATGGTACTTTTTGATTACAAGTTGAGGTACAGGTTGATGCATGGTCGATGCATGGTTAAGGTTTATTGGTACATGTTTACAACGATATATCTCACAGTGATAGTGTGACAGTGGTTCCATAATTCTACTTTTACTTCAGGGTGGTTGGACAGGGCAAGGACAGGTCATTGTAGCCACCTTCCGGTTGTAGTTGGAGAACATAGGGGGTTGTAGCCTCCTTCTGGTTGTATCCAGAGAATTGGGGATTTGGAGCTTCCCTTAGGTTGTAGCCTGAGAAACTAGGGGGTTGCAGCCTCCTTCCAGTTGCAGCTAGAAAACAAAGGAAGTTGGTGCTTCCAATGAATATAAGATAAATCATTCTGTGGTTTTCTCCCGATTTGGGTTTCCACGTAAAACACTGGTGTACTGTGTATGTGTTTGATTGTTCATTTCTTATTGCTCATTATTGGATAATAATTCTACATTGATATAACACTTGGATTATTTGGAAAAAAAGGATTATAATTATGCTATTACTGATTCACCTCCCCTATTAGTAATCCAATAATTGATATCAAAGAAGGTTCCTTCAGAAATTAGTTTAACCACTAAAAGGTAGATCATGGAGAGTACCAACTCATATAAAAATGGTATGCCACACTTTGATGGACAGAAGTATGCTTTTTGGAGCATAAGGACGAAGACATATATACAAGCACATGGGTTTGAAATTTGGCAATCAATTGTATATGGATAACACTAGCAATTCCACCAACAAATGACAAAGCAGTGAAATTTGGTCAGAATAATTCTGAAGCTACAAATTCACTTTTGAATGGTCTCAGTGAAACAGTATTCACCAAAGTTGCACATTGTAAATCCGCCAAAGATATTTGGGTCAAGCTTAGAAATATTTATGAAGGAGATACAAAAGTCAAAGTAGAAAAAATTCAAACTTACAGAGGTCAGTTCAAACAACTAAAAATGAAGGAAGATGAGAATATTGCAGCCTACTTCTTAAGAGTTGATGAAATAGTGAATGCAATCATAGGATTGGGAGAAGAAATCGAAGAATCTCTAATTTTTCAAAATGTACTAAGATCTCTTCGTATGAGATTCAACCCTAAGATATCAACACTAGAAGAAAGATAGGATATGAACTCAATAAGCATGGACGAACTGCATGGAATCTTCACAGCATATGAAATGAGAACTGAACAGGAAAATCCATATGTAAAAGAAGCAGCCTTCAAGGCATCCAAAATATCAAAGCAAAAGAAAAAGGAACAAGAAGAATATAGCAGCAACAGCGACGTCTCGGAAGATGGTGAAGAAGTAGCCAACTTCGTCAAAAGACTGAACAAGAGAATTGATGGTAGGTATAGAGGTAAGCTTCCTTTAATTTGTTTTAATTGTGACGTTATTGGTCATTTTGCTAACAAATGTCCTCATAAGAAAAAGAGAAATAATGAAGGTTACTCAAAAGGAAAACACACATATAAAGGAAAAAGAACTACAAAGAAAGATTTCAAGAAAATATTAGGCATCAAAGAAGACATCCCATCATCAGATGAAGATGAAATCAGTGATAGTGAGACAGGAAGAGTTATATTCATGGAAGTAAAAGATTCTGACAAAGAAGACTCCGAAGAAGAATATGAAGAAGCCGAAGAAGGATATGAAGAATTCGAAGACGAAATTGAAGAGGCATAAGTTGATTATCGAGATAAATAAATGTGTGTCATAGAAGTTATCAGAAGAGAAAATAAGAAAAACAAGAAACTATAAGCAGAGCTAGACAAGAAAAATGACACTCAAGAACTAGAACAAATGATCACAAGATTGAAGGTTCAAATAGAAGAAGATAAAAGAATTGAAGAAGAACTCAAAGAACAACTAGAAGAAAAGGACAAGATCATCGGAAACTTGGAAGCAGAGATTGTCACACTAAGAAAGAATATTCAAAAGAAAAATATGTAGAATAGCTCAAAAGTTTTGGATGACATTATCAATAGTCAAAAATCTCATCTTGAGAAGTTTGGACTTGGATAGAATCAGACAAAAAAGGGATCAAGCTCCAAAACCACAGAGCAAGAAACAAATCCAAAAAGCTATGCAGAAACAATCAAAGGAGGTAGGAAGATGTACAAGGAAGATTATAGGGACACTCCTCCACCGAGAAGATTCATATTTCAGAGTCAACAATAGACAGATAGGCCTGAAGAATAATAATTATTCATAAGAGCACCTTCTTTCAGAATATCTTCAACTCCTAGGTATCAAACTATATTTTTTGGTTTATGTTATGCATGTAATAATTTTGGACATAAAGATGTGAATTGCAGATCTAACAACAGGAACAATAACAACTTTGAGAGTCATACACAAAGGGGTTACTCAAGAAGACCCAGTGAAACACAAAGAAGTTACAACAGGTTTGAATCTTTGAGCACTGAAGTGGAATAATACAAATGTAACAATTTTGGACACGTGGCCAAAAATTGCAGAATGACAGTCCCTCCTAAAGAACCTCAACAAAATAACAACAGTCACAGACAAGAACCTCAGAAAATGACATGGATAAGAAAGAAAGATCAACATAGCAATGAAGAATTCACAGTCGCTCTACAAGCTAAGAAGAAGAAACACGGTTGGTATGTTGACAGCGGGTGTTCAAAACACATGACAGGTTATAGAGATAAATTTCTTACATTAAAAATGGAAAGAAATGGATCAATCTCCTTCGGAAATGATAATTCAGCCAAAATCATTGGAGAAGGCACAGTCTGAATTGGGAACAAGAATAAAAAGGTACAAAATGTTCTACCGGTAGACGATATGAAACATAATATTCTAAGTGTGAGTCAAATGTGTGACCAAGGTCATAAAGTTACTTTCGATTCACAAAAGTGTGATATAAGAAGAGAAGGTTCAGGGAAATTGGTTGGTACAACTGCAAGAAATTTAAACAACATATATGTATTAAGTGAAATTGGAAATGAAAAGTGTTGTCTAGGAAAGGAAGATGAAAGTTGGCTATGGTACAGAAGAATGGGTCACATGCATTTTGATAACTTTGTCAAAGTTAGCAAAAGAGAAACAGTCAGAGAAATGCCCCACATCACGAAACCAACCAACACTTTATGCAAGCATTGTCAACAAGGAAAGCAAACAAAGACCAGGTTCAAATCAAAGTAAAGATACTTTATGTTATTAGTTGATGATTATACAAGAATGACTGCAGTTTTCTTTCTCAAGAACAAGTTAGAAGCTTTTGAAAACTTCAATATCTACAAGGAAATGGTTGAAAATGAGATGGATTCAGGAATAAAATGCTTGAGATATGATCATGGAGGAGAGTTCATTTCAAAGGAATTTATGGACTATTGCAGCAGTCATGGAATAAAAAGGCAATTCTTCGTTGCTAGGACACCTCAACAGAATGAAGTTGTTGAAAGAAAGAACAGGATAGTACAGGAAATGGATCGAACAATACTAATGGATTCCAAATTGACAGATATATTTTGGAAACAGGTAGTGCATACAACAGCACACATTCAAAACAGAGTAATTCTCATAAACAACACTCATAAAACTCCCTACAAGCTATGGAAAGGAAGACCAACAAATGTGAATAAGTTTAGAGTTTTTGGAAGCAAATGCTACATTAAAAGAGAAGATGGCAGAATGGGAAAGTTTGACTCTTGATGCAGCCGCATTCGCTATCACGCCCGCTCATAGGATCTTCTCTTTCCCCTCGACCCGAAGAACTCTGATGCTCTTCTATTTCCCTATCGGGAAATCTACACCCACAGAAATCTTCGTGGGATCCCCCTTCTTTACAAATCGGGAGATCGTACTTTGCAACTTCGCGAGGTCAATGTTCGAGCGTTCGGCTCTCGAATCCCTGAACCCCGATACAAGTCAACGTTGACCTTTTCCCTCTCCTATCGGTACTTTCCCTATCGCGACTTCGGCACTCGCGATGTCGAACAACTTGTCTCTTTGACTACCGAACCCCGATACGCCGAAACTCTGATGTGCTCGCGAGTTGACTTTTCAACGGTCCCTTCACTCCATCGACATTTCGAAGTTCGCAATATCGTGAATCCTAATGCATATGTTTCAGGCCTTCTCGCCACGAAACTCTGATAAGGTGTGCCACCTATCCACCTACCGACTCCGTTGTGGCCCCACTCTATTTCTTGACTGTCGGGATATCGCGTTTCGCGATTTCGTGATTCTCGTTGCCAAACCTTCAACCCTTCCTCTCATGAAATCCCGATAGGCGATTCCATGAGTGGTCCAATGGCCCTGGCTGGCTTGGATCAACGGCTCTATCCCTCCTGAGCTTTTAACCTCTCGGGAATACCTGCAGTATCTCCCCTGCACCTCCTTGAGATATGATGACTCACGGGATATCGTGAATCCTCCTCGGAGAATTCTAACCATCCGTCCGTCTTTGGCGATTTTCTGCGAATGACTAAGTGCTCCTCCGCGAAACTCGTTCGCCTGCGCGCAAACTTGCAACACCTGTTTAAACACTTCACGGCACAGCTCCCTGTGCTTCTCTTGACGCTTACTCGAGGTTATATACCTCCTGAGATTTTCCACAACTTCAAGTTCTCAGAAAGAAACCTCTTGCTCGCACTCCTTGCGGCAACCTTCAAACATGTCTAAGTGTTGAAGTCCCTCGACTCTGTGCACACCTGCAACAACAGTCCCTCAACTCTTGCTGTTACCCATGATTTTGGTCGTCACGATGATGTATTGATAATGGTGTACTCAGGCTCTTCATTAGAACTTTCTCCTGAGAAAAGTTACTTTCATCTCTTTCCAGAAATCACATTTTGGAGGAAGGTTCGCAGGCTGCTAATACATTTTCCTGCGAGAATGTATGATTCTCGTAGGCTGCCTTAAGCTAGGGTGCAAGAAGTTCGCACTGTGTATAACTGCTAGGGTGTGAAAACTTTCTAAAACAAGGAAAAAGATGAATTCTCGAAGTTTCTAAAAGGGAATCTTCTAGAAGGATGAGACGGCATTCGAATGGTTATCTAAGTACTGGATTTCCTGATGTTTTGGGATCATTCTTATCCAAGTAATCAATTCATTCTCTCCTATATATTGAGTGAATTCTCATGGAAAAGGTTAAGCAAAGAGAAGCAAACAAGGTTAAGTGAGACATTGGAGAATTAGTGAAAGATTGTGTGAAGGACTGAAGCTATAGCAGCTAGAGAACTCCAACAAGTTTATCAAAGGTGGTTGATCTTCTTCATGCAAGTGAGCACGTATGTGTGTGTCAGAGCTAAGAGCCATCGAAAGCAAGTTTGCAACATCAAGGCTCAGGTTGTAATCTTTACTTTCCATCAATATGATACAGTAATATGTCCCTTTCCCATAAAGCTAGTTCCACTTTATTGTATAACTCCTTGATCATATACATAGATTGGTTGTTGAATAGATTGTGCTTTCTTCACTTCGGTTGGTTTGTATTGTTTTGGTTTTAACTGTACAAGAGCACTGGAGAGAAGTGGGAGCAACAAAGACCAAAGGAAGCGATCATAAGGTATGTTCATGATTCTTGCCTCCTAGTTCATTCAATAGTTGAAATCTAGGGGAAGAGTATTATTCTGTCTTGCTTTGTTCTAGATCCAGGTGGATCTAGGGAGATCGGTTTGTGTCCGCACTTACGGATTTATCCAATAACAAAATTGGCGACTCCACTGGGGAACAATCCCATTTTATTTGTGGATTTTTGTGTTTTTCTGTGGCCATTTTCTCTGGTTTCATTTTTATCCTGTCCTATCAGTCTCTGAGTCTTCAGGATATCCTGATAGACCTTCTAAGTCCAGAAGCTTTTTTGAATTTTACTTCATTTTTCAAATTTTTGGATATGTTCAGGAATTCTCGCACTGCACTTCATTGCAGCTTGCAAGAATTGGTCAGGTTCGCACCCTGCTCATAGGGTTCAGTGTGAGGTTCTCGCACCTTGCTCAAAGGTTACTTGTGAGAATCAGTGATTCTCGCACTGTGTCATATTGCTTGCCTGCGAACATTCTTTTTCAAAATTTTGAATTTGAGTTTTGGTCTTTCTGACTGCCCAGATCAGTTGGAATACCTCTTATGGGTTTCTTGGACCATTGATTAATCAATTTCTTGCTTTAGTTTGCTTTAGTTTGCAGGCGTGAATAGTCTTAGGGTTTCAAGGCTTTTCTTGTCATTTGTGACTTGACTTTCGTTTCTTGACTCTTCTTGGCAAAACCATTCTCTCTGACTTCAGATTTTGAGTGTGTTTGATTAGTTAAGATCCAGTGATTGGTTGAAAGTTAAGTTTGTTGGTTTTCTCATTTTTTTATTGGTTTTAAAAATCATTTTTCTTGTGCAATTGAGAATACTACTTTGGTTTGCTCTTTATTTTTGCTTTCGTTGAAAGAGTAGATTGGGTTATTTGCTTGTTCATTGATTTGATTTTCTGTACACTCACTGTCATAGTTTGAGGCCTTTTTGAAAAGTGAACAAACAAGTTTTTCTTTCAAAAAAAAATTCTTTTCATTTTAGAAAACTTTGAAAATCAAATTATTGAGTTTATTGAAATATTTGAAAAAGACACATAGAGAATTTTCATTTGATAAATGATTGTTTGCATTGGCATTTGAAAGGAAATTTTGGATTGTAGTTCAAAGTTGATTTGGAAAACTTTCTCTCTCTCCCATACATAGGATTCATTGAACGAAAATTGATACATTTCATTCTCATCCTTGCATTGTTTGGGTCAGAGTCATACAACATAAGTTTCACTTCCGTTACCTTTGAGTAAACAACAGCTTTTAAAAACATTACGTAATCTTAAATTTATATAGTAACTCTTTTCTAGGGCTCTTTCACACCAACATTTATCTAGGCTAGTGCTTTGGAGTAGGAAGAGAGATACACTCTACAAAAGCTCAAAACACACAATAGCATCTTGAGTTAGGGAGTGTTAAATTCCATTTGCAACATATTGTCTTGGGAAGCCCTTCTAACACAAGGGTCAAGCACTAGGTTGCATTGATGTTGGCAAAGTTACTCATCCTTCTTTGTTGACATCAATGTAGATATTGCACGTATTACGGGGGTCACTCGGAGGTATACCCACAATGATGAGTGGAAGCCTTTTGAGTTGATTTCGGGCTAGATACCCTTCCCTTGCGTGTGGATTGGACTGTCGACTGTTTCCCCAGGCTTTACTGTTGTTGGTGGTGACCTTAGTGGCCTATCTCTCTAGGTTCTTACCCAAGGTGATTGTGGAGGGGAAAGTCTTCACGGTACCTGGAATTGACGTTGATCAAACTCACTCGGGCTCCTTGGAGGGTATACCCACGATTATGTGTGGGAACTTGCACCAGGGTGTAAGTCCGTTAAGCAGGTCGTCAACGTAACTTTTCCATCTTAGCCCCGCCCCTTCTCGTCTCATTGTTATGACGTTGGATTTCATCACCAACTAGTGGCTTCGAAATTAGAAGGTCTTGTTTGCCTGGTGATTGCTTCCTAGATTTTGTTTACTAGTGTGTGTTGTTTGTTTCTCAAAGTTGACCATAGGAATTTCTTCGCGGAGCTTGTCACTTGTTTACAATTTCTCCCCCACGACGTTCACGTAGAATGCAAGGTTTATCTCCCGAACATCTGGACGGTTCTCAACCTTTGCCTACCAGTACACCTGAGGGCTCTCCTCACCAGAGTGAAGTCCGAGTTGTTACCCCACCACACATGGAAACAAGTGAAGTCCCAATTGTTACCACACCACAAGTGGAGTCAACTGAATCTCTAGAACCTTTTCGAATTACCAATACTAGAGAGGACTATCGCATTCGCCGTGGTGAACGACCTTTTGTGCGATTAAATTCTTCCGGAGAAGCACTTGTTACATCTTTTGAATCAGCCGTTGGGCCTTTTCCCGGTGTAGAAGGCCAAAATCCTTTTTGGTCAGGTGATTTCCGAAGGGTCCTTTTTGGTATTGATTCACCTACAATCTACGAAATCAACCCTCCGGTGTTTTCTGAGACAGAGACTATACGAGTGACTACCACTTATCACTTTGTTCTCCCTGACGAAATGGCCCATCTCGCAAATACTACGAGTGTCCCAACCGGGATTACTGCAGCTATTCTTGCTCCTATCAATACCCAACGAATGCCTGATGTCATTCCAACACTACCACCAGGATACCATGCGTTGAATGCTTTGTTGAATGCTTATGTTCCAACATCTCCGCAAACCCCATCTGGTACTCCTGGGGGTCCTTCTGGGCATCATATTCCCGGTTTTATTCTGACACTCCCTCAATTTCCTTCTAGCAATCCTAATCCTAGTGGTACTATATCGTCCATTACACCAAACTTGCAGATTCCCATTGGTGGACAAGGTGGTACGATTCCTTTTCCTCTTACTGGACACATTCCACTTACTACACAACCTTTTCCTGGAGCGCAATTTTCGGTTGGAACACAATCTACGATAGGGGGACCAACCCCACCTTTTGGACAAAACATACCTACTGCTTTGGCCCAGTATTGGAATCAGATGATACAAAATCTTCCTGAAATGACTGGGGGGCAACAAACTGTCCCTACTATAGGCCAACCATATCCAGGTATACCTAATCCTATTTGGGGTCAGGGTCACAATGCTCAAACTCAGGTCCCTACTCAAACTCAAGGTTACAATCCTTGGAACTACTATCCTCTCCAACCACCACCAAATCAGTCGGGATCTTCCCACTATGGGAAGACTACGTACAGTCCTACTGGTTTGTCGACAGGGCTTCCACCCCAAAGTCACCAGTACCCACAAGTGAATCGACAGTTACCCTTTCTTGCTACTTTGGATTTACTAGATTTGTCTAGGATTTTGAATGATCCTATTCGTCACTCTCCCCAATGGCCCGTTATTCCAGCCAAGCTTCCATCGGACATTCCTAAATTTGATGGCAAGGTGGGAGATAACCCGAACAATCACGTTATGAATTTTCACCTATGGTGTTCATCCAACGCGTTGATGGATGACTCTATTCGTTTATGTATTTTTCAACGAACCCTTACTGGTTCTGCTGCGAAGTGGTACATTGAATTACCACAAGGTTTCTTCTCTGATTTCAACACACTCGCTATGGCTTTCCTTACACATTACCAGTTACCGATCCATTATGATACCGGGACTGATATTTTGACTTCCTTCAAACAGACTAAAGGCACTCATATATCTGATCATATTCATGAGTGGCGAAGGAGACGACGTCTCATTAAACTTGAGCTTCCTTATCAGTTACTGGCAGAATGGTTTATGAAATCCTTTGTAAACGAAATTGGTAAAGACATTACCATGGGTGGCATTGTTACAGAGGAGCAGGCTATAAGTCATGCTCAATATCTTGATCTCGTTTATTCGCAAATGGGAGCGCTTTATGATTTTCTACCTGAATTACCTTGTCCTGGTACTTCCAGCAGTTCAACTACTCCAGTTGCCTCGCATGCAGCTAACGGTGTGATTGGTACTACCCAAACTCACTTACATTATGTTTCAAGTACGACCCCTAAATCTACTTCTTCTAATGTTAAAAATGCTCTGTCTCTTGCCACTCCCGCCGGTAAAACTTTTGAGGTGAACGTCGTTCAATCTACCCCGACCGGTAAAAATAAATCTAAAAAAGGGAGAGACGAGAATAAGGAGGGAAAAAATAATAATCAAACTGAGAAAACTAAAACCCCTCCTATTGAAGAACGGGATAAGCGCAAACCACGATACCCTTGCCTTATTTGTGGTGACGATCACTATACAAAGGATTGTCCACGACATGTCGAGGTCACTAAGTTCCTTCAAGGAACACCCAAACCATCTACACCGGCAGTCTTGTCCCAACCCTTCCCATATCAACAACAGGATCAGTTGGTCATCCATGACCAACCATCTACTTCTACAACATCATATGTTTTGATATGTACTGGTGATTCTAAGAAGAATAACGTTGCAATCACAACTAGAGCCAAAGATTATTCTCCATCTAAGGAGAAGGTTGACGATTTACCTCCTGCTTTAGTACAACCCTCTCCACCGACTCCACCTACAAATGGTCCTCTTCATATCGAACGACCGAGCCTTGATACACTCGTGCGACCCCCTAAGGGTGTTGTTCGGAAATCGGCTTTCAATCCTCATGCTCGTGCGGCCCAGAACTACAACATTGTGGAAGATCTGGCCCAGGCACCTTCAACAATGTTAGCCCTTGAATTCCTTCAGTCTTGTCCTGCACAACGGAAGGCCCTGTTGAAATATATAGGTGGAATTGACCCCACAGATACGAATTTGATAATCTTTGACTTGGATGATCACATTCCACGGTTACCCCTCGCATTCCAGATACAAGTTGTTGTCTCTGACAAGAACATTTGTCGAACTGTTATCGATGAGGGTGCCTCAACGTGTGTAATGTATTTTGCTTGTTGGAAATCCATTGGCTCTCCTCCCTTGAATGAATCACAAAATACTCTTAAAGCCTTCAATGGCTTGGGTTTTAAGCCTTACGGTGTTCTTCCTTCATTGCCTATGACACTAGAAGGTAAGACGGTCCAAGTTGAAGTGGAAGTCTTCAATGCTCCTCTTGATTATAATCTTATGCTTGGTCGTAGCTGGATCGATTCCATGTGAGATGTTGTGTCAACACTTTTCCGTGTAGTGCGTTTCCCTTATCAAGGAAAGGTTGTTACCGTTGACCAACTTGTTTTCTTCAATTCTGATACGTGTATTGGCAACGTGCCGTTTATTTCTAAAACCCCACCTGGTTATGAGAATGTCGATGTAGGTCTTTTAAAAGACTCTTTGTTAATGGGTACTTTCCCCATTCCACTGCCCGATGTTCCACGCCCATTAGTTGCTTCTATAAACATGATTTCCACTGTGCTTCAAGAACTTCCTGCGTCACGTGACCCTTGGATTGTCCCTGACCCTGGAGATCATCTTCGTTTCGGTGACGCAATGCCGTTAAGTCTGGTTGAATTTTCTTATCAAGACATTCAATCGACAATACCTTCTACCCCTTCTCTTGATGAGTTGTTTCCTGATCCTTTCCGTGTTATCTTTCCCACTAACGAGATGATCATGTCCGTTATGGAGGACACCCCTTGGGACGATGGGCATCATCGTTCCATACTCTTTCTGGAACAGCACACTCTTGAGAACTACCAATGGATTTCGAATCCGTCGACCGTTGTTGTCATATCGACCGTTCCCGGATCTACACATGTTGTGTTTGTTGAAGGGAACCTAAGTAACATCTCACCCACGATTCCCATTGACATATCCATTAAACCTAGGATAGTTGAAAATGTTCATATTGGAGCTTCGTGTTCTCCGGACGAAATCGTCACCTATACATCTATGTTCAAAGAATTTCGTGACATCTTCGCCTAGAGCTACGAAGAGATGTCAGGTATCGACCCTGCTATTGTTGTACATGAGATTAAGACATACCCCAAAGCTAAACCTGTCCGGCAGTGCCTTCATCCAGTCCACCCACGTAAAGTGGCGACTATCAAGCTCGAAGTTGAAAAACTTCTAAAAGCCGGCTTTATTTATCTGGTGGCTCTGACAGAATGGGTTTCCAACCCTGTTCCAATTGATAAGAAAGGTGGCAGTATTCGTGTATGTGTTGATTATCGGGATATTAACAAATCATGTCCCAAAGACAACTTTCCAACCCCTTTTGTCGACCAGATTGTCGATGACTGTGCCGGAAGTGAATTCTTCTCTCTCATGGATGGTTTCTCCAGCTATAATCAAATTAACATCGCTCCCGAGGACCAACATAAAACTGCTTTTATTTGTCCTTGGGGTACTTTTTCCTATAGGAAACTTCCCTTCGGTCTTAAGAACGCTGGTGCAACATTTCAACATGCTATGTATTATGATTTTCATGATATAAAGCATATCGTTCAACCCTATTTGGATGATTTACGAGCTCATTATTTGCAACGAGTCGATCACCCCACTCATCTCCGAGCTATTTTCGTTCGTTGTCGGTTCTATCGTATTCGTTTAAATCCTCATAAATGCATTTTTTGTGTGGAATCCGGACGTCTTCTAGGTTTCATCGTTTCACGTCAAGGGATCAGGGTGGATCCTCTTAAGGTTGAGGCGATTCTTAATCTCTCTCCTCCTTCTACATTGCACCAGTTGCAAAGTTTGCAGGGGAAAGAAAACTTTCTTCATCGCTTCATCCCTAATTACGCCGCGATTACCCGTGGTTTTACGGGGCTACTAAAGAAAGGTTCAGAGTTCGTCTGGGATACCATTGCCAACAATGCTTTTGAGGCTTTGAAGTTGTCTCTCACGCGAGCTCCGCTTCTCTTTCCTCCTGATTATAGTCGTGATTATTTTCTTTATCTAGTTTCCTCGGAGTATACCATTGGCATGGCTCTCGTCCAAGAGGATGATGCGCACAATGAACATGTTATTTATTATATGAGTCGAATTCTCACATCAACTGAAATCAAGTCTCAACATGTTGAAAAACTGGCCTTGGCTACCGTTCAAGCCGTCCAACGCTTCCGGCATTATATCCTCTCACGGAAAACTACATTGATTTCTCATTGCAACCCTATGCAACACATTTTGACACGTCAATTGCTAGGGGGAAAATACTCCAAATGGATTGTCATACTCCAGGAGTTTGACTTGGAATTCGATCACGCCACATCTAAGAAATCCTTAGTTTTTGTTGAGTTGATATGCGATTTTCCTCACTCTGCCACGGAAAATGTAGCAGTAGATTCATTACCCGATGAATCTCTTTTCCTAATTAGTACTGACGATCTTTGGTATGGGGATATCATTATATATCTCCAAACCCAGAATTTCCGACCTTCTTTGTCTAGTACTGAACGACGTCACATCCGTTATCAAGCATGTCAATACATTATCCTCGGGGATACTCTTTACCTTCGGGGAATTGAATCTATTTTTCGATGTTGTCTGACGTTTGATGAGGCTGAAAAATCTCTGAATGACTACCATTTCGGAGCGTGTGGTGGTCATATGTCTGGGTATGCTACTTCCCAGAAGATCTTACGTGCAGGTTATTTTTGGCCTTCCTTGTTCAACGACTGCATTACTGTCGTTCAGAAATGCCATGCCTGCCAGACCTATAATCAGAAAATTCGGTCACATCCTGCTCCTCTTCATCCTGTGGTCTCAGTTGGTCCTTTTGCAAAATGGGGCATCGATTTCATGACATGTCACCCTCACTCGGCCGGGGGGCATGGTTACATCATTGTAGTTGTTGATTACTTTACAAAATGGGCCGAGGCGATGCCGACATTCGATAATACTGGAAAGACTACAGTGTTGTTTCTTTTTAACCATGTCATAGCCCATTTTGGTGTTCCCCAAGCTATCGTCACTGATCACGGTAGTCATTTCAGGAATTTTATGATGTCTGAACTTACAGAAAAGTTGGGTCTTCGTCATGATAACTCAACACCCTATTATCTACAAGCTAATGGCCAGGTCGAAGCAATCAACAAAGTTCTTATAACTATGCTTCGACAAATTATAGGAATTCATATAACAAGCTGGCACACGATGTTGTTTCCGGCATTATGGGCATACCGGACATCTGTTAAATCCGCTACGGGGTTTATGCCTTTTCGATTAGTCTATGGTGTGGAAGACATTCTTCCTATAGAATGGGAGATACCTTCTCTAAAGCTAGCTGTCGAACTCTTACCCAATACTTCTGTTGAAGAAGAACGTCTATTGTATCTGATGTGATTAGACGAAACTCGACGTGACGCCACTCTAGTAATAGAAGCCCAGAAGAAACGTGTCAAGGCACAGTATGACAAGTATGTCAAGCCTTCTGAAGGTGATCTTGTTCTTCTCTATGAACAGGATCGAGATGCGTTAGGAGCTGGGAAATTCGAACCAATGTGGCGAGGTCCTTATATAGTTCGCTGAGTTTTGGAAAAAGGAGAATATGAGCTGGTTGATTACGATGGTATCCCTTTGAGTGAACCCAGGAATGGGTTGTACTTGAATAAGTACTATGCATAAATCATTTGTGCACAAGTACTTGTATTTTATGTATCATACTTTGTGTGTGTTACTTTAGTTTGTTTTTTGACGTTATCTGGTCTCTTCCCTTATGTGACGTTGTGTTTGATTGCTAGATGTCAGAGTCTTCTCTACCCTATATTGGCTTCGCTGATGGTGCTATCCGTAGTACTCGGAACCTAGCTTCCGCTGCATGGGCAATCTATGCCCCAACAAACGAACTTGTATCTTTACGAGGTGTATGTCTTGGTCATGCAACTAACAACATTGCAGAGTATAGCGTCGTTATTGAATTATTGGTTGATGTTATCTCACTCAGAATTCGTCATTTGGTTGTGTGACTTGATTCGCAGCTTGTAGTACTACAGTTAAGTAATATCTACTCTATTCGAAGTCCTACTTTGTTACGGGTGTATTTGCGAATTCGCCTCTTGGAATGTTATTTTGATCACATTGAATATCAACATATTCCTAGATGTCTTAATACATTAACAGTAGCATTGGATAATTATGTATTGGACAGACATTTGAACCATTTATAAATCAAACACATCAAAATTCACACATTATAAAGTAAACCGGTAGAAACCATCTGTATATATAACGATCAAAAGAGTTTTTTACAAAAAGTTTGTCCGAAGACCAAAATATCAAAATTTGAAGCTTATAGCTTCTACAGAATGACGTCATGGATGAAGTTCATGGTAACACACGACTGCCCTAAAAACCCTATGGATAAGTTGACTCATAGTTGTTGATACCCCTACAGTGTGACGTTGATCGCGTCGTGGAACCTCTTCTAGAGTCATATCTGGAATGTCTGCTGTCAGGCCCTCTAAATTCTGTTCCACCACCTGATAATCTTCGGCATATTGTGGTGGTGTTGCTGCTGCCTCTCCTCGCCTCTGGATAGGAGAAGTTCCAGGAGGTCTATACGGTCCAACGTTTGTGTTATCAACAAATATTTTGTGTTAGTCTTTGGATAAACATATAAAACAAAAACATTTGAATATGATAAAAATTAAAAAAAAACATTTAAAAAGAGAAAATGCGTGTACTTCTTACCAAGGTCACCCCATTGAGCATCCTTAGGTAGTGCTAAATCCGGATCTCCTCGGAAATCCAACTCGGCATAAGCGTAGTCATCAACCATTAACATTTGGTTTTGAAGCCAGTCAAAGAAAATATCATCGTATTTGACGGTTGGTCCTGCCACGTGCCGGGCCATGAGCCGACACCATCTCAACATCCTTGGATCTCTAGGACCCAGTAGGTTCCACTCAACCTATAGTCTAAATATGGGGACCCTCTCAAGGAAGAAGGACACTAGTAAAGATCCATACCCAAATTGTTTCAATTCACCTCGCCTGCATTTGGTTAATTTCTTTTTGATACTGCGAAGCACAGCATCTGCCCAGTTGAATACTCGAGGATCAGTACACTCGATGGCGTACTGGAAGTAGTTATGTAATTCCATATGAGGAGAAGAACTCCCACCCATCCGAGCTATAGTAAAAAGGATAGTGCAAAGGGTCAAGTCTTGTACCCCCCAGATAGCAACTTTTCCCTTTTTCCTCTCAGCCTCAAGTACACAGTATTGATTGCAGTACTCACTCGTCTTTATCCCACCACCTCTACTACCGGCCAGGATGACATAATACCCGCGCCTGGACAATCCAGTCAAAAAGTATATGTCCTCAATGTCTATGGACAAAGTATGAGCTCCTACATTGAAAACCTGCTGATCTGGGTCCCACATACGGACCAGGAACTCTAGTAGTCTGACTTGGGCCCTCATGCCCGGGATGCGGAAGTATTTTAAGAGCCCACAATCTCTCAATGCAGCTATGGTAGGAGGATGATTCTCGGCATTTGCATTATCCTCTTCATGTTCTCTTTCACGCCACTCAAGCACCATGTTTTTGGATATTTATCTGCACAAGGAACATAAAAGGAGGATTAATGATTTTATTCATGATCTGGATCTTTTTCATTGGCTATATATTTAAAAAAAAATTGAGTTTGCGGTTCTCGCAGATGCCCCATTAGCACAGTGCGAGAACCTCGCAGGTGGCTTAAGGCTCACCTACGAGAACGCATCATTCTCGTAGGCCCCGTATGAGCTGCCTGCGAGAATGCCAACGTGCATGTAGGGTTCAAAAAACCACTTGAAACTGAAAAACTAACCAATGAAATAAAAAATTTAAACCATGAAAATGTCAAGAATGAAGAGCTTACCTTAATGTTGCAGACGGCTCGTTGAATGATCTCTTGTAGCTCCCGAAAATTAACGCCAAACTCGGAGGGTGAAAAGGGGGTTTTGGAGCTCAATTGTGGAAATGTGAAATGATATGGTAAAAGTGATTATTTACTCATTTGATTTACTCTTTACTATGTCATTTTGGGTTTTTTATGCTTATTTATTAATTAAACCTAATCCCTAATATCAAGATGAGTGTAATGACTTGCAGGTGTGATGACGTTGATAATTAAACACAAGGGTATGGACATATTTTTCTTCGTTATGGCG